>CM042145.1:112003789-112026289 GCA_023376005.1 Doryteuthis pealeii
ATTATTTATTTTTTACATTTTTTCATGTCAGTTAACTTTGAACACTATCTTTTTGAAAATCTGTGTATACGCCTCAATGATACGTGGTTTCAATGCTTAACTGACCTGAAAAAAATGTAAAAGTGCTTAAATTAAAATAACTGTGCATTATATTGTTTATTTATTAATATAGACACTGAAAATTCATTAAATTCGGTTAAATTCCCTGATTTTATATATATATATTTTTCTTTCGGCGAGTGACATACGATAGTGCGAAATTTTAGCTCGTTAAGTTCGGATTTAACCAACTTTCTATACATTAGCAAACCTTTAATTCCATACTATCAATTTAACAACAACTTCAGTACAAACTATTGGCTACAAATAATAAATCTACGAAAAAAAAGGCGGGTTGGCATTGAATATGCCATTAAAAATGACCAAGCCATGAAACAAATAACCAATTAACAACCAAAATATTTACTTACAAACTATTCGCTAACAAATCATCTGCGTTAAACATTTTGCGTATTTTGTTGTTATTTTTTAATCTTATAAAAAATTATATAGAGGTAGACACATGATCAATACAGATTTGACAGGAAATGTCATTACTTAGAGATATTATTAACGCCCTTTCAATCAAGTGACAAAGCTAAAGAACCAAAATTTGCTGTGTATAATTTAATACAAAGGAAGGTGCGTTAGATTTCGTAAGAAATGGAACTCGTCTAATGAGCCGATTTCAAATACAGGACAAAGCTTTGCATTTCACATAGGCGCTAATACACTGTGGAAAGGTATGAACCCAACTATTCTCCCTCCAGCAAAGGGGGAAAATAGTAGGGCAGATTGTGGCTCTTTAACCATACAAGGTAATCAGTCTAGGATGAGGAAAAACTCTGAATTCAAACCGGTTCAATTTCGCTTAAATTTACCTGTGTGTCACATCCTGCTCGTGTGGAGGTGTTGGTAAATAATATATATATATATATATTTAATACCAAAAATCGTCCGTCAAAATCCTGAAAAGGTGGGAAATACTACAAAGGAATAAAAGTGAAAATAATATAAACAAAATAAAATAATAATTCAAACAATAAAAATACAAAAAGAATAGATATAAAATAATTGTGAACTCCAGAAATTCCTTTGACTGGATGAACTTTCTGAGCATGTTCGAAAAAGAAAAAGGCTTCCGGGGGCGATATAAGAAGTCAGAAAGAAGACAAACTTGAGTTAGTGAAAGGAACTATTTTTTATTACCTGAGAATCTCTTCTCTCTCTCTCTCTCTCTCTCTCTCTCTCTCTCTCTCTCTCTCTCTCTCTCTCTCTCTCTCTCTCTCTGTATATATATATATTATGGATCTTTCTTTTTATTCTATTCCTGATATTCCATTTATCTATCTATCTATCAATCTATCTAGTCATTTCTATCTATCTATCTATCTATCTATCTTTATCTTACTTACTTCCTATCTACCTTACTATCTCTCTCTCTCTCTCTCTCTCTCTCTCTCTCTCTTCATCTCTATCTATCTATCTATCTATTTATCCACCTTTCTTTTTGTTTTCGTTATTATTAGTTTGTTATTTTTTGACTGCGACTTGTATAATGAAAATAACTAATTCCTTCCTTGTCTTTTTCTTCTTCGCTATTTTTTAATGCTCTGTTTTGTTATTACCGGCGAAAAGACAGAATAGAAAGGAAGGAAGAGGACCAGTACGTTGTCGATCTGACGTATCAAAGATGGCGGCAGCAGAGCGCTGCGATAATTAAATGAATGTCTCCAGTTGCAACAAATAAACCGGCGTTAATTGGCGAAGTGGATTGAAAAAATGCGGGAGACAGGCACGGGCAAAAGTAGCAAACATGCAATGTCATGAAGGGGCTCAAATATTTAATCATCTATGCTCTTGTTAAACGTAGAAATGAATAGGGGAGACTTAAATAAGGGAAAAAAACATGAATAATAAAGCACGTTTCTCAAAGAAACTATTCAGAATTGGCGGGAAATATGGACCCCTTATAGTTTTGTTGTTTTTTTAAAACAAAGTTTTCCTTTCCCTAGAATTCAAGTGGCTCCCCCTATGAAAGCATTTCCCAACGAAGCATTTAACAAGAGCAATGGGAGATGATTAAACAGATTTGGCGACCCCTTCATGACATTGCCATGTTATCTGCTACTTTGGTGCCCGTGCCTGTCTCCCGCATTTCTGTTTCAATCCCACTTCGCCAATTAACGCCGGTTTATTGTTGCAACTGGAGACATTCATTTAATTATCCCAGCGCTCTGCTGCCGCCATCTTTGATACGTCAGATCCGACAACGTACTGGTCTCTTCCTTCCTTTCTATTCTGTCTTTTCCCGGTAATAACAAACAGAGCATTAAAAAAATAGCGAGAAGAAAAGACAAGGAAGGAATTAGTTATTTTCATTATACAAGTCAGCAGTCAGAAAATAACAAACTAATAATAACGAAAACAAAAGAAGGTGGATAAATAGATAGATAGATAGATAGATAGAGAGAGAGAGAGAGAGAGAGAGAGAGAGAGAGAAGAGAGAGAGAGAGAGAGAGAGAGAGAGAGAGTAGAGATAGATAGATAAGATAGATAGAAATGACTAAGATAGATTGATAGATAGATAGATAAAAATGGGAATATCGAGAATAGAAAAAAAGAAAGATCCATATATATATATATATATAGAGATATAGAGATAGAGAGAGAGAGAGAGAGAGAGAGAGAGAGAGAGAGATTCTCAGGTAAATAAAAAAAATAGTTCCTTTCACTACTCAAGTTTGTCTTCTTTCTGACTTCTTATATCGCCCCCGGAAGCCTTTTCTTTTTCGAACATGCTCAGAAAGTTCATCCAGTCAAAGGAATTCTGGGAGTTCACAATTTATTTTATATCTATTCTATTTTGTATTTTTATTGTTTGAATTTATTATTTTATTTTGTTTTATTATTATTTTCACTTTTATTCCTTTTGTAATTCCCACCTTTCAGGATTTTGACGGACGATTTTGGTATTAAATATATATATATATATATATATATATTATAACCCCTCCACACGAGCAGGATGTGACACAAGGTAAACTTTAAGCGAAATTTAACCGGTTTGAATTCAGAGTTTTCTTTCTCCTAGACTGGTTACCTTGCCATGGTTAAAGAGCCCAATCCACCCTACTATTCCACTTTGCTGGAGGGAGAATAGTTGGGTTTATACCTTTCCAAGTGTATTAGCGCTATGTGAAATGTAAACAGCTTTGTCCTGGATTTGAAATCGGCTCGACGAATCCATTTTCTTACGACTCTAACGCACTTCTTTGGTATTAAATATATAACAGCAAATTTGATTCTTTAGCTTTTGTCACTTGATTGAAAGCGTTAATAATATCTCTAATAATGACATTTCTGTACAAATCTGTATTGAGTCATGTGTCTACCCTATAGTAATTTTATAAGATTAAAAATAACAACAAAATACCGAAAATGTTTAACGCAGATGATTTGTTAGCGAATAGTTTGTAAGTAAATATTTTTGATTGGTTAATTGGTTATTTTGTTTAATGGCTTGGTATTTTTAATGGCATATTCAATGCCAACTTTTTTTCGTAGATTATTATTTGTAAGCCAATAGTTTGTACTGAGTTGTTGTTAAATTGATAGTATGGATTAAAGGTGTTGCTAATGTATAAGAAATTTGGTTAAATCGAACTTAACGGAGCTAAATTCCACCATCGTATGTCACTCGCCGAAAGAAAAATATATATATAAAAAATCTGGGAATTAACCGAATTTAATGAAATTTTCAGTGTTCATATATTAATAAATAAACAATATAATGCACCAGTTATTTTATTTAAGCATTTTTACATTTTTTCAGATCAGTTAACTTTGAACCACGTATCATTGAGGCGTAACACAGATTTTCAAAGATACGTGGTTCAAAGTTAACGACATGAAAAAAATGTAAAAAAAATAAAATAAAATAACTGGTGTATTATATCTTTTATTCATTAATATATCAACACAGAAAATATCATTAATTTCGGTTAATTCTCTGAGTTTTGGTATTTTTTTTCTTTCGGCGAGGTGACATACAAGGGGGGAATTTAGGTCCATTAAGTTCAATTTAGCTAAAAGTTTTACAGTAGATTATTATGGTCTTTGATTATGTTACCTGAAATAGATTAACATTAAACTGATTTCGAAAATAATGTGGTGAACAATAACATGGATAAAGTAATAATAACAAAACCAATTATCAAACAAAACAAGTAATTACGAGGGTAATCCCAAAAGTAAGGTCTCTAAAGCGATGGGAACGTAGGGAAACTGTTCATGCGGCTATTGACAACACTTTTGTTTTTGTTGTGTACGTGCCTGCGTCTGATCCCGTATGCCCCTGGCTGCTACGCCCAATCTTTGTTTGGCAGTCGTTTCTGATGGAGCTCCCGATTGACGCTACCCCCAAGTGTGAAGTTCGCGCAGGCATTCGGTTTAGAACGCAAAAGGCATTAAATCGATTGAAGTTCATCGCCAATTAACGGAGGTGTTTGGCGAGTTGTGCATGGATGTCAAAAACATTCGCTAGTGTTGTAGGGTATTTGTATTGACGACGAGTTTCAACGCTTCCTCAATGACATGGCGGCGAGCTGGTATGACATGGGCATAAACAAACTGATACAGCACCTAGAAAACTGCATCGACAGAAATGATGATTATGTAGAAAAATAGGTACATGATAAAACTTTAAAATGATGTAAACACAAAAAAAAACAATAAACATTTCTGTGATTTCTAAATATTTTGAAGACCTTAAATTTGGCATTACTCTCGTATTTATTGTTTTACTTTTTAGGCGTATATGTTACACTTGGGTGAAAAATGGTTAATTTTGGTGTGTCATGTGCGTGTGGGGAGCCCAGTAGCTTTTCAATTGGATGGGGTCAGAACCAAAAAGCGGAAGGGAAGCGAAATGAAAAAAGAGCCATACTTAGGACCTTTTTATCTTCTATATGTGACACTTGGTTGAAAAGTGGTTAATTTAGATGTGACTTGCGTATGTGTATGTGAGGCCAGCAGCTTATCACATTTTCTTTTATTTCTTCGTGAATTCTTAGTTGTGGTTAAACCAATAGTGCGAGTTAGACGTGTTTCCAAAGTAAAAGAAAGATTTATAGTTGATTAATATGGTCGTTGGTTAGATTACCTGAAAAAGTTTAACAATAAACTGAATTCGAAAATAATGTGGTGAATAATAACATGCACAATGTAATAACGACAAAATTAATTGATCTACACAACAACACACACATTTATTATACGAAATAAGTAAGTATTTATTGTTTACCTTACCCTTTAAGTATATTTATGACACTTGTTTGGTTTGGATTGGTTTGGTTTTTACGGCATATCAACCTCAGTGGGTCATTTAATGCCGATTAAGTTTTTAAATAAATTCATTCTTAATGGATAATCAAATTTTATTTATGAACTCATGTTTTTCTATTTAACCCATAGATGGGACTCTAACTGGTACTACCGTTCCGGGTCAGAGTAGACCAGGAGCAATGGTGATAAAGGGGTGCTTCACATTCCCAGACCTCCAAAACTGGAACCTCACCATCAGATAGAGTTTAACGCCATTCCCAGGACATATAGACCCTCAGCCACAGCCTTCTAGCACCCATATGATAAAAATGGGTTGGGGCTTGCCATAAGGGCATAGGGTTGGGGCAATCATATAGGTGTAGGTCATAACGTGACCAGCCGATTGATCGGAGGGGTCTCTCCGACCGCCCGTCTAGCCCAAGAAAGGACCAAAGTGAAGTATTGCAAGTCATGGACTGCTCAACCACCTGGCTTCTATCCTGAAGCATCACGGGTCGCCACCAACGGCCAACAGGTGGTTCCATTTGGGGGAGTCTTAACCCCTATGCAGAGGTGCAGTCGGTGCATTCTAACGTCTCAGTTGACAGAGCGGTTATTTTGTGTGAAAAGCGGTTGATTTAGGTATGGCGCGTGTGTGTATGTGTGTGTGTGTCCATGTGTGTGTGTGTGTCCGTGTCTGTGTCTGTGTGTGGTGTGTGTGGAAGCCCAGCAGTTTTTCCCTTGGAGGCGGTCAGAACCAAAAACGTAAGGGAAGCAAAATGAAAAAGAGAGCCATGCTTAGGACCTTTTGGTCTTTCATATGTGACATTAGATACATTTTTTTTAGATATTATTTAGTCATTCATTAATTTTAACACGTATTATCTTTCATCTTTTTGTGAATTCTTTCTTGTGGTTAAACCGATACCGTGGTTTAAACGTGTAGCAAATGTAAAAGAAAGTTTGGTAATTTTCCCCTTAGCAAATAAGGCAATTAGAGTAACCTCCCTTGACTTTCACTTTGAAATAAAGCCGGTAGCTATTTTGAAAGTCTCCGTGCGAAATAAACAAATGATAGAAACTTTTTCGAAAACAATACAACTGCATGCTTTAACACAAAAATATCATAAAATGTGTTCTTAATAACAATTAAGTTCATTTCAGATAATTTTATACTAGGAATTTAGCCAACAGACTTTCACTTTGAAACAAGCCGGTAGCCATTTTGAAAATCTTCGTGCAAAATACACAAATCTTAGAAACTTTTCGAAAACAATAAAACTGCATGCTTTAACACAAAAATATCATAAAATGTGTTCTTAATAACAATTAAGTTCATTTCAGATAAAGCGCACGCACAATTTTATGCTAGGAATTTTAACAACTAAAGGTGAAAATTACCGAAAGTTTTATAGTGGATTATTATGGTCTTTGATTAAATTATCTGAAATAAGTCATTAAACTGAGTTCAAAAATAGTATGGTGAATAATAACACGGGTAAAGTAATAACGACAAAAGCGATTGATCTGTACAACAATACAAAATAAATGAATATTTATAGCTCTCCCTTTTAAGCGTGTATGTATAAGACACTTTGTTAAAAGGGGTTAATTTAGATATGGCATGTGAATATATGTGTGTGGGGAGTGAGACCAAAAGTTTTTTCCCTGGAGGAGATCAAAACCAAAAATAAGGGAAGAAAAATAAAAAGGGATGAGGTTATACTTAGGACCTTTTATCTTTTATATCTCCAGGTTACTGCTGCTGCTGCTCCTGCTGTTGCTCTAATGTATGTGTACAACGATGTACAGTAGAAAATGGAATTGGATTCTTTATCACTTTTGTGATAGTTTTCTTAACTCCATTCTTGAAGAGTTACAATATTTCATAGGAAAATCTTTAAGAAACTGAAATATTAAATGGAAACAGAATATTTTCTATTTTATTTGCATTCTTTTTTTTTTTTTTTTCCTACTCAGACGATTCAGATATGGCGTCATAAACACGCTAATTTAGATTTATTCAATAATTTTCAATGAATAAAAAAGAAAAATGCCACAAATTAGAATTAAGTAAAAAAAAAAAAAAGAGTATTTTTCCGATACGAATGCATTCATATGTTTCTATTTTTCTGGTTCAAATTAGATAAATTGCAAGAATTTTTTTTTCATAGGAATTACCGTTGTTATTAGGAAACTAAATTTTGTTTTGTATCTCGGAACGAAAAAAAAAAAGAGATGATTAAATTTTCACTGATTTCACATACTACAATTTGTCCATCAATTTGATATAACAAATTGTTTTGGCGTCTGTTGTTATAAAAAAAATTAAAAGTAACTTTCAGGTTATTTGCCAGCCTTTCTTTATTACGACTACTAATAATTATCTTGCCAGCTGAGCCCATGAGGATTCCACAGGCGTTCAAACATCCGACACAGAGAGAGACAGTGAGAGAGAGAGAGAGAGAGAGAGAGAGAGAGAGAGAGAGAGAGAGAGAGAGAGAGAGGGGGGGAAGTAGTAAGATAGATAGATAGATGATAGAAATGACTTAGATATGTTGACGATAGAAAGGGACGGACTAAGATAAATAGATAGATAAAAATGGGAATATCGAAGAATATACATAAGCTAACATTGTACAATGTGATGGGCCGGTTTAGTTCAGTCGGTAGAGAATCCACCTCGAAACCACAGGATTCGGTGTTCGATACCAGCTCTCCGCAAACTTAGACTAATGATTATATATATACATATACATGTATGTGAAGAAAGGAAGTGAATCCGACGGTATGTAGTATATTAAGAAAAATGAAAAAACACAGGTTTAAATGGGTTAAGTGGTGAGTTTATTGGCCGACACTGCAGTGTTTCGATCTATTAATTTGATCATCTTCAGGGCATTTGTTGGTATATGGAAGGTGATAAGAAATTATTTATCACAGAATAACGAGACAAGCGACTGGTAGTTATTGTATTCAGTCTGTTTAAAAACATTTTGAGGTTTGAAAAAAGGGACGGTTTTGAAATATGACGTCAAATATTCTCTTTTATGGCGTGGGTATGGGACGGTGTAGGTGTGTGTGTCGAAAGGAAACATTGTGCATTTTTTAGGTGTGTGGTTGTGTGTGTGTGTGTATAAATTTTTTCGATGAACGACAGCGGAAATAAATGTATATGTATATACATGTATATATATATAAGTTGTAGTTCATGTCTGTTTGTTCACGAACCCCTCCAAGAGTTTTTGAGATAGACCCCCATAACCATATATAAATTAGCCAGGACATTTGGATAAGTATATTTCATTTTGATCAAGGGCGCGGGGGGGGGGGTTGCTTTCCGGTGACAAATATCCTTTACTGAAATTCTTTACCCTTTGATTTAAATGAAATTTGAACCGTAGGTAAATGATCAGAATTATGCTTATTCACAAAATGTCACCACATTTCATTAAGATAAACACCGAAAGCGAGGGGTTAAATTCTCCTGTACAAAAATTAGTGGTTTATATGACTAGGGATTCGGGCACCTCATGTGGTGTAATAGTTAGCAAGCTAGATTTGCAGACTATTGTTAGTGAGTTCGATTCTCATTGGGTGCCCCATAAATCTGGCCTTGTGCCACATCTAAGCTAAGCTTAATAAATGGCTATATGACTAGGGATTTTAAGCCTCTCCACGTAGCACAGAAGATGAGATATTATTTCTGCACATCAACATATCATTCATCTTCATTCAAAGTGAGAGATGTAACGCAACACCACGACTATTAACTCTTTGCTTATCAAATTTCCCCTGTATGATGGGATATTCCAAAGTTCCTGATCTATTCACCTAAAAACTAATTCTATTCAAATAAAGGGGGGTTAACGTAGAGATTTTCAGTGTAAACAAGTGACAAGTGTGAGAGCCGCTGTGAGCGGATTACGGTAGGATCGCAGTGGTGGAGAACCGCCGTGAGCGCGGATTAAAGTAGGCAAAGTGTTAATAATAATCATAACCAGATGAACCCATGGACATTCTATAGGCATTCGAACACCCAGCCGTGGGAGAGAAAGAAAAATTTGTACGATATCTGTTTAGATTTTATAATCAATGTTAGTTTTAAAATCGGCTTATCACCGTCGTACAATGGTTAGAAGCTAGTCTCACAGAAGCCATAATACTGAATAACGAGTTCGATCCTTGCTTGATGCCCCCATCCTTGTTACCTTGTGTCACATCCTACCGGTGGCGAAACGAGTTAAATAAATGCCTACTTACAATATAGAATAAAATAATATTTTTTTGCGTAATGGTGTACTTATATTTTGGTCTAGCGCTAGCAAAAAAGGTATAGGCTCCCCCGCTGTCCGGCGGATACCGACAATCGGCCACTCCTTCGATTTTCCTACTAATAACGTTCTACTAACCACAAGGTTCGGGTTTCGACATCGGCCCTCACCAACTCAACGTCTGATTAGGACAACTTGGATCTATGAGGTAAAGTAGGGGAGCTGACAATAGGTGTGGTGCTCACACCTCAAATACAAACAATATCTCTTGTCTTTCGCTAACGAAAAGGGGATAGACTCCCTCGCTGTCCGACTGAGACCGACAATAGACCACTCCACTGATTTTACTGCTAATATTGTTCAACTAGAAATATGTCTTAGGTATGGTGTTAAACTTTATCTAGTGGTGAAGTTCTAATTCTGGAGCTTTGAGTGTAGAGTACTTCTTAATTGCCATCACTCCCAGGTCTACTCTGACCCGGAGTGGTAGTAATTATTAGGGTCCCATATATGGGGTAAATAGATAAAAAAAATAGTTTAAAAATGTGTTAAAATGAATTTTTAAAAAATTGAATACTCTAAAAGAATGAATTAAACAAACGCCGTCGGCATAAAATAACCCAAGGATTGAGATGCCGTAAAATCCAACCAACCAACCAACCAACCAATTAATTTACTAGAAATAATAAAATCTTGGTATTTTTTGTTTAGAAGAAAATTACTTTTTTTTCTTTTTTTATAGTTAGAGGTGTACTTTCTTATGAGCCATTCTTTCTGTCTTGTCACCAAGCAGTGTCTCCTAATACAACAGCGTTAGCACTCGTTGACCCTGCCATTATTGCCATCTGAGTCTCATTCTGGTTGGCTAAGTGAACAGAAGTCAGCCAAGATGTTCTGCTGACAAGAAGTTAACTTAATCAAAACGAGGCGATTGGCGGAACCCCATCTAATCATAAAGAACATTAAAAGATAAATACATTTTCTGACCTCGGAAGACATGAATATACCGTTTGCCTGTTCATCAAAGGCGTTTTTAGAATAAAAGAAAGAAAGAAAGAAAGAAAGAAGAAGAAGAAGAAGAAGAAGAAGAAGAAGAAGAAGAAGAAGAAAAGGAAGAGAACAGTTCATTTATCAGCAGTTAGACGTCTGTTTAATGGAGGACACGATCCGAAATGGTGCTTGAATAATTCAATTTGGCAGAATAAAAGGATTCGAATGGGCTAACTCATTCGGCTCATTTATTAGAATAAAGGAAATAGCGGTGTTACTCATACCGTTAATTGTTCATTAAACACCGGACAATATGTCTTCGGATGCTAATTAGATAAGATCTGGTTGTCAGAGGGTTAAGTACAAATATTTGGCAATCCATAATTTCCGTTCAGATGAAATGAGCTGAAATAATCATGTCTTTTTGAAGAGGGGATAAAGAGCTGACAACACGGAAGGGGAAAAACAATATGGTTGATCTGTGCAGGTGCAGTACGCGCATGCGAGTGAGCGAACATGCGCGCGCATAGGCGTATTCGAAGAAATTTTGTTGATTAGCGGTGCCTCCTAATGACAGTTTATTGTCCCCTTCCACACACACACACACACACAACTTCTGTTTTAGAGCCTACGACAAAAAGAATACAAGATTATTTTCTTTTTCTTGAAGGCATTTGAAATATATTCTATTGAGATCTTACCCCACGTCTAACGCAGAAGAAGAAACACACACACACACACACACACACACACATACACAAACACACACACACACACACACACACACACACACTCGTACTCACACACGTACATACACATACATACATATATACATACATACACGCTCATCCCCAAATGTACACACCCACATACCAAACCTCCAAATACTTAACAGTATTATCATAATTAATTAGACGAATCATTGTCAATTAAAATTAACTAGATCAAAATTAACTAAATTAAAATTAACTAATTATTACCCGTGAAAATTTCTAGGATATATCTGAACGATTTTTGAAAAATAGAAAATAAACAAAATCACACACTTATATGTATTTACATATTAGTATAAGAATCAGGCGATAACCCGCAGAAACTATTACAGATGCGGACTACGCAGATGATCTAACACTACTAGAAAATCCACTACAGCAAAACCTAGAGTAGTTAGCCAGAGGCATTGACCTCCATGTGAACTCACATAAAATTTCATGTGTTACAAACAAGATGGAGACATCTCCACACTAGATGTACACCCTTAAAATTAACAAACCAGTTCATATACCTTGGTAGAAATATCTCATCTATAGATGGCGACGTCAATATACGTATAAGAAAGGCATGATTGGCTTAGATTATCGATCATAAGAAGACCTGTTGTCTTTGATAATATGAAGCGAAAATTCTTCCATGCTGTAACCGTGTCAGTGCTACACTATGGCTGAACTACTCTAACAAAATGCTTGAAGAAAAAGCTAGATGGGAACTACTTCATGCTGGCTTGAACAAATCCTAGAAGCAACACTCCACAAAAGAGCAGCTATATGGCCACTTGCCTCCTATCAAATAGACCATCCGGATAAGACGAACAAAACATACTGGACACTGCTGAAGAAGCTCATAAGTGACGTTCTCCTGTAGAAACCTACAAATTACCTATTACCAGCAAAAGTCTACATTGGTCAGCTCTGCGCGGATACAGGATGCTGTGCAGATGACCTCCCATGATCGATGGCCGATAGGGACTGGTGGCGAGGATGGGTCATGGAGCGCCGTGCTGTCGAAATGATCAGGATGTTGATCCGTTAATATACAGAGTGCGGTAGATGCACATCCCACATTTTAAACTGTCACTTTGGCCCTATCTTGGGCTAGACGGGCGGTCGGAGAGGCCCCCTCCGATCAATTGGCTGGTCACGTCAAGCCCTAGCACCTATATGATTTTCCCAACCTTATTGCCCTTATGGCAAGCCCCAACCCCTTTTTATCATATGGGTGCTAGAAGGCGGTGGCTACGGGTCTACATGTCCTGGGAATGACGTTAAACTCTATCTGATGGTGAGGTTCCAGTTCTGGAGGTTTGGGGAATGTGGAGCACCCCTTCATCACCATTGCTCCCTGGTCCACTCTGACCCGGAGTGGTAGTACCTGTTAGGGTCCCATCTATGGGTTAAATAGAAAAATGTATTTATAAAAAAATTGTATTATCCATTAAGAATTGATTTATTTCAAAACTTTATCGGCATTAAATTACCCACTGAGGTTGATATACCGTAAAACAAAACAAACCAAACCAAACCAAAAAAAAAAAAAAAAAAAACAAAAAACAAAAACAAAACAATAAACTGTCATCTGTGTGGTGCAAGGGAACTTAGGCAAGTGAAAATGGTAGCTCAATCTACCTATATGTTGTTGTTTTTTGAGATACAAGCAGTTACGATCCTGTCTTGGACAGATGGGATTACTGTTGTAATGTTTTTTTTAAGACTGATGAATCTGTATTTGATACATAGAGATATTTTCTCGCTCATTTCCTGTTACATCGGAATGATGCTGTTCCGGGTAGAAAATAGATACTGTTATTTGTTAAAAATGTCAGAACCACATGTTCATCAATTAAAAGAAAGCCGCCTGGAAGACCTCCAAGAAGCTCGACCACCAGAAAATATCTTGAACACATCTTGGAAGCAATACTCCACAAAATGCAATTGTACGGTCACTTGCCTCCAATCATAGAAAGCACCCAAGTAAGAAATGCGGGACACTGCTGGAGAAGCAAGGATGAACTCATAAGTGACGTTCCAGTGGACACCTACACATAGACACACCAGTGTGGACCGACCAGCAAAAGCCTACATCAGTCAAATCTGTGCAGATTCTGGACGCCCTGCCAAGGGTGATCACCGATAAACACGGTTGCTGAGAGAGATTCATAGGTATTCGTTCTGTCACCGTTACGTGATTATGATAGAGATATATAAAGTAAATAAGTAAAGTAGGCGGAGTAGCCTATTGTCGGTATCAACAGGACAGTGAGGGAGTCTATCACCTTTTCGCTAGATGAAGGAGATTATTTTATGAGTCAGAGATGAAGCGCCACACCTACCGTAAGCTCTCCACTTTACCACACAGAAGCTGTGCTACTTATATGCTGAGCGGGCGAGGGTAGGAATCGAACTAGGAATCTTGTGGCTCTGAGGTGGACGCTCTACCGTCTGAGCTAAACCGTATATATATATATATATATATATATATATATATATATATATATATATATATATATATATATATATATATATATATATATATATATATATATATATATATATATATATATATATATATATATATATATATATATATATATATATATATATATATATATATATATATATATATATATATATATATATATATATATATATATGTATATATATATATATATATATATATATATATATATATATTTACATTGGTTTGCATGTTTAATTTTGTGTTTTCTATTTTTTTTATATTCAAAATAATTTTGAATAGAATACTGTGTGTGTAAACGAATTTTGGTCGAAACAAGTATCGACAAATAATAATGATAAATTTCATTCAAAGTATATGTTTTTCCAGTCATCTTCTCAACATATCTGTTGGATATATTTTTATTTTTTCTCAATTGCATACACACACACACGCGCGTGCGCAATCATACGTATTTAAACATGGGTCAGCGAGTCCACTTCACATGCGCCCAACATAGAATGAGTATGCTCAATTTAACAGGTGATGCATATATATATATATATATATATATATATATATATATATATACGTGTCTGTGTGTGTGTGTCTGTGTGTGTTCTCAAACAAATTTAGTTAAAAATAATGGAATACTTATTATTTTGAACTCTTTAATTTTTTCCTTCAAGTTTTCTAACAATTTTTTGATGTTATGATCTTGAAAGGCGCTAATAAGTTGTCCAAAAGAGTTTTCATTAGTAAAACAAGTAATTTCGGTTCTTTATACATAAAATTTAAACCCACTATTAATTGATTATGAAACCAGCGACAATATTCTAAATAATAAACTGCCTTGCTAATGGTTAAGAAAAGAACCGAAAGTACTTGGTTTACAAATGAAGACTCTATATCAGAGAACTTATTAACACCTTTCAAGATGATGACATTAACAAAATTGTTAGAAAACTTGAAACCAAAAAATTTAAAAAAACCTTCAAATCAATAAAAATTACATTATTTCTAATTAAGTTTGTTTTAATAAAAAGACGCTACCTATATATATATATATATATATATATATATATGTCCGCCAATGATAAGACTGATTTCACATTTCACAGATCATTTTCTTTTTTTTCGTTTCCCTTGATTGTATTTTGCAACGTAATAATGAGCCTCACATACCCAACACCAGGATCGGAATTTGAAAAATCTTTCGGATTTATCCCCTACTAAAAATACCCTTTCATAACGATTACAAAAATGCAGAACTAATCTAGATGGCGCCACTGCTGTTGTCAGCGTCTTTACGTCATTAACCAGCGCTGAGATTATGACGTCACCGCGTAATCAAAAGTAGCCTTGCATTTTTGCCAGAGGGGAGCGACATATGCTGATTATTTTAGTTTATGAAAAGACGACGAATAACTACGAGTAAGATGAGATCGTCTCATTTTACAAATCATTTTAAATAATAGAGTTCGAGCCGAACGCAGCTACGCAGACGAAAAACTGTTCGCCAAGGAATAAAGGCAATAATAACGTTTGCCTCACGCGACATCTCATATATATATATATATATATATATATATATATATATATATATATATATATATACGCACTCTGTACTTTCTTCTCTTTCTTTCTTTTTTTCATTTGACTCTTATAATTTTGAGATTTGTCACAAATTAATCTCAAACAACATCCCATGTCTCGTGTTATCAATTTCTTTTAATCTTTTTTTCGTATGTACGAAGGATGACGACAAAGCAAGGTACAAATATGTTTTACTGCTAAAAAAAAGAACCCAGCAACAACATTGTTACCTAAGCTAGACGGCGGTCGGAGAAGCCCACTCCGATCAATCGGCTGGTCACGTCAAGCCCTAGCATCTATATGATTGTCCCAACCCTATGGCCCTTATGGCAAGCCCCAATCCTTTTTATCATATATGTGCAAGAATGCGTTCTTCATGCTCCGGGGATGACGTTAAACTTTTCAAGGGGAATGCCGATGGAACCACTCAATTTCTGCACTGGTCATTGTATTAGCTTCGGTAGTACCTGTTAGGGTCCCATCTATGGAGAAAATAGAAAAAATGTGTTTAAAACAAATTGAGTATCCATGAAGAATGAATAAAACAAAAAAATGTTCGGCATAAAATGACCCAATGGGTTGACGTTTCGGCCGATGTATCCCCCGGCTTTCTTTTGGTGTTTCTTATATTCCATTCGGGTATACTGTTCTAATTCCGTTACAAGTGTTAAGATTTTGTAACAGAATGACAAGAATATACCCAATTGAATTACAAGAAATATCTGAAGAAAGCCGGAGAAATATCTGAAGAAAGTCTATAGCCAGACAGCAATATAGGCCGAAACGTTGTGTAAGTGTATTTTACAATAATGATGAGACAAAAGTCCTAAAAATCAAAATAATTAAGCCACCTCTAAAAGATTTTAACAGTTTTCTTTCTTCCCACGTACATGTTTTCAGCTGTAATACATAAATGAATACGATTGTAGAAGAATGATTGTTCGTATAGAATTGTTACTTTTAGGGAATAAATGTAAGAACAAATCACAATGAAGTAATAACAAGAATATTTTATAAAATGTAATAAAAGAGAATAAAGACATGAGAAGAGATACAAACAAGAACTTAATGTTTTAATAGGATGTAGCGGAAATGACCGGCATGGCGAGCAGTCAGATGTCTTCGATGAGACTTCGTCGTTTAAAAAGGACAACGAGTGGTGCGCTGCATATGTAGGCGGCGTCTAGTCCGACGCAAACTCTAATCCATTTGACTACGAAGACGGGTAATCACAGAGAAACTCCTAATCCCTAATGGTAGGATTATTGTCACCCCTGTTGGCTGAAATGGTTCGGCCGCAGAGAAGAATAAATGCCGAGGCGAGTTCTGTCGAAGAATAATGTCTTTTACAATGGTGAGAAACGGTTGGACTTAAGATTTCGAGTTGACTGACGAGTCACCACCTACGGCCAACATGTAGCCCCATTGGGGGTTACCCTTCTGCAGAGGTGCAGTCGGTTTATTTTACAGTCCCAGCCGACAGGGCGGAAGGTTTTTGGTCCATCATAGTTGGTTGTTGGATATTCTACTGAAAAGGCAATTAACCTTATAATTAGCGCTCATAGTTTTGTGTAGCGGAGAAGCGCGTAAAAAGTAAAGTCGTCGGGGCGGCCTAATGTTGGCATCAGCCAGACAGTGAGGGAGTCTTTCCTCTTTTTACTAGCGCTAGACCAAGGAGATTATTTTAACATCTGAGGTGGAGCGCCACACCTACCATCAGCTCCTCAATTTACCGCACAGATTACTGTGCTACTCATACGCTGAGTTGGCGATGGCCGGTTTCGAACGAAGAACCTTGTGATTCCTAGCCGAACACTCTACCGACTGACCCAGAGTTGGGCGTACTTGGTGAAATACGCACGTACGTGATTTGTGCCACTTCTGTGGATCGAACTCATGCCCTCTGGTTTCCAAATCAATGTCCAGAGTCTGACGGATGTTGACCAGATAAAGACCGCCTTTGTTCCTGGTGTAGTAATTTTCCTGATCTCCTACTAGGCTGAATTAGCATAAAATCTTTTTACGTAGAAACAACGCAAAAACCGAAGCTAATGCAATGGCCAGTGCAGAAATTGCGTGTTTCCATCGACATTCCCTTGAGAAGCGCCCAGGCACCGAGCAATAAATCAGACCTTGTCCCTTTTAGGCGATGGGTCAAATGCTGCCTGGAGGGACGGCCACCAGGGATTACGCGAGCTATTTTACCTCACTCACCCGCCGTGAAGCAAGTAAGTACGGATCGGTTCATGAAATATGAGCAGCTTGTCTTGCGGTGACTGTGTCATGGCAACCGAGTTGATGTGTATCTAGAGGAATTAAGATAACTCACAGACTGTTGGGTGGAATGTGTGACAGTATATTTAAATAAAAGAACCTATTCATTATAAATCAATTTATTAATGAATAAAGTGTCGAAAATTTCATTAATATTTCAACATGTTTACAACTGATTTTGAAATAAGTGAAAAACAAAAAAGTAACCAAAAAAAGTTTTCGGATATTTATCTTTTTATTAAAAACAATTTAAAAACGATCAAAAAATATTTATTTTGATTATCGCAATACAAAAACAGAGTGATTGCACAAAATAAATGAGTGGGGGTGTCTGATTGAATGTTCGGGTGTATTCTTGTAGTCTCAGCAAGGCGTGGCTCACTACAGTCTCAGCAAGGGCCGGCTCAAGGTACAGGCAACTCAGACATTCGCCCGAGCTTTATAAAGACTGAGGGCACCACGAAGCCATTGTCATGGCTACCTGTCATGTATTTGTGATCTTCCAAACAAAAAGAAATGAATTTGAAAAAAAATAAATCAAAAAACCAAATATGAAATTTTTTTGTTGATGGTTTTGTTTGGTTTGTTGGATTTTACGGCATGTCAAACCTTGTTGGGTTATTTCATGCCGAAGGCGTTTTGTTCTATAGATGCTTGATGAGTATTCAAAATTCTTTTAAAACTCATTTTTAAACATATTTTTCAAACTCATTTTTTCTATTTAATCCATAGATTGGGCCCTAATAGGTGCTACCCCTCGGTTTCAGAGTGGACCTGGGAGTAA
The DNA here is from genome assembly GCA_023376005.1 of Doryteuthis pealeii. Lineage (NCBI taxonomy): Eukaryota > Metazoa > Mollusca > Cephalopoda > Myopsida > Loliginidae > Doryteuthis > Doryteuthis pealeii. The sequence continues at coordinate 112,022,303 of CM042145.1, forward strand.
TGGAAATGAAGAGGTGTTCCATACTCCCCAGAGCACCAGAATTGGAATTTCCCTATTAGATGCAGTTTAACGTCATACTCATGATAAGAAGGGTTGGGGGTTGCCATAAAGCCAATATGGCTAGGACAATCATATAGTGCTAGTGCTTGATGTGCCCAGCCGATTGATCAGAGGAGTCTCTCCATGCACCTGTCTAGCCTAAGTAATGGCCATAGTGGAGTGATGTATGTCATGGACTGCTTAACTACCAGGGTTCAGTTATTAAGTATCATGGGTCGCTCAACAGAGGGCCTCACTAGGGGGATTTTCAACCCTCTGCAGAGGTGCAGTCGGTGTATTCTTCTGTCCCAACCGACAGGACGGCACAAGAAATTGTCTTTGTGTACTATGAGCATGAGATACCGTTCATACTTCCCAAGAAGTGTTTCCTGGACCCGCTCGACCTTCTTTTCCGATAATGGTGGTTACCCAGATCCTTTTGCCATGAACACATCTGCATTGTAGTCGGTCCATTTTTTGCGAATTCTGTTACTAATGCACGTTGCACGGTCTTGTCCTGATGGATTCAAGAGAAGCCGAAACATTATTTTAACCAAAAAAAGCGGGCTATTTAATCCAAACCATCCACATACTAAAGGCACACTTCGTGTAAGGTTTTTCGTCGTAGGAAATGGAATTTGCGTTTGGTTCTACGCTAATGACATTTGAAGAAGCATTAATCCATCTGTTCTCTGTTTAGCTATCGGTAAATAGTAGAGTAATCTATTAAAGCTTATTAAAGCCATGGAAAAGAAAAACAAACTGATACTGGAAATAACTATTAACAAGCTGCAGGAATGCCATGTGAAATTTCTCATAAATTAAAATGCCACTAATCCGTCTCAAACCCCCTCCAAAGAAGATATCCTATTTTTTGTTACGTTTTTTAAATGAGAAAAATATTGTATAAAAACATATAAAATAGAATGTAATGACTTATGTGTTGTAATATGTTTTAATGTTTATTTTTTATAAATAGTGTTTTTTCTTTGTGTGTGTGTTTTTTTAGTGAACTTAGTCACATAAGTATATCTGATCCTCACTCGTACCTTAAATTTAGCTCATTACACAAAGGAAATCCTATGTGAAAATTTAACAGACGCAAAATATTCTCCACTTACTAGATGGTTTGGTTTAGCTTCTTTGTTTAATGTCATATGTTATTTAATACTAAAGCAATCCTTCTAGAAAAAAACAGTTGCGGTATTAACTCTTAGGTGAGGAGTTCATACCTTTCCCAAGGTTATTAGTTCGAAAGTAAACGTTATAGTTAGACTGGATTTCAAATGCAATGTCATAGTCCAGCCATTATGACACAGGATTTCCGACTAGGATGGGTCAGGAATTTTGCAATATTTTCATAACGTAATACATAGCTCGACATCTCGGGATGCTTTTACCGAGGTTGTAAAGATGACAAACCACACTCTAACACACAAAACGACTTTTCTTTTTCAAGTGAATAGCATTTCTATACCTGAAAATTGCAGCCATGAGTGGATTCATCCTTAACAAATAATTATTTGTTTTCACCTGAGTCTCATCAGAGTATTACCACAGGAAGAGTAACTACGATACAGAACACAAAATATCATAATGGGGGTGGGGGTGAAGAATTTATTGCGATTACCCAGGATCGGGTAGCCTCATGCAGGAACCGCCGCCAAGTTGTAAATGGTAGATAAAGTCCTTCTCTTTGTAGATCTCTGGTTTGAGCGATGTTATATATATATATATATATATATATATAATATATATATATATATATATATATATATATATATATATATTGCCCCCTTCTATATTGGTGAAAATAAATAATTCTTGTTAAGGATGAATCCGCTTATGGTTGCAATTCCCAGAAACAAAAAAACTGTTTATCCCTTATAAGAAAAACAAACAAACACAGAAATAAAAATTGAGATCATTTAAACGATAATTGGTCACGTGATTAGATTATGAAATAATTATTAATGTTATCAACATCTATTGCAAATTTTTAAAAATGCACTTTTTATTTGTCTATTTTTTTGCCACCTGCCCCATATCACACAAACCATCCGTGTGAGGCGAACAAGACACGCTGGGCACTGCTGGAGAAGCAAGGATGAACTCATTAGTGACGTTCTTCTTCATTGGCACGCCAGAGTAGGCCGTACAGCAAAGACGTACATAGACCAGCTCTGTGCGGATACTGGATGCTGCATAGAGGACCTCCCAGAAGCAATGAATGATAGGGACGGGTGGCGGGAGATTGTCATGGATATTCGTGCTGCTGGCGCGACATGATGATGATGATTATTTGTCTATAATAATTTGTTTGCACACATCCATATTGTGTCAAGCATTTCAATCTTATAGTGTTTTGCACACAGTTATATGGTTTCAAGTATTCCTATACTAATAATCGTCAAACCGATTTGACCCGAACTGGTATTAACAGTCCGGGTAAAAATGGATCTGAGAGTAATGGTAATGAAGGGATATTCCACATATCTATTTGAAATAATGTTTAAAATGACTCTGAACTGTATTAATACACCGACTCTTAAAACATTGATATTGCAACTAGGTGTTGAAAATTAAAGACGATGTATTATATATTTCTGTGAAGATATATGTTTGTATCGTATATAATTGGAGACCGTAATTTTAAAACTGACTTTCGCAAAAATGACCCAATAGGCGTTGACATGCCGTAAAACCTACTAAACAGCAAGCGATGAAGCAGAAGTTGTGTGTAGTTTTCGTTCGAATAAAGAGAGGGCGTTATTTTCAATCTCGTATATCAGGAGAATGCACTAACACTGCAGATGTTTGGATACATTTTATTACTCCTTGTATACTTAATCTGATATGTTCCTTGTCGTCTTTTGATAGATACGCGAATGCTTACAGAGTTTGTTTTTTATTCGCTATTTACAATTTGTTAAAACTTGGTAAAAAAAAAGTAAAGTAGGCGGAGTGGCCTATTGTCGGTATCAGCCGGACAGGAGTGAGTCTATGCCCTTTTCGCAAGCGCTAGACTAGGGAGATTTTATGCGTCTGAGGTGGAGCGCCGCACCTACTATCAGTTCCTTAAATATCCAAGCTGTGCTACTCATGCACTGACTTTGCGAAGGCCGGTATCGAATCCGGAACCTTGTGGTTCCTAGACGGGTGCTCCGCCGACTTAGCTAAACCGGCCCTTTAAAAACTTAAAAAAAAAATTATTACTATACTAAGTGTGTCCAAAAAGAAGCCGGGATATTAAGATATTTATCGATAGAAAAAAAGAAAAAGAAAAAAGAAAAGAAAACTTAAAACAAAGCGAAAAGTTGCTTATACGAGTATATCATGAGCTTTCACTGCTCCTGTAACCCGATTTGGTCGTGGGTGCCCTACTCATATAGCATATCTTTGGCAGGAATAGCCTGACAGGCCCATTCCTATCCGGGTCTACAACTGATTTGAATTCAGAGCTTTCCTTCTACTAGACCTGTTGTCATATACCAAAGTTAAAAAGCCAAGTCTTGATATTTACCCTTAACTAAAGAAGAAATAGTTGCATTTATTCCTTTCCCGATGATAAGGCGTCCCATCGTGGAGTAATGGTAAGCTTGTCTTACAGATCCATTACTAGTGAATACTGAGTTCGATCCTCGCTGAATGCGCCAGTGTAACATCTTACCCATGGCAAATGGGTTGGATAAATACCTACCTTTCCTAAAGGTATTAGTAGTTGTTTATCTATTAATAATAAAATAGAGATATGAGAATTAGGAAATAAATACAATTCAGAGATGAGAACAAGGAAATGAATAAACAAATAGAATAAGACGTATCCCGCAATAAAAAAAAAAAAATTAAGTAAGAAAAATATGAACTGGCAGAGCGTTCAACCATCACTGTCAGAAAATATGTTTATCTCGGTTTAACTAAGTAATAACTTCAACTTAGATATAAAGT
>CM042145.1:112041289-112051289 GCA_023376005.1 Doryteuthis pealeii
AAGATGAATAAATACCTGGACCTTGCCAGAGAGTTGAAGAAGCTGTGGAATATGAGAGTGAAAGTGATACCAATTGTAGTTGTTGCACTTGGAACGGCACCAATAAACTTGGAAAAAAACTGGTGGATCTAGAACTCAGAGGAAGAATTGAGACCATCCAGACTACTGCACTGCTGCAATCGGCTAGAATACTCAGAAGAGTCCTGGAGACCCGAGGAGACTTGTTGGCACTCAGACTCCAGTGAAATACCATCAGCTAACGCTGATTTGAAAAACTCGAAAAGAGTGAAAATAATAATAATAATAATAATAATATAATAATAATAATAACATATCAGTCAGATAAGATAAGTAAATACAAAGGCCTAGAAATAGAAATTTAAAGAATTTACCATCTTAAAACTACCATCAAGCCAAAATATAGACAAATACTTGAACTTTGCCAGAGAGCTGAAAAAAACAGTGGAAAATGAGGGTGAAGGTGATAGCAATTATAGTTGATGCCCTTCGCACGGTCCCTAAGGGTTTGGAGAAAAGACTGGAGGAATTGGAAATTAGTGGAAGAATCAAAAACCTCCAGTCAACAATATTGTTAAGATTAGCTAGACTACACTGAAGAGTCCAGGAGACTTGGGGAGACTTGCTGTCATTCGGACTCTTCTGAAAAACCACCACCGAACGCTGGTGTGAAAAACTCGAAAGGAGTGATATGATAATAATAGCAACAACATACCAGTAAAAGAGTATGGTAATTATGAACTTTTGTTTAGTAAATTAGGGTGTCCCAGAAAAAACAGAACCCTCAAATTTTGTAATAAAACTGTTAATTTTAACTAGGGGGTTGAGAGTTAGGGTTAGGGTTTAGGTTAGGGTTAGGGTTCTGTTTTTTCTGGGTCACCCGGTACAGGGTGACGCAGAAAAAAACAGAACCTAAATTATTTATTTATTTTCCCATTAAACTAACCCTAAACCCTAAACCCCAACCCTAACCCTAACCCCAAACCCACCTACTTAAAATTAAAAGTTTAATTACAAAATTTGTGGGTTCTGTTTTTTCTGGGACACCTTAATTTACTAAACAAAAGTTCATAGTTACCAAAGAGTATAATGAAATAAACACATTAATAAGATACTTGGCAGTCCTCGTCTTTATGAAATACAAGAAAATTCACTTTGTGGAACTGCTCATCTCTTTATGTGAGTGCTATCAATGTGAATGAGAAAATAACGCCTAAAAGAGACAGGGAAACAAAACAAAAATAATCCATGCATAACTACATAAAATGACTATGATCACTTTCTTCCTTCACCCTTGTGTCCTGGGTATGACGCTAAACTGCATCTAATGGTGAGTTTCTAATCCTGAAGCCCTAGTGAGTGTGGAGTACCCTTTCATTGCAATTACTCTCAGGTTCACTCTGACCTGGAGAGGTAGAACTTGTTAGGGTCTCATCTATCGGTTAAATAGATCAAGAATGTTTTTTGTAAAAATGAGTGTAAAAAAATTGAACACTCAACAAGAATGAATAAAACAAAAACATCTAAGGCATGAAATAACGCAAGGGTTGACATGCCATAAAACTCAAACAACCAACCAACCAACCAACCAACTGACCAACTAACCAACCAATCTAGGTATTGGGTAAAGAGCCGGGGAAGGATTATAAGAAACCGAAAGTAAACCTGAAAATTGCATAATAATAATATATTATAATAATAATAATAATAATAATAATAATGTCAACTGAACAAATAATAATGTCAACTGAACAAATATCTGGACCTTGCCAGAGAACTGAAAAAGTTATGGAATATGAAAGTGAATAATGTCAACTGGACAAATATCTGGACTTTGCCAGAGAACTGAAAAAGTTATGGAATATGAAAGTGAAAGTGATACCAATCGTAGTTGGTGCACTTGGAACAGTCCCAAAAGGATTAGAAAAGGGTTTGGAAAGTTTGGAAATCAGAGGAAGGATTGAAACCATTCAGAACACTGCACTGCTGCAATCTGCTAGAATACTCAGAAGAGTCCTGGAGACCTGAGGAGACTTGCTGTCACTCAGACTCCAGTGAAAGGCCATCAGCTAATGCTGATGTGAAAACTCAAAAGGAGTAAATAATAATAATAATAATGTCAACTGGAAGAATTCGCAGTTCCAACAGGTCATGAAAGAAAACGAAAAGATAGACAAATAAATGGATCTTGCTAGAGAATTGAAATTGTGTGGAATATGAGGGTGAAAGTGATACCAATTGTAGTTGGTGCACTCGAAACGGTCACAAAAAGCTTAGAAAAGAGACTAGAGAAACTGGAAATAAGAGGAAGAATGGAGACCGTCCAGACAACAGCATTGTTGAAATCAGCTAGAATACTCAGAAGAGTCCTAAGACCTAAGGAAATTTGTCACTCAGTGAAAGATCACTATCTGAAAAACTCATAAGGAGTAAAATAGTAATAATAATAATAATAATAATAATAATAATAATAATAATTACAATTATTACAATCATGGCCATAACCGTTTTGATATTATCAATTACTTATAATTATATTCATTACTGTCAATTTTATTAGTAGTAGCGAAAGTATAAAAAATTGCACTTTTGTACTGTTTATAAAGTAATAAAATGCGTGTAATTCCAGTCATATCAAATCAGAATTGTTCTAAGTAAAGGTTATAGTATGTTTTTATTCGATACCCTTCATTTAAAGAATATTGCGGGCTGGTCTTGATGTAAAACATCTGTCTCACATTCTGAAAAAAAAAGTAAGCTAAATAATTTAAAATCTCAACATGTATTTATAAAAACAAATACCAACATATTAGTAAACAAAATTACTGATATATTTACGATTTCAGATCGTTTAATTCTTAATTTAATTTTTATACTCGGTGGAGTATCCCTTCAGAACCACAAGGTTCCGGGTTCGATACCGGTCTTCGCTTACCAGTGCATAGTTAGTATAGTTTGAATCTGTGTGGTAAAGTGGGGTAGGAGGGGTGCATTGCCTTAGACCCCAAAACAACCACCCTGGCCCAGCGCTAGTGAACAGGGGGTAAACTCCGTTTCTGCCTGGTAACACCAATAATAGGCCACTCCACCTACTTCACTTTAATATATGGTTGTAAATAAAGGATATAAACTGATATTCCCACCATATATAGGGTAAGGCCGAGGTTTGTAAATTTTGAAATGTCAGTATACTTGTTTTTATTAAAGATGTTTTAATCTATCACTTCTGTTCGACACACACACACACACACACACACACACACACACACACACACACACACATATATATATATATATATATATATATATATATATATATATAAAGTGGAATGAACAGATCATTGTAAAAGCTTTTTTTTCTTATATCAGAAACGTGCTCAAATATTGATCAGTAGAGCACGATCAAATATAAAATATATAAATTGTTTTCTCAGTTCCTCTTGTCTCATGTCAATAAATTTTTACGCGATTGTGAAAAAAGATACGGTCCTGAAACTGATGGGGGAGTGAAAAATCACTTTACTTTAGGTTATATATATATATATATATATATATATATATATATATGTGTGTGTGTGTGTGTGGTGTGTGTGTGTGTGTGTGCGTGCGTGTGTGTGTGTGTGGTCTAGCGCTAGCAAAAAGGGAATATACTCCCCCGATGTTCGGCTGATACTGACAATAGGCCACTCCACTAAACCTTTTCTTCGGTGAAAACTTCTGTTACTGATTCGGTTCTTTAAATTGGCTCTACCGATGTATTGGGCATTGTTCAATATGTGTTGTTATTGTGATTTATTCGGTTTCTTTTTTTCTCTGACATTAAAAATTGTGATATATATATATACATATATATATGTGTGTGTGTGTGTGTGTGTGTATGTGTGTGTGTGTGCGTGCGTGCGTGTGTGTGAGTGTGTGAACAAAAAATGTAGACATAAACAGTGGTAAATAAGTTTTATTAATTTGTTATTAATCCGAATCGGTTTTATCCTTAGGCCATCATCAGGGCGTTTTTTATTTATTTCGAGTCTGCATTTCAAGACTGTGGCTTACGAACGTTAGGGTTAACGTCGCGCTTATGAAAATCGAACGCTCTCAATGATTTTCTTTGATAATTTGAAAATGATTTTAACTACTACACGCACGCGCGCATACACACACACACACACACACACACATATATATATATATTATATATATATATATATATATATATACACGTAGGTTAGTGCCAGGAAATGGATACACCGAACTGAGTTCAAATCCTGGTCGAGACTTTTGCATTTAACATAGAGCTAATTCCCTTTGGTAAAGAATGAATCCAATTATTTTCCTTTTAGCTATGAGTAAATAGTAAGGAGAGAGAGAGAGAGAGAGAGAGAGAGAGGGGGGGAGGGAGGGAGAGAGAGAGGTGTGTGTGTGTGGGAGAAGGGAGAGCAATAGAAAGAAAGTGAGAAAGTGAGCAAAAGAGCGAGAGAGGAGAGCAAAAAAATGTTGAGAGAGAGAGGGGGGGGCAGGCAGGTAACTGAAGAGCGAGAGAGAAGAGAGAGAAGAGAAAGAGAGAGAGAAAGAGAAAGAGAGAGGAGAGAAAGAGAAAGAGAGAGGGAGAGAAAGAGAGAAAGAGAGAAAGAGAAAGAGAGAGAGAGAGAGAGAAAGAGAAAGAGAGAGAGAGAGAGAGAGAGAGAGAAAGAGAAAGAGAAAGAGAGAGACAGAGACAGAGAGAGAGGGAGGGGCACATTTTAACTTGATCTGACAACTAGTCTAGGAGAAGGAAAACTGAATTCAAGCTTGTTAAACTCCGCATAAAAATGACCTTGTGTCGCTTCCTACTCGTATGGAGGGATTGAATAACACACACACACACACACACACACATACAGACACTCTCTCTCTCTCTCTCTCTCACACACACACACACTGACACTCACACACACATATACACAAACACACACACATATATATAATATTGATAACATTATATACATGTGCTTCGTGTGTGTATATATATATGTGTATGTATCTGTATATGCGCGCGCGTGTGTTTCTATGTACGTGTCTATGTTCATAGTGCAATACGAAGCGAATGTAGTACTTTTTTACGCTACCTTTTTTGAGCAGTATTATTCGTAGGCCTGAGGCCATACACATCTAAAAGAACTACTTCAAAGCGTTATTAGCGTTTTTCCTGCTTTTCCACTAATTTTGTTTTCATTATCAAATTCTCCGAAATTATATGCACACGCGTGTGCATGTGTGAATAAAGGTATATACGTAAATAGAAAGGATGAAAGAAGAAATGATGAGAGGCTTAAATTGAGTCAATGGGTAAAATGCTTTAAGGGGTTCTTGTTTTTTTCTTTGGAGGGGGAGTGGCTTTATGGTAATAGTTATAATCGCAGCGCATTCCTTCTTTACAGATTCAAAATTCATTTTTCCTAATCCAGACGGCACCCATCTCCTTTTCAGCATACTCTATGTCATTCATAACGTGCTGTGAATAAGTACAATATCCACTAAGCATAATGAATTGTAAACATGTAATATTTTTTAAAAGTGGAAGTTATTTTGTTATACGAGGGTAATCCCAAAGGTAAGGTCTCCAAAGCTCTGGAGACACAGGGAAACTGTTCGTGCGGCTATTGACAACACTGTTGTATTTGTTGTGCATTCGCCTGCGCAAGTCCCTGTGCACACCTTACTGTCACACTTAGTCTTGGCTTAGCAGTCTTTTCTGGTGGAGCTCCCATTGACGCTACCGTCAATTCTGAAGTTCGCGCAGTTATTCGGTTTTCGAACGCAAAAAAAATTAAACGATTGAAATTCATGACCAATTAACGAAAGTGTATGGCGAGTCGTGTATGTCAAAAACGTCTGTCAGTGGTGTTTGCAATGACGACAAGGTTCAATACTTCCTCAACAACAAGGCAGCGAGCTGATAGGATATGGACATACAAAAACTGCTACAGCGCCTAGCAAAAACGCATCGATTGAAATGGCGATTGTGTAGAAAAATAAATACATGTTTAAACTTTAAGATTATATTTCTCTGAATTTTTGAGCTGAGGCTTGATAATTAGTATTATTTGTATTATCTGGACTATTGTCCTCATCTTCATTGTTATCTGTACAACGTTTCGGCCGATGAGCACAATAGTCCGAATAATTCAAATAATACTTTAACATGATGTTTAAAGATAAACCATAAACGTTTATGTGATTTCTAAATAAATTTGAGATCACCTTTGGGAGTACTTCCCGGTAGCAGCACAAATACCGTCCGTTCGGGTTCTAAGAGTTAAGTCAATTCTTGTATATGTATTTAAGGAGAGGTGAGTATTATCATAAGAAGACATAAGGTATTGTTGATTGGCATTAGCGATGTAGAAACCCGTATTCTCTGGTCGGAATTCAGGCCACTCGGGTAAATGTAGTTCTAAGTAATGGCACAGATAACAGGCGCTTGGAGTTTTAAGGGTTAATCGTTAAAAGGGTTTCTTTTTTTTCTTCTTCTTCTTCTTATTGATACTATTTGCAATGAGGGCTGAACATTTTCCAGGGTTTCAAGTGAAATTCCATCCCCCCAACGCTTTGTGTAACAAATTAAGTTGTCCCACTTTTCTAACGGGTTTGGATAAAGGATGCCCTAGAAATCTCAATGGGAGTAAAATCTGGAGAATATACAAGCCAGTCAGTAACCGGGATGTCTTTGTGATATAAGTATTGTGAATTTGCTACGGTTGGTTGATTGGATTTTATGGAATGTCAACCCTTGTTGGGTTATTTTATGCCGAAAACGTTTTTTGTTTTATCTATTCTTGATGAGTATTCAAAAGATTTCTTAAATCTCAAATTTTAAAACATTTTTTTCAACTCGTTTTTTCTGTTTAACCTATAGACGGGACATTAACAGGTACTGCTACTCGATGTTAGAGTGGACTTTAGAGTAATGACGATAAAAGAGTACTGCAGACTCCCCAGAGCTCCAAAATTTGAACTTTACTATTTGATGCAGTTTAATGTCATACCCAGGGCACTAAGACCCTCAACCATCGCCTTCTAGCACATATATGATAAGAAGGGTGGTTTGTCATAAGAGCAATAGGGTTGGAACAATCATATAAGTACTAGGGCTTGACATGATCAGCCGATTGATCGGAGGGACCCTCTCAGATCACCCATTTTGCCAAAGAAAAGGCCAAGTGGAATATTATATATTATGGTCGACTCAACCACCAGCATTCCTTCAGTAAACTTCACGGGACACTATCCACGGCTAACAGATGCTCCCATTGGGTTTGTTTTACCACTCTGCAGAGGTGCAGTCGGTGTATTCTTCTGCCCAGTAGACAGAGCTGTGAATTCGCAACGTTGTCAAGCTGAACTGGAAATTTTTTTTCTATAATGATCTATTGCAAATAGGACAAGACACTAAGGAAGTCTAGAAAAGAACAAGTCATTGTATGTCGATTACGTATTGGTCATACAAGACTAACGCACTCCAATATACTCAAACAAGAACAACAACCACAATGGGGAACATGTCAAACACCTTTGACAGTTAAACACTTATTCATGGAATGCAGGTTTTTTGCTCACATCAAAAACCGTTATTTTAAAGCAAACAATATGAAAGATCTGTTTGAAAATGTCAACATGGAGGATATTCTCTCTTTTTTTAGGGAAATAAAATTATAAACTATAGAATATAGACATGAAACAAATCAATACCATACAATATAATCCCCAATCATGCTAACACATTGTTAAAACCAATTACTAAAAAGTATAAATATAAATACACGATATGTATAACTTCCTAATCATTAGGCATGACATAACCCCAGACGGGTTGATATGCCGTTAAAATCAATAAACAAACAAACCAACAGTAACACTTGGCATTTAGCTCAGCCACAAGGATTCCTTCCTTAAAGGATCATGAGTCGCCACATATGACCGACAGGTGGCCCCATTGAGGGAGGGAATCTTACCCCACTGCATAGGTTCATTCAACGTATTCTACAGCCCGAGTCGACAACTATTATGTTCGGTTTCTTTATCTAATGGCAGTAATATGGTTTCAAGTAACTAATAATAATGTAGAAGAACAGTAGTGGTCATGTTTAATTCATAACTGGTTGGATGAGAGTGTTCATACCTTTCCCAAGAGTATTAGTCCGAAAGTGGACGTAATAACTTGACTGGAGTTCGAACTCGCATACTACCAATTCGTAATCCAGCAATTATATCACATGTTAGCCACTACCATCATATTAGCCACTATACACATGTTATAACCCCACCATGTCCTGATATGATGTTAAACTACATCTAGTGGCGGGGTTCCAATTTTGGAGATCTGACCGGGCGTTGATTACTCCTTCATTATTATTACTCCCAGGTCCACTCTAACCCGAAGTGATAGTACCTGTTAGGATCTCATCTATGGGTTAAATAGAATTGCATATCTAAGAGACTATCTAACTTAAACATATTGTCCAATCTGTCGGCTGTCGGGTAAATCCCCCCAATGAGGTCACCTGTTGTCCGGGTTAGCGACCCGTGATGCTAAAGAACAAATTCCTAGTAGCTGAGCAGTCCATCATATGCAACACTACACTTTGGCCCTTACTTCGGCTAGATGGGTTGTCGGAGAGGAGCCCTCCGATCAATCGGCTGGTCACGTCAAGCCCAAGCGCCTATATAGTTCTTCCGACCCTATTGCTCTCGTGACAAACCCCCAAACTTTTTATCATATACGCGGTAGAAGGCGGTGGATTAGGGTCTTGGATATGACGTTAAACTGCATCTAGTGGTGAGGTTCCAATCCTAGAGTTCTGGAGAGTGTAGAGTACCCCTTCATCAGCATTACGAACGCAGTTCCCTAATCTCTATGTATAAAATAACTCAAGATGGGTTAGAATGCCATTAAAATCAAACACTTAATTATTGTTGCCATTGAAATGGGGGATTTTTAGTGTTTGCATTCGTAAGGCTATATATTTGGCTACACCTCCACAACGGGTAGAATGTGGTACAAGGTAAATTTTTAAACTGGGTGCAATTTAGACCGGCTGCAGTACTAAGGCATATGCAAAATAAGATAGCTAAAATTGGTTTTCAATTCGAAATCCTCATTTATTTTTTCATATACGGTTTAATGCCGTTTGCTTTCAAAAACCGAATAACTGCGCCAACTTTGCACTTGGCGATAGCGTCAACTGGGAGCTCCATCAGAATGCACAACAATACGACAGTGTTTCCAATAGCCGCACGAACAGTTTCCCTGTGTTTCCAGAGTCTTACTTTTAAGACTATCCTCGTACATGTACAAGAACTGACTTAACTCTTAAAACCAGAGCAGGCCGGTATTTATACTGTTACCTAAAAGGACATATAATTCAAGTCGGGTAATCCCCATTTCTTCATCGCTGTTGCCTATAAAATGTTATTTCACAGCCTGTGAGTCTGTTAGATTACAGATTGTAACATTTTACTTTTAAGATATTTTTCAGGGTTTATATCGGCGGGGTCATGACGTGGATGGGGTTGCTCATATTTCTAAGGTTAATAATGACACTAAACTGCATCTAATGATGAGGATCTAGTTCGGGAGATCTTGAGAGTGTGAAGTACCGCTTCATTGACATTACTTCCAGGTCCACTATGTCGTAGTACCTGTTAGGGTCCCATCTATGTGTCAAATAGATCTGTTTAAAAATTATTCTTATTCGATAGGACCCTGAGCAAAATAATTTAAAACATCTTAATATGCAATTGCATGAAAAATGTAAAACGTAAAATTAACGCGATTGCCTGGCCCCCAAGCATGAAATAACCCTAGACAGGTTAGCAAGCACTTAAAATCAATCAATGTATGGTTGATAATTCATAATGTTTTGCATTATCTCTCATTTTTAGAAGGTTATTCATATATATATATATATATATATATATATATATATATATATATATATATATA
>CM042145.1:112053789-112056289 GCA_023376005.1 Doryteuthis pealeii
TATTTAACCTTTTGCCTACTTTAAACCGCTCACAGCAACTCTCACACCTCTATGATCCTACCGTAATCCGCAGTTTATTATAATTGAGTAGAAAGAGACAAATTCCAATAAAATAGGACTTTATTTGAATAGAATCAGTTCTGAGGCGAATAGATAGTGAACTTTGAAATATCCCATCATACCGAAAAAATACCAAGAAAGTTTGGTACAACTGTGGGGAAAATTTGGTTGGCAAAGAGATAAAAAAAAAGCAACAACAATAAAATATAAAAAATTTTGTACGAATAAAAACTAATTTCCTGGATATAACATTATGGTCATCTCATGCAGAGAGCACCGATTCAAGCTAGATCACCGAAGTTAAGCAGTGATGAGCCTGTTCATTGGGTGACTACTTATAAGAAACAGCTGATACTATAAGCAATCGGAGTTCTTTCGTTTATCAAAAATGACTTAAATCGGCATTAAATGATTTGAAAGAAGGTTGATATGCCGTAAATAAATCACCCAGCCTGGGTATGACATTAAGCTGCATCTGGTGGTAAAGCTCCTGTTCTGGAGCTCTGGGGTATGCGGAATTCTGAGTATCCCATCGTTGCTATTATTACCAGTTCCCCTCTGACACGAATTGGTAATACCTGATAGGGTCCCATCTATGGGTCAAATACATCTATTTCAAAATTATTCGTATTGGATAGGAATACTTGATACCATATAACAGTGTGCAAATAATTTTATTTACTTGAAGCTGTAATTGGTTAATAATGGTTATTATTGGTTATTTGAAACCATATAATCCTTTTATTTGTGTCAGATAAGAATAGTTAAAACCAGACGACTATGTGCAAATTATTTGCATAAGATAGGATTCATTCATACCATAATAGCAGAGATACCCGGCATTGCTTGGGATTTAAACGTTAGTAATAAATATCGTATTTATATTTATATTTATACATATAGATAAATAAAAGTTATATCTCTATATATTTCTTTTGTCTTTTATTTTTTATATGTTCTTATTTTTAAGTTGTTTATTTTTATCATTTTGTTCGTATTTTTTCTTTCATTTATATTTACACAATCTGTCTCTCTCTCTCTCTCTTTCTCTTTCTCTTTCTCTCTCTCTCTCTCTCTCTCTCTATATATATATATTATATAATATATAATATATATATATATATATATGAAGTAGACAAACAATTTGTTTGAGATGGTGATAGCCGACAATTTTTAGGAGATTATGTGCTTAATTGAAGTCTTACCTAATTTGTTAATTAATTAGTTATAATTAAATGAATTAGGCGTGCATATCGGTTTAAATGCAAGGCGTAAACAAATCGAGAAAAAGTCAATCTCTGTATGTACATTTCAGCCTATTAGGCCTCATCAGCAGAGTTATAAACAGGGCAGTGCTTTGTGCGTGATTCGAACTCTACTTTTTCTCGATTTGTTTACGCCGTACATTTAAACCGATATGCACGCCTAATTCATTTAATTATAACTAATTAATTTATTAAGTATGACTTCAATCAAACACATAATATATATATATATATATATATATATATATATATATATATATATTGTATGTATGTGCATATATATGCATATATGCACGTATGTATAGTAATGTATCTATGTATGCATACATATCGTTGTGTCATAAACATCTCATAGGTGTGTGTGTGTGTGTGTGTGCGCGTGCATGTGTGTGTGTGCGTGCATGTGTATGTGTGTGTGTTTGTGTGAGCAGCGAATTGTTAATTTATATGAAAATATAAATAAATATATATGTTTGCATATATATATATATATATATATATATAATATATATATATATATATATATGGGGGGTGCGTGTATGTCTCTGTGTGTGTGTATGTGCGTAAGTGTGATATAGTCGAGTGAGGTAAACAAATACATACCTACATATATACATTTTTTTTAAAGATAAATGGATAGATAGATGTAAACACAATTGTATAGATAGATGGAATGGGATACACACACACACACACACACACACACACACACACACACACAAATATATATATAATTTTTTTCTCTCCTCCTTTTTTTTGTACTCCCTTCGTATCCACCTATATAGGTGATCATAATGATTACCTTAAAGCATTATTTAGATTTGCCTGTACCAAAAATTTATTCAAATATATATATATATATATATATATATAATATATATACAGAGAGAGAGAGAGAGAGAGAGAGAGAGAGAGAGAGAGAGAGAGAGAGAGAGAGAGAGAGAGAGAGAGAGAGTTTTGAATGTGGTGATTTTATTTTATGTCTTATTTCTTTTTTGTTACGGACTTTTAAAAATGTTTTTGAATTTGAAATTTTTTGTATATATTGAATAATTATTTTTTTTAAATTTATTTTTTTTATTCATTTATTTATCTATTTCGAATTATTCCATAAGATGATGTTTTCTAATTTTTTACGTATTTTTAATTTTTTTTCATTGAAAAAAAGATTGTAC
>CM042145.1:112063789-112066289 GCA_023376005.1 Doryteuthis pealeii
ATTTTTAGTGAAGTAAGTATGACACCAAGTTAGGTAGCTATTAAGATTAATTGAGAAAACCAAATATCATCAGTCTAGGTATACATATATAAGTACACACACACACACATATATATATATATATATTTATATATTACTGAAATCTTTCTTTGTATGTAAACATAACCCAGAAAAATGAGAAGAATCATCAGCACACACATACACACTCATACACACATACATGCACACACGCACGTACACCCGTACATACATACACAACACAACCATATATGTATATATATTTATACCCCCCCCCCACACACGCACGCACACACACACGCGCGCGCACACACACATATATATATTATATATATATGTATATATGGGAGTAAAGTATGGAAATAAATCCGACAATATGTAGAAAATAGAATAAACAAAGTATTTAAAAAGGAAATGAATTTATTCTTGATGATGATGACGACGTTAAAATGTTTCGGTTATTATTAATACAGTTATGAGCCTTTTCTCTATATACATTTCCCGACTCCCGTTATCACTGTTTAGACAAGGTTTTTCATCCTAATATCCTGATGAAGGTTTATTAATAATCAAAACATTTGAACGTCGACTTTATTCTATTTGTTTATTCTATTTTCCACACACACACACACACACACACATACACACACACACACATACACACACACGTATATATATTCATATATATATATATATACATATATATAATATATATATATATATATAATATATATATATATATATATATATATATACATAAAAAGACAAATATATGCATATATGTATTATATATATATAAATATATAAACGTACATATATATATATAAAACCTTACTCACACAAATATGTATGTATGTGTGTGTCTGCGCGTGTGTGTTCGCGCTCGTGTTTGTGCATACCACACATTAAATGTAATGTTTAATGTAGTTTAAAAATGCACCAAAAGAGGCGTCAATCTATACCTATTAAATTTATATTTCAAATATTCGTGTTTCAATTATTATCGAGGATAGTTAATATTCATATGTATGTATGTGCGTATATATGTATTTATGCATGCATGTATGCGCATATCTGCAAACATATTACGGTCTGAATTTGATAGTTATAAACATACATTCGCATTTGATTTTGAATAAAAAAATTTCATAGATGTGCATGTGATTTTAAAAAAAATATAATTTGCATAGATGTGTATGTGATTTTGAAAAATATAATTTGCATAGATGTGTATGTGATTTTAAAAAATAATTTGCATAGATGTGCATGTGATTTTTAAAAAATAATTTGCATAGATATGCATTTGATTTTGAAAAAAATAATTTGCGTAGATGTGCATGTGATTTCAAAAAAATAATTTGCATAGATGTGCATGTGATTTTAAAAGAAATAATTTGCATAGATCTGCATGTGATTTTAAAAAAATAATTGCATAGATGTGCATGTTATTTAAAAAAAATATAATTTGCATAGATGTGCATGTGATTTAAAAAAAATAATTTGCATAGATGTGTATGTGATTTTAAAAAAATAATTTGCATAGATGTGCATGTGATTTTTAAAAAATAATTTTAGATATGCATTTGATTGAAAAAAATATTTGCGTAGATGTGCATGTGATTTTAAAAAAATAATTTGCATAGATGTGCATGTGATTTTAAAAGAAATAATTTGCATAGATCTGCATGTGATTTTAAAAAATAATTTGCATAGATGTGCATGTGATTTAAACAAAATAATTTGCATAGATGTGCATGTGATTTTGAAAAAATAATTTGCATAGATGTGCATGTGATTTTAAAAAAATTTGCATAGATGTGCATGTTATTTAAAAAAATAAATTTGCATAGATGTGCATGTGATTTTGAAAATATAATTTGCATAGATGTGCATGTGATTTTAAAAAATAAATTTGCATAGATGTGCATGTGATTTGAAAAATATAATTTGCATAGATGTGCATGTGATTTTGAAAAAAAATAATTTGCCTAGATGTACATGTGATTTAAAAAAAAATTTGCATAGATGTGCATGTGATTTTGAAAAATATAATTTGCATAGATGTGCATCTGATTTGGAAAAATAAATTGCTTAGATGTGATTTTGCATAGATCTGATTTTGAAAAAATATTTTGCATTGATGTGCATGTGATTCCGAAAAATTAAGTTCCATAGATATGCCTGGGATTTTGAAAAAAACTTATTTGCATAAATGTGCATTTGATTTCGAAAAAAAATATTTGCAATAACATACATCTGATTTTGTAAAATTAATGTTTTTCGAATAAATAAGTGCTTGAGTAATTATTATAGTTAATATTCCTATGTATGTATGTATGTATGTATTTATGTATGCATGTATGTGCTTGTGTTATATAGACGGTGTGTGTATGTATGCATATATTTGTATATGTATGTATGTATGTATGTATGTATTTATGTATGCATGTATGTGCTTGTGTTATATAGACGGTGTGTGTAT
>CM042145.1:112076289-112108789 GCA_023376005.1 Doryteuthis pealeii
TTTCATTTAATATTTTAAATAGTAGACATTAACATTTCTTTTCAAAGTAGCTGGATAAATGCAAGGTCTATTTTTTACATAGGGATTTAAATGGGGCATCTCACGAGGATTCAATTCAAGATTCAGTAATAATGGATCTGCAGGACTAACTTAAAAAAATCCCCCTCTATCTAGGCGACACCGGGTAGCCGCTGCTAGTAATAGAATAAAAGAGAGAGATGAAAGAAAAGAACGATAAGAGAAGTAAGATAAAAGAGAGAAGAATGAAGAGAAGAGAGAGAGAGAGAGAGAGAGAGAGAGAGAGAGAGAGAGAGAGAGAGAGAGAGAGAGAGGGAAGAATTAAAAGAGAAAGAAAGAAGGTGAGGGTAAGAAAAATGAAAAGAGAGAGAGAGAGAGAGGAGAAAGTAGAGAGAAGAATGAAAAGATCAAATTTGACAAAGCCATTAGAATTGGAGCACCCAGTGAGAATCATCATCACTATTCAATAGAGTGCTCACCTGCAATTACTCCCAGGTCCACTCTGACCTTGAGTGATAAAAACTGCTGATCTCATTGATGTGGATTGTTCCCGTGGCGTATTGGCTGGCGTGCTGGAATGTAACTGCATAGTAAGCGGGTTCGAACTTCAGTCATGCTATTATCTCGGACTAATTCTTTTGAGAAAAGTATGAACCTCTCACCCCTCCAGCTATGAGCTAAATAGTACCACTACTGTTCTTCTACAAGAATGTCTTTGGCATTAAATAACCCACGAAGGCTCATATCCCATTAAACAAAGAAAAATTGAGTGACAATAACAGCTAGGATCCTATCTATGGAGTAAGGTCCCCGTAGCGTATTAAGAATCATGGCAAAATATTTCAACATGTAACATGTAAAATAATCTTAATTCAATTCTCTCACGTTTTTTCTTTTTTTCTTCTTTTCATATTCTCAACTTTTCATTCCATTCCATTGAAATAGGTTAGCGTTATCACTTTCGTACTCTTGCCCCCTCTCTCTATCTTTGTTTCTTTCCTTCTTA
Source organism: Doryteuthis pealeii (assembly GCA_023376005.1). Taxonomy (NCBI): domain Eukaryota; kingdom Metazoa; phylum Mollusca; class Cephalopoda; order Myopsida; family Loliginidae; genus Doryteuthis; species Doryteuthis pealeii. The sequence goes on from CM042145.1 coordinate 112,077,314, forward strand.
TTATACTTTTTCCTGATGTGTAACATGTCCATTTTCTTCCCTTTCTTTCATTACAATAAAAACGAAACGGTTCAATATTTAACTGAGGTGATGACACCCATCCACCTAGCCAAAGCTCTTCCCTACCAACTTCCCAACTATGAAGCTTCTCCGGATCAGGGAGGGAGTTAAAGTGTGACACACGTAGGTAGGTACTATCGTATTATATGATAGGAAGACAATAATTTTCTATTCTAATCAACAAGGTATGAACTAGCAACAAAATCTTTAATAATACAATCATTTAAAAATTCTTGCTTAAGTGTACATTTAGATGTGGTAATTTATCGGATAATTTATATGCAGTAATTGTTATTTATGCTTTTCTAAGTAATTATTTACGGTGTACTTTTCAACGTTGTCATATTTATTAAGCAGCAAGAAAAGAAATTTAGTGATTAAAATAAAACTGAATTTTAGCGAAAGATTTTTTACCGGATAAGATTATTTATTTTCTCATATAGTGGTGAATATATATATATATATATATATATATATATATATAGAGAGAGAGAGAGAGAGAGAGAGAGAGAGAGAGAGAGAGAGAATGTAGTTTGCTCAATATCGTTGATAAAGAATGTATACCCAAGTTTGGGTAGCGTGGACATGAAGTCAACGGCGTTTGATTACTGACAGTTTCTCGCCTACAGTTTCTCCAACCGACATATAATCTGACAGAGAATCGCATAGGCCAGAAACTGTCAGTAATCAAGCACCGTTGACTTCATGTCCACGCTAAGACTCATATATATATGATCATGATGTCGCGCTTTCAGCGCGGATATCCATGACAATCTCTCTCCATCCGTCCCTATCGCTCATCATTCTCGGCAGGTCCTCTATGTAGCATCCTGCATCCGCACAGAGCTGATCAACGTACGTTTTTATATATATATATATATATATATATATATATATATATATATATATATATATATATATATATATATGAAATAACCCATGAACGTTGATATGTCAATAAACGTAGAAATCAAAACATTGACTTAATATCTACGCTACATCAAGTATATATATATATATATATATATATATATATATATATATATATATATATATATATATATATATAAAAATTAACCATGAGGGTCGATATGTCCTTAAACATAGAAACCAAGTATTCCTATCTAATACAAATAATACTGATAATTTGCACATAGTTGGATGGTTTCAATATTCCTATATAATACAAATAATTTGCACAGAGTTATAAGTGTGTTTTTTTAAATCTGATACTAATGATTTAAACACGATTATATGATTTAAAGTAATTATTTCCGTTTAATAATAATAATTTGTTTGTACATACGGTTTCAAGTATGGTTTCAAGTTACTAATGATGATCCTTATTAACCAAGTATACTTTCAATTAACTATCTCTTATACAAACAATTTACGCAGTTATATGGCATCAATTATACCTATCTAATACTAATATTTTTCAAAGAGATCTATTTGGCCTATAAATGGCTTTCGTCGGATCGAACTAGCCATTCACTAGTAATGGATCTGCGGGATTAGCTTGCTAAACATTACACCATGAAGTTAATATTCGGGAAAAGTGCGTCTCAGGAAAAAATCCTTTTAGATCTAGTAAAAAATTCAGTTTTAACACCTCATGATAAGCAAACAACTTTGGAAGAAGTCACTGAATGTGCCCTAGTATCGACTTATTGACCGGATCGCTTTTAAATTTATCGCCTTTTGCAATATACTGGAATAATAAAAGCCATGGCATAATTTAAATGGTTTAATTTAAGAAAATTCGGCTTAAATTTTGTATTCAGTTTTTCTTGAAGTTCACAACTGCAAGTATGATGTACAAAACTTAAGATGCATTCGTATTTTTATTATTTAAAAAAGTTTTTCTCCTCTTCTTTTCTCGTTCAGCAACCACATTTTGCAATCAATAGTTTCACCAAAATTCATCACATTGAACGAATGCCGCCTGATGATATCACGTGACATAAATGAATTCAAAAAATTAGACCGGTGCTTAAAGCAAAAAAAATAAAAAATCATTCAGCAAAAAAACAAAACAAAAAAAAATCAACGTTGATGATTGGACGAGAATAATCTGAAAATTAATGTATCTTTTAGGAGAGATTCAAACGATGAACCAAAACATGCATCATTCACAAGAGCATTTCTGCAGTCGACAATATTTCCTGTCGATGATAATAGTTGACAAAGGTTTATTTGTCTGTCTTCGCTTAGAATACACTTCCGTTGTGTTCAGTGTTAGTATATCACGGATATAATAATGCTTGGAGACTGGAGGCTCAACTAAATAAATCTTCCTCACCACCAAGCACCCATTAGGACCATTAAAAGTCGTCGTCGGGGCGGCCCAATGTCGGTATCAGCTATACAGTGAGGGAGTCTATTCCATTTTCACTAGCGCTAGACCAAGGAAATTATTTAAGCGTCTGATTTGGAGCACCACACCTACCTTCAGCTCCTCACTGTACCGCACAGATCCCTGTGCTACTCAATCGCTGAATTGGCGAGGACCATTATGTCCAGGGAAAATGTACAGTGGGTCAAAATAGAGGTGAGAAGCTGGGACATTCACAGTTTCTACCTACAACTAAGAGGCTGCTAGGAAGATCTTTTATTTATCAAAATTAATATGCATACAAAAGAACGCCTGCGAGTAGGGGGTATCTGAACTTGTACAAAAGGTTAAATTGAATAAAAGTAAAATAGAAAGATAAGATTAGTGTCCTACCCAGTACACCCAAAAAAGGTTTAATGAGTATGACACTAAACTGGATCTGGTGGTGAAACTCCAGTTCTGGAGATTTGTGGAGTGTGAAGTACCCCTTTATTGCCATTACTCCCAGGTTCACTCTGACCCTAAGTAGTAGTACCTATTAGGGTCCCATCTATAGGTCAAATAGATCCGTTTGCGATAATGATTAAAATGATCTTGAAATACATGAATTCATTGTTTCTTAACTCTTTGCCTACTTTAAGCCGCAGACAGTGGCTCTCCCACCACTACGACCCTACCGTGAGCCGCTGGTTAGCAACTGATGGTTAGTTCATCATAACTGAGCAGAAAGACTCAGATTACAATAAAAAATAGGGTTTTATTTGAATAGAATGAGTTTTGAACTTTGAAATATCCTATCATGCAGGTAAAAAAATACCAAGAAAATTTTGTACAGCTGTGGGGAAAATATGGTAGACAAATAGTTAAAGCATCAACTAATTATACTATGTATGTTATGTATAGACCCCCCGGTGAGAATCGAACTCACTAGTAATGGTCTTTAGATGCTCGAAACCTCTAGCAATAGAAAGGTCTGTCAAGTACGCATGTTAATCATTACACTACGCGAGGCGTCCATGCCTAAATACGTATATCTGTGTACGTTTATATATCTGCACCTGGCCAACCCTTGTTGTTGTTATTATTATTATTATTATTATTATTATTATTATTGTGTGTCGCTTTATAGCATCTGGCTTATGAAAACTACCGATTTTTCCATTGTGAGATTTCTTTGTGTTTTTTTTTGTTGTGTTTTTTTTTTGTTTTTGGTATTTTTTTCAATTTTCGTCTTTGTAATTCTTTACTGCAGCTGGGTCTCTTCGCTGGAGATCAAAAAGAAGAAGAAGAAGAAGAAGAAGAAGAAGAAGAAGAAGAAGAAGAAGAAGAAGAAGTGTTGATAAAAGGGAGAAGTAGTGAATGTTGTAAAAGAAAGAGGAGGAAGAGATAATAAAACAAGAAGGAATAGTTCCTGAAGAAGAAGAAGAAGAAGAAGAAGAAGAAGAGAAGAAGAAGAAGAAGAAGAAGAGAAGAAGAAGAACGTCTTTTTGGATTCATGTCAATTCTATTTTGTGTCAACATATTCATTTATGATCACTCAAGCTACCAACAACAACTGTTGGTCGCTTTGAGGAACAACGATAAAAATAAAATAAAAAAGAATGTCGGCAAAACGTTGAATCCCCTTTCTCCTGCATCTGCCCTCGTTCATCTTACGCCTCCCACCCTAAATACCATTTATACATCCCTCTAATTTCCATCTTCTTTCGTCTCCACCCGCCTCCGCACATTTTTTTATCCCCGTATAAAATTAATAGAAACCAGTGCAGTGCTTTCTGATAGCAGTAGTTGCTATTGTGTTTTTGATGCTGTTATATATTCATCTTGAATTTAGAATAACCCATCACTTGAAGTACAAAACCGTTAACTCACTTTGATCCTTTTCAATGAAAAAATATTTGATCTGAAATTGAAAATTATCACTGAAAGAATATGATGTAGGTGAGTCCAAAATATTACATATTTTTTAGCATCCCATGAATTAAGTATATAATGTAGGTATGGCTGGAATTTCATATTTTAACATCCCACGAATTAAGTATATAATGTAGGTATGGCCGGAATTTCATATTTTAACATCCTATGAATTAAGTATATAATGTAGGTATGTCCAAAATTTCAAATATTTTTAACATCCCAGGAATTAAGTATATAATGTAGGTATAGTCGGAATTTCACATATATCTTAACATCCCATGAATTAAGAATATAATGTAGTTATGGTCGGAATTTCACATATTTCTTAACATCCCATGAATTAAGTATATAATGTAGGTATGGCCGGAATTTCACATATTTCTTAACATCCCATGAATTAAGAATATAATGTAGGTATGTATTTCTTAACATCCCATGAATTAAGAATATAATGTAGGTATGTCCAAAATTCACGTATTTCTTAACATCCCATGAATTAAGAATATAATGTAGGTATGTCCAAAATGTCACATTTCTTAACATCCATGAATTAAAAATATAATGTAGGTATGTCCAAAATTTCATATTTCTTACATCCCATGAATTAAAATATAATGTAGGTAAAATTTCACATATTCTTAACATCCCATGAATTAAGAATATAATGTAGGTATGTCCAAAATTTCACATATTTCTTAACATCCCATGAATTAAAAATATAATGTAGGTATGTCCAAAATTTCACATATTTCTTAACATCCCATGAATTAAGAATATAATGTAGGTATGTCCAAAATTTCACATATTTCTTAACATCCCATGAATTAAGAATATAATGTAGGTATGTCCAATATCTCACATATTTCTTAACATCCCAAATATAATGTAGGTATGTCCAATATCTCACATATTTCTTAACATCCCATGAATTAAGAATATAATGTAGGTATGTCCAAAATTTCACATATTTCTTAACATCCCATGAATTAAGAATATAATATAGGTATGTCCAAAATTTCACATATTCTTTAACATTCCATCAATTAAGAATATAATCTTGGTAGGTCCAAAATTTCACATATTTTTGGAGATGTCTCCATCTTGTTTAAAACTCATTAAAACTCATAATGCAGTCATTTACAAAGCTATGTTAAGTTTGGCACAAGGCCAGTAGTACAGAGCATGAAGTAATAATAGGATTCACTAAAAATGGTCTGCTAATCAAGCTCTATGGCAATTAGTTATTTCCTAAGCTTAGCATAGTTATAACACAAGACCAGAAGCGTAGGGAACCCATTGAGAATCAAACTCACTAACAATGGTCTGCTAGGCTAGCTCACTATCAATTAGTTATTTGCTAAACTTAGCTTTATTGTGGTCCAAGACTATAAGTATAGGGCACCCAGTGAGAATTGAAGTCACAATCAATGGTCTTCTTAACTACTTCGCTAATTTACAAAACTTAGTTTTGTTGTGGCACAAGGCCAAGAGTATGGGACAGTGTGGAGATGTCTTCATGTTGTTTAAAACAGATGAACTCCATTTTATCTGAGCTCATATAGAGGCCAATATCTCTTGCTGCCTTAAGTAAATGAAATAAAATAAAAGATGGTTATTTCTATTGACTAACAACCCTGTAAGTTGTGTGGGTTTTCAGCTAGTATATATAATTTCACAAGAAAAGGATGAAAATTATTTAGATCATTAATTAAAGAGACCAGTGTTTTAAAATGAGGGATCTTTCCGGGTTTTTTTCTTCCTCAATGTAATTATTTCCCGATCTTTCACCAGAAACAGATAATTTTCTTCTCTGAAACGCATTGATATTAGAAGAAAATCGATTTTGATCCGTTGATTGAGAGGTTTACCTGTAGATTTTTTGAAGGCGCGCTTAGCATCGTTGGAAATGGAATCGTCAATCCGAGTTCAAATAATGGAGAAGATTGTTTCCGTTTCTCTTCGCTCTACTGCCCTTAAGAAAGGCATGAATCCATATGTTCTAGCGATGCGTAAAAAGTAAAGCAGATTTGATTCTTTAGATCTGAGTCATATAATTGATAGGTTGCCTATTAATTATGTATGGTAAGTGTAGAATTAAAAAGTTTGGTAATTATACGAAGAATCATGGAAAATAACTAATAAGAATCAATACAGGGGATCATATCATTATAATAGACAAGACCTTAACCGTAACTGACCTGTTAGCAGTTCTTTTATTGGCTGATTTGATCGTGCAACAACCCGATCATGAGAAGGGATTAGTTAGAGTTGCAGAGTAGTTCCAGCCACCGTGGCGAACGGACGCAAGATGTGTATTTCCCCTTCTATTTTTAGACACCTAAAAATATATAACAAGTCTTGTGTTCATTTGTCAGAATGGACAAAAAATGAAGAATTGCTCAATACCCACCTAGAAGAGAAGAATCAGCCAAGATAGAAGATAGAGGATCGGCTAGCTAAGAAGATAAAATAAATAAAGGAATATGAAAATAAGTAAGAAGGCTATGCAACATTTATTGGCAGACAAATCTATCGAGGAGAAGGAAAACACCCTGAATTCAAAATCAGAGAGCGTGGGTCGTGTAACTCCATTCCATTTAACAAAACACAAAACTATTTGCCAGTGAAATCGTAACCCCCACCGCTGAACTAAGTTTGGTTTGGTTCATTTTTTAACGTCTTCTCAATTTATCGTGGGCTATTTAATACCAAAATTCATTTGTAAATGTTTGACTGCAATAAAAACTATAATTCTTAATTGAACTTTTTATTTGTCTATAAACATTGGTTTGCATACACTTATTATTTACTTGGACAAGACGGGCGATCGGAGAGGGCCTCTCCAATCAATCGGGTGGTCATGTCAAGCCCTTGCACCTATGTGTTTGTCCCGACCGTTTTTCTCTTATGGCAAACTTAACCCTTTTTATCAGATAGGAACCAGAAGGCGGTGGGTGAGGGTCTTTCGGTCCTGGATATGACGTTAAACAATATATAGTGACAAGGTTCCAATTGTGGAGCTCTGGGGAATGTGAAGTTATACTTCATCGGCATTACTCCCAGGTCTACCATGGCTTGGAGTTTTAAAAAAATTAGTTTACACCCCCCACACACACCCACACACCACACACACCTATATATATATATATATATATATATATATATATATATATATATCTTCCTATAACATATATATATATAATATATAATATATATATAATAAAAACAAATTTTTTTGTGATGAAACAAAGAAAATACAGTGCTCAATCACAAATTGTAAGAGCTAATATTTATTTAATTTGCTGAGTTTTTATAGATCAATGTTTATTATAAATAGCTACCCAGGTTTCATGCCAAGAAAAAAGATCTTCAATAAACACCATGGGATCTAACTCAACGACCTGATGATTGCCCCTTGGCATGAAACCTGGGTAGCTGTTTATAATAAACATTGATCTATAAAAACTCAGCAAAAAATTAAATATAATATATATATATATATATATATATGAGAAGTAAATACGCAAACGATGTGTTTTGATATGGCTTTATTTAGCCGACAATTTTGGGAGAATATGTGCTTAATTGAAGTCGTACCTAATTTTTAAAGTTAATTAATTAATAATTAATTAATTAGGCGGGAATACCTATTCAAATGTAAGGCTAAACAAATCGAGAAAAATCAATCTCTGTATGTACATTTCGGCCTATTAGGCCTCATCAGCAGAGCTATATATATATATATAATTATATATATATATATATATATATATATATATACTGTTTTCCTATCAATATGCCCTGAAGAAAATTTTTTTGATAAAATCGAAATATTGCAATATCAGTTGTATAAATAAAAATAGATAAATTTCAGTTAAACAACATCTGTGTTTTTTCATATCATATTATCTCTCTCTCTCTCTCTATCTCTATCTATATCTATCTATATATATATATATATATATATATATATATATATATATATATATATATATGGGGGGAAGAGTTGGGGAGGACACATATCGAATCCGTAAATTTGCAGTACTTGGCGGACGCTCTTTCAACTCAGCTAGCCGGGCAATGCTGGGTAGCTCAACTAGTTGATAATGAGAACAATGACCGATGATAACTTGTTGCCATTTGCAGGAAATGATGAGAAGAAGATGCGTAAGTTATTTTTGACTTGACTGATTTGAAATGTTTGCAATTGTTTGCCCTATTTGCTCGTTTGCCCCGATTTGAAGACCTCCATTTGAACCTCATCTCGTCAATTTTCAGACGCTGTTGAGCTGCGTTTGTAAGAATTGAAATAAATCGCTATGCCGAGAAAATGGATTCCTTCATCGTATATTCGAAAAACAAAAGAGAATATATTTCTCAAATTACTTTGGTCCATTCAGCTTACTAATAAAAAATGCCCTCCAGGCGGTGTAAAAATAATTTTTGAAAGGAGGGAAATGGCAGTTAAAAATTCAATGTGAGAGGGTTTGTATCATAAGTTAGTAAAATCATCAAATTATTAAATGAGTATTTAAAAAAAGATAAAACAATTAGAAGTGAAAACTTAATTCTACTCCCCTCAAATAAAATGTTGCGTGCATCTATTAATTGAAGAATTATTTTAAATATTTTACACACAATTTTTATACAAAATCGTAGGTATTTTTTATTTGTTAACTTTTTATTTAACGTCTTGTTACTGAAAAAAAGGGCGAGAGTAAAAAATAATGTTAAAGCTGATTACAGGGTTGTTCTATTATTCTATTAATGATTTTCGGCAGTGTGATGTAAGCAATAACGTAGTTTCGGTTACAGACAAATTGAGACCGAATCTCCATAATTAATAGATTTTTAGAGTAGTTTTATTAAAACTTTAAACAACTTATAAGTGACTGGAAGAAATGGAGAAGGAACATTTTTAATTTGATCCTTTGTGTTCGGGTTACTTCTCTCTCTCTCTCTCCTCTCTCTCCTCTCTCTCTCTCTCTCTCTCTCTCTCTCTCTCTCTCTCTCTCTCTCTCTCTCTCTCTTTCTACACTGGATTGTTAAATTTAATTTTCCTTGTTTTAATAAATAATACAGCATCTATTTTGAAACAAGGTATCCATTAAGAATGGTTGGTTTGGTTTTACGGCATGTCAACCCTTGTCGGTTTATTTCACGCCGAAGACATTGTTTCATTCATTCTTGGTCGTTACTGAAAATTTTTTAAAACACATTTTTGTCAACTCATTTTCTTCTATTTGACCCATAGATGGAACGCTTGCAGGTACTACCACTCCAGGTCAGGGTGAATCTGGGTGTAATGGCAATGAAGGGGTACGCTGCACCCCAGAGCTCCAGATTTGGAATTTCACCATGTGATGCAGTTTAATGCCATACCCTGAACACTAAGAGCCTCAACCACAGCCTTCTAGCAAGTATATGATAAAAAATGTTAGGGTTTGCCATAAGGCTAATTGGTTCTGGACAATCATATAGGTGGTAGGGCTTGACGTGACCAGACGATTGATTGGTGGGGGGGTACACTCCGACCACCTGTTTAGTCTAAGTATGGCCAAAGTGGAATGTTGCATGTCATATCCATTTAGAAATTCTATATTTGGATTCCATAAATTGTCAATTAACCAGGGCAGTAAATCTATCTGTGAAGCCACTTCTAGACGGAGACTTGGTTTACATTTTTAGAATCTTCCTTTGGTCATGGTACTTATATGTGTGAGTTCGAACTCCAGTCCGGCTATTATGTTCACATTCGATCTAATACTCTTAGGAAATTGTAGGAGGGACTAATGGAAATCTGGTCTCAATGATAAGATAAGGCGATAATTTTTCCAAGCTGTAGCTGTATCAGTGCTACTGTACGGCTGCACCATTTGGACCCTAACGAACAGCTTAGAGAAAAAGCTATATATGAGCTAGTGAAGGATGCTGTTAGCTGTCTTGAACAAGTCCTGGAAGCAGCATACCATAAAACATCAGCTATATGTGGGTACTTACCTTCTGTTACAAAAACCATCCAAGTAAGACCAGCAAGAAATGCAGGACACGGCCAGGGCTAGAGGAGTAAGAACGAACTCGTAAGTGACGTTCTTCTGTGGAGACTTACCCATGGATAAACCAAACTGTTAGCAAAAACATACATTGATCAGCTTCGTACGGATACTGGATGTAATGCTGAGAACTTGCCAGGAGGGACGACTGATAGTGACGGGTGATGAGAGAGAGTCAAGGGAATCCGTGGTGTCAGCACGACTTGATTATATATATATATATATATATATATATATATATTATATATATATATATTTATATCAACAGCGATTATTTTAATGTTCTGAAGAAGATTTTACATACATATTTGATCTACATTTAATTATGGATATATATTGGATAGGTATTTAATAATCAAAAAATTTTAAACGTCGACAATAATTTTCAAATAATAATAAATCATCGTCCTGACTATTATTTTTCCATATCTATTTATTACTCTTTACACACTATTAACCACAGACAGACAGACAGACAGACAGACACACACATTATTACATGCACACAGACACATATACAGACACACACGCACGTTCGCGCGCGCACACACACACACACACACACACACACACACACACATATATATATTATATATATATATATATATATATATATATATATATTTCTCTCTTGGTTTTAAGATTTATTCATGAAACAAGTTTAAGCAACGCCCGTATTTGAAAAATGACGCATTTATACAAGAAAAGGGAACGGATGCTAGGATGAGGCTAGAGCACAGTGCAGTCGTTTTAACTCCTAAAGACTGACATGAATTATCCTGATTAATCTTTTTAACACTCAGCAAATCACCTTTTCAAACTGTACTTTCTTTTTTGTCTTAAAAAAAAAGCTCTCATTCCAAATCCACACATCACCCTGTGGCAGATCCCTTTGATCTAGATAAGGCATAGTCCCCAGTAATCCCATCAAAGAGTGTTGGAAGCACCCTAGAGAGAAGTCGCTGTACTTACCGAGCATTGTGTAAAACATACGAACGTTACTCCCCAGGAAAGCTAGCCTTTTGGCTTTCGGGTACGGTGTTGATGATGGTTATGTTTTCAATCCATCACAATCAACTCTACCGAAAGACACGATAAGCATATTCTCTAATCTATTCAAAGTCTTTGCAATTACGGTCAATCGAAGATGCACTTTCAAGAACTCGTTTGGCATTAATAATAATTAAATAGAAAATGATGGCCTTCCGCCAATGAGAGTTAGAATATCATCTGTCTAGATGAGAATAAAAATTGGAAGGAAATCTCTCTCTTCTTGATGCTTAAATTCTATACTGAATGAATCAATATAATCTTTCTGTATTAACATCCAATTACAAACGAAATAAGTTTTCGTATATTCCCGTGGATGTGAGTATATATGGTTGGTTAGAGGCGCGTTGTGTAATGTTATCGTCGAAGGAAATGGATATGGCGTAAAAAAGTAAAGTCGTCGGGGCGGCCTAATGTCGGTATCAGCCAGACAGCGAGGGAGTCTATTCCCTTTACACTAGCGCTAGACCAAGGAGATTATTTTAGCATCTGAGTGGAGCGCTACACCTACCATCAGCTCCACACTTTACCTCACAGATCCCTGTGCTACTCATACGCTGAGTTGGCGAGGGCCCGTATCGAACCAGGAAACTTGTGGTTCCTAGCCGAACACTCTACCAACTGAGCTAAACAGTTCAAATTCTAGACGAGGCTGTTTGCATTTCACATAGCGTTAATACCCTTGGGAAACTATTCTCCCTCCAGCTATATGTAAATAGTAGAACAGACTGGGCTCCATAGCCTCGGTTAGACCATCAGTCTAGGAAAAGGAACACTCTGAATTTAAATCTTTCAAAATGCTCTTAAGAAATTGACTTAGGTGTCATATTCTACTCGTGCGGTGGGGTGGGTAAAATGAATATGGTTTTGGTTGGTTGTTTTGTTTTACGGTATATCAACCCACTTTCGGGTCATCAATGCTGAATCAAGTCATTTTGATATCAGGTTGCTTACAGTACCTGCAGTTGCTTAAATGGTCATCCATCCAACAAAAACCTACATTAATTAGTTCTGTGAGGATTCTGGATGCTGCGTGGAGGACCTCTCAGGGGCAATGACCGATAGGTTCTGTTGGCGAGAGAAAGGCATGGACATCCGTGCTATCAGCGCGACCTGATAATGAGAGTTATTTTATGCCTAGAGGTTAGGGAGTCTCGTTCATTGTAAGTTCATATTTACATTTTCGGATATTTGTTTCTTTAGGGATTTTTGCTTTATTATATATTATTATCGTATTTGACGGCATATAAGACGCACGGGCGTATAAGACGCACGGGCATATAAGACGCACCCCCATTTCAGCAGGTCAGATTCAGGAATAAAGGTTTTTAGTGTATTTAAGCATATATTGTTGAAAACAATCTAGCTGTGTATTACACACGCAGAAACATAGCTGTATAAAAGCAATTTGCAGTTTAGAGTAGGTGAAAGTACTGAGCGTAAGTTCGGTTAGTGAGCATCATAGAGACGATTAGCCTAGGCCTACGGGAGGTCTCAAACTTCACCTACGATGTATAAGACACAGGGCAATTATTTAGCCAAAATTTTGGGAAAAAAGTGCGTCCTATATGCCGTCAAATACAGTATACTATTTATAATATTATTTATTATATATCTATATTATTATATTTATTGTTTTTATGGCTTTATACGATATCAAGTATTCCTATCTAACATATATTAATGATATACAAATAATTGACACTTTTATATTAACTATTTCTGCTTAAACATAATCATTTGTTTGTGCAGTTAAATGATTTCAAGTAAATAATAATGATTCTTAGGTTTCATTTCTTCCTAACATTAATAATTCTATATGTTGATTGGTTGGTTGGTTGGATTTTACAGCATGTCAACCCTTGATGGGTTATTTTATGCCGAAGACGTTTTTTTTATTCATTCTTGATGAATACGAATTTTCAAACTCAATTTAAAAAAAAAACATTTTTAAACTCATTTTCTTTTCATTTATGTGGGTGACGACCCATCATGCATGAGGATGGGATTCTGGTGGCTGGGTGGTCCGTGACATGCAACACTCCACTGTAGTCTTTACTTCGGCTAGTCGGTCGGTCGGTCAGATAAACCCCCTTTGATAATTTGGCTGGTCAAGTCAAGCCCTGGCAGCTATATAATTGTCCCGGCCCTATTGCCCTTATGTCAACCTTTTGTATCAGATATCTCCGAGCAGTGATGGAGATAAACAAGTAGGGTTAAAAAATATGTTCGATTGAAACAGGGAAATGCTTGGGTTAAAAGGTTTGATATATAAAACGTCAATACAAAGAATAGACATTTGTTGTGTAATCGGTTTGGTTTCGGTTTGGTTTCATAGTTTAATGGCATATCGATCTTATAGGGTTATTATGCCAAATCCATCCTAGTGGTCCTATTTAACTCAGAGCTGGGAAATGGTTATCGTTTAGAATTTCAAAGATTCAATTTGTCAGAAATTTTAGATGAGATTTGATCATTTGTATTATTTGGATTTTTCGGAATGTTGTTTATTATTATATACACAACGTTTTGGCCGATGTTCCCTCCGGACTTTTTCAAGTGTTTCTTGTCGAAGTCGGTAACCTTCTCGAATTCGGGGACCTTCTCTTCGAACTCGGGAACCTTTTTGTCGTAATCGGGAGCCTGTATGTCGACGGATACAACAAGAAGGTTCCCAAGTTTGACAAGAAACATCTGAAGAAGACCGGAGGGCACATCGACCGAAACTTTATCCTTACAACAATAGAGACGAGGACAACAGTCCTAAAAATCTAAGTGATGCAAAGTTTACATATTATTGTTATTATTGATATTATTTTTCGATAATTCTTGTCTTGGTTTCCTTCACCGGATTTTTTAGACCCTTTTCACCCCCCCCTTTCTTTTTCACTTTCCTGCATTTTAAGCGCGTCTTTATTTGATTTTATTTAATCTTTATTTTCCTTTTTATTTGCAACTCACTTTTCCTTATTGCAGAAAATAAAGACTTCAATTTTTTTTTCTTTCTACTCTTTACTTTCAATGAAAATAAAATATATTTAAAAGAAAAGTACCACCACCCACCCACACCGCTACGGTCCAACCTTTGAACTGTACGTCCGCCTTTTATGGCCACCTCTTTTTTCTCGGCGTTTCCTCTTCACACCAGCGGCTTTTTTTGTGTCTTTTTTTCTTTTTTCATTTTTTCTTTTTTCATTTTTTTTCTTTTTCATTTTTTTTCTTTTTTCATTTTTTTTTCTTTCACACAAGCCAAGTCGGTCGAAGAACAAGCGGACAATGAAAGGAATCCATCGAAACTCGGGGACCGCGTAAAGGCACTTGATAAATGTTTCTCTCCGCTTCCAACTGACAGTTCCAAGCCGAGGAAAACGCTTCTGTGAAACAACTGACGTGGGCCGGCGGATTGGCCATAAATCTCCAGTCATTCGTCCCTTCGTTTCTGCGAGAGGAAATTTGAAGGTCGGGGGTGGGGACGATGTAGAAAGAGGAGGATAAGGAGGAGTAGGAGTAGCAGGAGAAGGAGAAGGAGGAGGAAGAGGAGAAAAGAGGAAGGGGGTAGGGTGGAGGAGACGGAGGAGTGGAGGAGACGGAGGAGTGGAGCGTTACGTGGGTCGTGTTAGTGGCGGGAATTCATGCTTTTTTTTGCAAGGCTTGTTGATATATCTGACAGTGTGCCGAACTAGTTTGCATGTTAGGCAATCTTTTGTTGTATGCGCATGCGTGTCTGGCCTGCATTATTTTGTCTGAGTTTTTTCTTCTTTTTTACTTTTTTATTTTGTACTTGAATATTTTGCATCTAAGTTTCTGGTAGAATTTTCCTATTTTTTATTTTTTATTCTTCTTTTTTGCTTGTATGTAAAATTATGCTCTTCGATGTAAATATGTTCGAATTTAAAATCAGTAATGACAAACGTTCCGTAAAAGTACGTAACCCCCCCCCCAAAACCCCAAGAAACCCGAAAGGGCCGGTTTAGCTCAGTCGGTAGAGTGTCCGGCTGGAATTCTCAAGGTCTTGGCTCGATACCGGCCCTCGCCAACTCAGCGTATGAGTAGTACAGGGATTGTGCGGTAAAGTGAGGAGTAGGTTGTAAGTGTGGCGCTCCACCTCAGATGATAAAAAATCAATCACTTTTGTCTAGCGATTTTCAAGGGGATAGAATCCCTCACTGCCTTTAGGCCACCCCGACGACTTTACTTAGTTACAGGATTATTGATAGTTTTATTCAAGTGTAGTAACTCTCTGCTCCGCCGAGGATCAAATTTTCTCTCCTCGGTGTGTAGTATCGAATTCCCTACTCAACAGTTATTGATCTGCGAGACTAGCTTGTTAACTATTTACAGGGGCCCTAAAAACTAAGCGTTGCTTATATTTGACATAAGGGAATAAATATATGACACCCAGTGTGGATCAAATTCTCTACTCATAAGTAATTGATCTGTGAGACTCGCTTGCTAACTATTTACAAGGGGATGTAAAATCTAAGTATTGCTTATATTTTGAATAAGGCAACAAGTATGAGGCACCCGGTGAGGAGATTTGATGCTTCTTCAGAAAATAAAATATAAAGATGGGCACCCTACGTGGTGTAATGGTTAGGTTGGTTTGTTGGTTAGGTTGGTTTTTACATCATGTCAACCCTTGTTGGGTTACTTTATGCCGAAGACGTTTTATTTTATTCATTCTTGATGGGTATTCCATTTTTTTTAAACTCAATTTTTTTAACTCATTTTTTCTATTCAACCTTAACTTGTACAACTACTCCAGGTCAGGGTGTAACTGGTATTAATGGTAAAGGGGTACTCCACACTCTCCAAAGTTCCAAACTGGAACTTCACCATTTGATGCAGTTTGACCATCGGTTTTTTGTACTTTGCTTGGGTGTGGTATCACAATGGTAGGAGAGCTAATGGGTTATTGATAATGATATTCAATATATTCCACAAATATAGATGAATATATATTTTTCAGTATATATTGGAGAAAACTCAATTTTTTAACTCATTTTTTCTATTCAACCTTAACTTGTACAACTACTCCAGGTCAGGGTGTAACTGGTATTAATGGTAAAGGGTACTCCACACTCTCCAAAGTTCCAAACTGGAACTTCACCATTTGATGCAGTTTGACCATCGGTTTTTGTACTTTGCTTGGGTGTGGTATCACAATGGTAGGAGAGCTAATGGGTTATTGATAATGATATTCAATATATTCCACAAATATAGATGAATATATATTTTTCAGTATATATTGGGAGAAAATAGGCAACATTAATGTTTCACAGTGCCTGAAAACAAGCCGTATTCTGTATTCATATTTGAGGAATTATTACATCTGATACTTCAAATAAGAACTGTTTACATCGTTAAATTTTATTAAAATCGTTAAAATTATTATTAACTATAGTTATTATATAGTTATTATTTTATAGTTAATTACTTAGATGTGGCACAAGGCAAAAAATATGGAGCACCCAGTTAGAATCGAACTCACTAAGAATGTTCTGGGGTTGTAGAACCCAGCAGAGGGAGAAAATCCCCCAATTGGGCCACTTGTTAGCCATGGGTAGTGACCCAGGATGCTTAATAACGGAATCCTGGTGGCCGAACAGTCCATGACATACAATAATCCACTTTGGATTTTACTTGAGCAAGACAGGCTGTTGGAGAGGCCTCCTTCGACCAATCGTCAAGTCCTAGCACTTATATAAGTGTCCCGACCCTATTGCCCTTATGGCAAATCCACAATCCTTTATATCATATATGCGCTAGAAGGTGGTGACTGAGGGTCTGAGTGTCCTGGGTATGACGTTAAACTGCATCTAATGGTGAAGTTACAGTTCTGAACTGGAGAGTCTGGAGTACCCCTTCATCGACATTACATGTTAGGGTTCGATCTATGGGTTAAATAGAAAAAATGACTTTTAGAAAATTGTGTTTAAACAAAAATTGAGATTAAATTTTTAAAAATTGAATACCCACTAAGAATGAAAAATATCTCTTCGGCATAAACTAACCCTGTAAATTTTAGAAAATTGTGTTTAAACAAAAATTGAGATTAAATTTTTAAAAATTGAATACCCACTAAGAATGAAAAATATCTCTTCGGCATAAACTAACCCTGTAACATAATAGCGAGAGAGAGAGACAGACAGACAGACAGACAGACAGAGACCGAGACAGGGACAGACAGAATGGAAAGAGCCAGTAGGTTAGCATGGAACATTTTTAGGATGAGTCAGCACAACGTCACATGTCATTTTTTTACTGGATGAGAAGTGTCACATGGCGAAGTGCGGATGAATAGGAGTGAGAGGTGACAGTGTGGAGTAAGTTAGGAACGATGCATTGACAGACTAAGATGTGGTCTCTTACTCAGTGCAGTTTTACTTAGTGGGGGGGGGATAAAAATCTCATGAGAACAAATAAGTCGCCTTGTATTATTACTAAAACTATAAATGACACAAGGCAAGATGTCCCACAGCACCTCAAGTTGGTTCCAAACGCAAAGCATCAAAGAATGGCAACATCAACTCAACATCAGCCCAGCAACCAGTTTCGAGCCTCTCCAAAATAGTACCAGTCCAGAGATAAGTATACAACGATTATTATCAACATGATATCACTCCATTCGAAATGAGAGCTAACGTTACAACCCAACAAGGGTTGATATGTCTTATTATCCAACCAACTACTAAATCACACCCTCACTCCGTGCTATTGAGCACTGCTCACATACTTCTCGTTATAACGAAAGTAACTTTAAAATGCTAGTCAAAAATTTTCACTCTTATCTAAATAAAATCACTCGTATTATCATGGATAGTTACATAATTAACAGGTGGTCCGATAATTATGCACGGTAAGTGTAGAATTCGAAAGTTAACTATTAATTCTTTCAGAAGAGGACTCATAGAAAATAAAAGTAAAATGATAAACAAGGCTTGACCCCTTTGACTGACCTTTCAGCTGTTCTCTGATTGGTCGGTATTATCGTGAGAACGGATTAGACAGAGAATTAGAGTAGTCCCATGTGCATTAATCGATGGACGCGTAAATGGGTATTTTTCTACACGCGTGTGGTTACGTTTGGCAACTTGGGTAAATAAAGTCGTCTAGAATACACATTACGTTATTATATAAGAATAAGAATGGACACAGAGACTAAGAAACATCCAAGACCAACCAGAGAAGTTCCAAGACAAAAGAGAAGAATCACCCCAGATAGTAGATTTTGCCGTTCCAGTGGACCACAGAGTGAAAATGAGAGAAAGCGAAAAGATAGACAAATACCTTGATCTTACCTGAGAGCTGAGAATGCTATAGAACATGATGGTGACGGTAATACTGATTGTTGTAGGTGCACTTGGAACGGTTTTCAAAACTTTAGAAAAACACTGGAGGAATTGGATATCGGAAGAAGGGTCGAAACCATACAGGCCACAGCATTGTTAAGATCCGCTAGAATACTCAGAAGAGTCTTGGAGATTTGGGTAAACTTACTGTCACTCAGTCTCCAGTGAAATACCACCAGCTAACGACAGTGTAAAAAAATAAATAAAAACTCGCAAGGAGTGAAATAATAACAATGTGAAAATAAACTATTTTATTTACTTTTTTTCAGATTTCTTTAAGAAAAATTCAGAAACTAACGTAAAAAGATGAAGACAAATGGATTGAACTTTCACATGTAAAAATTTAAAAATGAGAAAGGAGAGTAATTTTTTGTTGTCGGGAGTGGTGAGTAAGGGGAAATCAGCCAAGAAATACGAGAGTCGGGTGGGGAGAGTCGATGATGAAAAAAAAAAAAAAAAAGATTCAGAACTTGAAATATCATGCAGAGACTTGCGTAAAATGATAGCCTCGGAAAAATGAAAAATGATTAAAAAAATAAAGAAAAAAACAAAAGGAAAAACAAAAGAAAAACAAAAGAAAAACAAAGAGAAGAAATGAAATGTATTGGAAAATTACGGCAAGAAGAAGAAGAAGAAGAAGAAGAAGAAGAAGAAGAAGAAGATATCAAAGCATAAAAACAAAAAAATAGAAAGTAGATAGATTAGTTACTGACAGAGAAGATAAGACGAAATTTTTCTTAAAAGTATATAAATAGGCGCATGCCTCCACGCATGCTCAGAGATTAGAAATATTTAATGAAAAAATATATACATCCCTGAAAAAATATAGAAGCGGTTGATAAAAGGAAAAAAAGAAAACGAAAGAAGACAAAGCTAAATATACATAAGGTAATGATGAAAAAATTAAAGAAGGAAAAACTATCCATAAAACAAAACGAATTACTAGAAATAACATGAGAACTTTTTCGGCGATGCTTTATAGCAAACCGTGTAAAAAAAAATGAATAAAATTCGACAAGTAAAGATCAATAGCGTTGCGTCAAAAGATGGCGTGAAGGTTTTTACAGTAAACGATTTATTTTCTTATATTTTTCTTTCTTTTTCTTTCCTTTTTTTCTTTCTTTTTTGTAACAAGCAACTTCTATAATGGATCAAAATGAAGAACAGGGAATGATTGGAGCAAGCGGTACAAAAAAAGACCCAATCATTAAAAGAAATATACAATAAAGATATCCACGTAAAAATATTGTTATATGAGACCAGCTTAAAATCTTAAATCATATGGTTGGTTGGTTGGATTTTACGGCATCTCAACTCCTGGGTTATTTTATAGCGGGAACGTGTTTATACATACATTCTTGTTGGGTATTATTTGTCTAAATCTTTGAGACGAGACTTGATAATTTGTATTATTTTGATTTTTCGGACTATTATCCCCATCTTTATTGTTCAGTTAGACACATGGCGCAACGGATATATGGGTTGAGTTATTGACAAGAAACACCTGAATAAGGCCTGAGGGTACCGTCCACGTATTCTTCAGCCCCAGCCGACAGGATGGTTTATACTGATCGCAAACTTGGGATAACAACGAGATATTCAAAGACTTACGCCACCCTGTCGGTGAGGGTTAGAATATGCTGACTGTATTCCCTATAGTGGGCTAAGACCCCTCCCCCCAAAGACTGTCATAGATATGACTAAACTGCATCTTGTATTGAGGCTCCCGATCTGGGGAGTATATCGTCACCAGATCTTTGCCATTACCTCCAGATTTAGTCTGATCTGGAATTATAGAACCTGTTGTGGTCCCGTCTTTGCGTCAATTATATCTGTTTAGAAATTATTCGTATTCGATAGGACCGTGTACAAAACTCCCTCTTAAGAGACAACTACACAATGGCGAGTTCCCGTGGCGTAGAGGCTAACGTGCTGGACTGTGACATCGTAGTAAACAAGTTCGAACTCCAGTCACGCAATTACATTCACTTTAGGGGTAATACCTTTGATAAAGGTATGAACCCACTCACTCTCATATTACAACTACTGTTCTTCTACAAGGATGGTGTTGGCATTAAATAACTAACGAAGGTTTATATGCCATATAAAAAAGAAACCAAACCAAAGAAACCATACAGCTATACAAAATGTCAATACGAACGTATACTAAACGTAATTCCTTAATCTCTAGACATAAACTAATCCTATACACTAATGTCTCGACTGTCAATTAGTTGTTCTACGGCCATTGTCTGCAATAGACGTTACTCCAAGGAAGTGTAAGAAAATTGTAACGCTGTACAAACACACTAGCAAGCCTTACAGAGAGATCGCGGATATTATAATAATAACAGTGTTGGAGTATCTTTATGGTATAAGGTGTGCTAAAGACCACAACTTAAACATGTATTTAATTTACTATTTAAAGGCGTTGATAAATTGTCCTAAAATTACTCACTGGAAGGACTGGAAGGACTGCTTAAACGAAGGACTGATCAATAGACAAGGGTTATACAACTCTCTACTTCAAGACAGGATCAACTCTGATACAACTTTTTACTTCAATATAGGATAAACTCTGAGATCAACAGCTTTGAGGACAGATCAGCAGACAAGGATTAAAACTGATACTACATCTTTCTATTTCCAAAAAGGATCAAACTTTATGCCACAAATGATCTTCACTGTAAAACTGCTTTCAACTACAGCCCTAAAATGGCCACACGAATAATAACCAACGTAATAATTCGTTTAGTTTCAATTGATTTGCTCAAGGGTGTAGGTAGATTGATATTTACTTACCTGACCTTGATATGGAGGTGCGTTCTGTCATGTTTAGTGTCGTAGAAAATGGAATCGTCGACCCGAGTTCAAATCCTGGATGAGGCTGTTTGTATTTCACATAGCGCTAATACCATTGGGAAACGTATGAATCAATATATTCTCCCTCCAGCTATGGGTAAATAGTAGGGCATACTGGGCTCTTTAACCATGGATAGGTAACCAGTCTAGGAGAAAGAAAACTCTGAATTCAAACCTGTTAAACTCCGCTTAAGAAATTGTCATTGTTTCGCACCCTACTCGTAAATATATACATAACCTTGATATTTTAAAAATATCTTTGTATTTTCTAGTTCAAAGGACTGTTGTCCAATATCCGGGATCCGAAAGTTGAAATCTCCGCCATTGTAATAATCACAGTGAAGCGCAAAGAAAATGCTCCCATTTTTATTGGAACCAACAGCGTAACCATTCCAGAGAACCAACCCCCAAACAAGATCATAAACACAGTTCTGTTAACTGACTGGGGTCAGGTGAGCCATCTTCTATTTTGTGATGTTCTTTTTAGCAAAAAAGGATTAAAATTGTAAATTAGATAAACTAATCAACCAATCAATGGTAAAGTCATGCTTAAAGTACCGCTTTCAGTCGGAACACTGAAGTTAAGCAATGATGAGCCTATTCAGTCATAAAGAGAGTTTGCACATACATAGAAGTTTTCGGGAGTTCTAACGGCGAGCGATCTCTCAATTTAAATGTTTTAAGAGTTTACATAAAAAAGTCGTCGGGGTGGCCTAAAGTCGGTATCAGCCAATCAGCGAGGGAGTATATCCCCTTTTTACTAGCGCTAGACCAAGGAGATTGTTTTTAGGTGGAGTGCCACACCTACCATCAGCTCCTTACTTTACCGCACAGATCCCTGTGCCACTCATACGCTGAGTTGGCGAGGGCTGGTATCGAGTTTATATAACTCTCCAAAATCCAGCATGGTCACCCTTTTTCTATCGTAACACGCACGCAGTTTTCCTGTAGACACCCCTTCAGCCACACAACTTGTTTTTATGTGTTATGGGCCTACACCCACCCATTGCATCTGCCTTTCGCCCGTCAATTTGTTGATCAAGCAATATATTCCATGAGGTACGTGTACCAAACTAAGCAAAGCTGAGTGAAATTTGGGCAATTCGCATGATGTATGCATTTACCTCACCCCTCTGCCACGGGTTAATTTTTAAGCGGGGTAAAGCTGGTTTACGAGATCGTAAGCGACGTACTACTGTGGAAGCCAGCACATGGGCGCGCTAATGTGGGCCGCCCAGCCAGGACCTACATTGACCAACTATGTAGGGATACTGGCTGCAGCACAGAGGAGCTGCCGGAGTCAATGAATGATAGGGAAGGCTGGCGAGAGATCATCATGGATATCCGTGCAAACTGCACGACATGATGATGATGATGATGAAAGCTGGTTTGAATCCGGACATTTCCTTTTCTTAGATTAGTTGCCTTAACAAGGCTAGAGAATCCAGCCTGTTAGAACTGGTGGATTCATGTCTTTCTGCAAAATGATGAGACGTAGAAATTAGTGTATGACGTCAGCGGTAGGTTGACGTAGTAAGAATGCGGAAAAGTTAAAAAGTGTTATAAATGGAAAATTAACCAGAATAGTAGATGTGTGCGTGATGACGTGTAAATAACTGAGCTTGGTTTCTTATTGGACAGACCAAGGCGGGAAACGAGAGTGAGAGAAAGAGAGATGGGAAAGTTTGAAAGTCTTACTGAGGTGTTCGAAGGGGACGGACGCAAGAGGAAGAATTTGGGCTGAGTGTTTTTGAAGGAGACAGACGGGAGATGAGCGTCTCTTTCCCGCGGGCATTTATCTATGTCGAAATAAAATAAAGAGCTCTGAAATAAAAGCATCAACATCAAGTCATGTGTTCGTTAATTAAAAACCTAACAACGGACACAATGACAGATAGGACGCATGGAGAACAAAAGTAGTTCCAACCCCCAAGAACGGAGAGAATGCTAGCCAGCCCAACAACTGCACCAGCTATCCAGCTACTCTGATCTAGAATTGCAGATACCTAGCTCAGAAGATAAGTATACGAATGTATGAATGAATATATATATATATATATATATATTATATATATATATATATATATATATATGGAAATATGATTCAATTATCAATTATATATAATTCCTCTATCAAATTTAATATATATATATATATATATCTTAATTGGTACCGTTAAAGATATCTTTCATAACTGGAGCCATAACGGTTAAATCGAATTTAACGGACCTAAATTCCACCATCGTATGTCACCCCGCCGAAAGAAAAAAAAATCAGGGAATTAACCGAATTTAATGAAATTTTCAGTGTTGATATATTAATGAATAAAAGATATAATACACTAGTTATTTTATTTAAAACCTTTTACATTTTTTCAGGTCAGTTAACTTTGAACCATATATCTTTGAGGTGTAACACAGATTCTCAAAGATACGTGGTTCAAAGTTAACTGATCTGAAAAAAAATGTTAAAGTTTTTAAATAAAATAACTGGTGCATTATATCTTTTATTCATTAATATATCAACATTGAAAATTCATTAAATTCGGTTAATTCCCTTGATTTTTGGTATTTTTTTTCTTTCGGCGGGGTGACATACGAGTGCCTAACCAAAGTTAAAGTTCGGAGTCTACCCTACTATTTATCCATAGCTGGAGGGAGAGTAGGATTCATACCTTTCCCAAGGGTATTAGCACAAAGTGAAATACAGTTACCACATCCATGATTTGAACTCGGGGCGACGAGTTCATTTCCCATGACTTTAACCATTACACAACGCGCTTCCTGAAAAAAAAACTCGTATAAGACTCGAAAAACATTTATAAGGGCGAATGCTGAGAGAATGGTTTAGGTGCCTGTTACCCTATAGTTGGGGGTAGACGAGACGAGTTCATGCTTTTTCTAAAGACAAGAAGTAAAACCCCAACAGCCTCGTCCAGATGTTTACCTTTGGCTCGTCATGTCAATTTCTCTACGACAATAATCATTACGTTACACGTACCTCCAGGAACCACCATTTTGTGTTAGATTCTTCTAATTTTGTTAAGCTCCTCCTCGTCCTTCTAGGATTATTATCATTACTAAGACAGGATTATTTCCTATGATTATTACAGAATTATACATTCGTAACTATAATTATTAAAACTTTATTTTTATTATCATTACTAGCCTTTCTGTTATTATTTTCTTTTATATCGTATAATCAAATTTCATACGTTTAAGCATAAATCATTACGAGCGAACTAAAACCCATAATTCGTTCATGCAAAATAGCTATTTGTCACATAAATGTTTAATTACATTATTTTAGGAAATGGTTTTAAAACAATAATACAATAAATTGCTACAATAAAGATATATTTTCTGGATAAACATTCTTTTAAATTTCTACGCAGAATTTACTGTCAATAATCCTTGTATACTGCTGAATAGGTCGCCCTGTTAACTGCACCTCTGATGAAAGGTAATACTCTCACCCTCCCAATAAGGCCACTTGTTGGGCGTGGGTGGCGACCCGTGATGTTTAAGGACGGTATCCTGGTGGCTAAGCAGTCCATGGCATTCAACTCTCCACTTTGGCCCTTACTTAGACTAGAGCCTCCGATCAATCAGCTGGTCCCGTCAAGCCCTAGCACCTATATGATTGTCCTGACCGTATTAGGCAAACCCCCAAACCTTTTATCATAAATACTAGAAGGCAGTGGCCGAGGGTCTTAGTGCCCTGGTTGGTTGGTTGGTTTATTAATTTTAACGGCATATCAATCCGTCCAGGGTTATATCATGCCTAGCGGTTGGGGTGTTATACATATTGTGCATTCATATATATACTTTTAGTAATTGGTTTTAACAATGTGTTAGCATTATTGGGGATTATATTGTATGGCATTGATTTGTTTCATGTCTATATTCTATGGTATAATTTTATTTCCCTCAAAAAGGAGAAAATATCCCCAATGTTAAAATTTTCAAATAGATCCTTCATATTGTTTGCTTTAAAATAACGGTTTCTGATGGGAGCAAAAAATCTGCATTCCATCAATAAGTGTTTAACTGTCAGGGGTGTTTGACGTGTTTCACATTGTGGTTGTTGTTTTTGTTTGAGTATATAAGAGTGCGTTAGTTTTGTATGACTAATGCATAATCGGGACATAATGACTTGTTCCTTTCTAGACTTCCTTAAAGTTGGTCTGCAGCCTCCCAAAGTCGGTTTGATTAGGAAGAGTTTATTGTGGATACAGTTATTCCAGTGTTGCTGCCATTTTGTATGAAGGAATCTATTAATTTTAGGTTTCAAGTCAGTATATGGTATCTGGAACTTGTCAGGGATGAAATCTAGAGCCGATTTAGCTGCAGAGTCAGCTCTTTCATTCCCCTTATGCTAAACTACATCTAGTGGTTGAGTTCTAATTCAGTAGCTCTGGGGAGTATTGAGTACCCTCTTATTGCCATTATTCCCATGACTACTCTGATCCGGAAGGGAGTCCTATCTATGGGTCAAATAGAGTTTTGAGTTTTGGTTCTTAGTGTCCTAGGTATGGCGTTAAACTGCATCTAATGGTGAGGTTGCAATTCTGGAGCTCCTGTGAGTGTGGAGTACCCATTCATTACAATTACTCCCAGGTTCACTCTGATCCGGAGTGATAGTACCTATTACAGTCCCACCTATGGGTTAAATAGATCAAAATAGGAATTTAAAAATTTGAATTCCCAACAATAATGGGGTAATTCCATGTCAAATCATCCAAAAAAAAGTAACATTGTCACCCACACCCTTCAATTTTTCTGGAATTTTTCTAGGTGTGGACTATTTTAACATTAGATGATCACCAAAATTTGAGCTTCCAATTCCAAAAATTGGCAGAGTTATGTCGAATTTTAACTCTCCAAATTTGGTGGCGTTGGCGAAAATGGCGACTTTTTGTAATTTATCTTTGTCTGTAAAATGAGTTCTAGAGCTTCCCTAGTACTAAAAATTGGTTTATGAAATCATTTTTGCCCATGAAATCCAAAAATGCTATCAATAGATATTTTTAAAATTAAGCAATTTTACGTTATTGATGGTTTCTGATTTTTTGCTAGCAAGATGAATATCCCGATGTGTGCCACATGTGTGCATCTATGACAAATTCTTTTCTATTATTACTTCTCATATATTGAACATTATTTGTACCAAAAAGATAGTTTGATATTTGCTCAGAACCGAAGCTACGACATAAGTTATAATTTTGCAAATCAGAAATCATTAATAACTTAAAATTGGTTAACTTTAAGATTTTTTGACAGCATTTTGGGATTCCGAGATGGCGCGATGAAAATAAACATTTACTTTGCAATTTTAGGGGTCGATTTAGCTGAGTAAGTAGAGCGTCCGCTTCGGAGCCACAAAGTTCCGGGTTTGAAATCGGTCTTCACGAACTCAGCGCATGAGTAGCACAGCTTCGATCGGTGCGCTAAAGTGGGAAGCAGATGGTCGGTGTGGCGTTCTACTTCTGACACAAAAACCAAAAAAAGAGATAGAACCCCCTTGCTGTCCGGCTGATACTGACAATAGGCCACACCGCCTATTTACTTTACGTTGCAATTTCGTGTCAGATTGGGTCATCTGACTGATTATTTCATCCATGTTATAGTCACGTGACTCAAAAAGAGTATAAAAGTGTATAGTAGTTGTTGGGGCACGTTGTGTAATGGTTACCGTCATAGGAAATAGACACGGTGAGACGTGTTCAAATTCTGGACGAGGCTGTTTGCAATTTCCAAACCTCAAATACTTTTGGGAAAGGTAAGAAGCCAGATATTCTCCATCCAGCAATGAGTAAATAGTAGGACAGAATGAGCTCTTTAACCTTGGCATGGTGATTATTCTAGGGGAAGAAAAACTCTGAATTCAAACCAAAGGGGCTTTGTTTACGTTACTCAAAACTATTTTCACAGCTCCTCCTCTAAAGGAAAAAAATTGAATTGGTTAGAATTCGGGGTTTTTCTTCTCCTAGACCGGTTACCGTAACAAAGGAAAAGGACATAGTCGTCTCTGCTATTTACCCATTCCAGGTGAGGCAAAGAACATGTGGATTCATGCCTTTCCGGAGGGTATTAGTGCCAAGTGAGGCGTAAGCAATCTCGCCCTGTATTGTTTAGATTTGAACCTTTTCTTTAATTCATTGGAGTAGATTGTTCTCATTGTTAACCATGTGCCATGTCTTGAGCAATGTTAAATATTCGATGTTATTTTTCACCTGTAGTCAGAATTGAACCTGCAACCTAGAGATGATTGTCACTTAGAACTGTATTAACTCAACTCTTATATCCGTTGCTTCATGTATCCAAACTGGATAAATAATTTTAATAATACAAATTATCAAGCCTCATCTCTAAAATTCAGACAAATAAAGCTCCGTCCTGGATTTGAACTCGGCTCGTTGTGTCCATTTCGATAACCACCACGCTGCACGAACCTTTACTTTTATCCTAAATAAAAGTAAACTCGGACCATATGCCCTTTAGGCACCCCTATTTGATCTCGATTAAGAAAGGACATGTTTTTCATTTACACCGTCAATATCCGGTTGTTTTAACTGACAATTTTTAGATTTTTTAAAGATTTTTTTTAAATTATAAAACTAACCCCTAACCCTAACCCCTAACCCTAACCCCTAGCAAATAACCGGATATTGACAGTGTAACTGAAAAACATGTTCTTTCTTAATCGAGATAAAAAATGGGTGCCTAAAGGTAATATGGTCTGTAAACTCTGTAGTGTTTAGCAAGCAGCTAAAGGGCTTGATGAATAAAGTCTCGTCCCCGATTTGAACTCGGTTTGTCGTGTCCATTTCGATAACCACCACGCTGCACGAACCTTTACTTTTATCCTAAGTAAAAGTAAACTCTGCAGTGTTCAGCAAGCAGCTTGTAAGCGAATTCGCATTTTAATAGACGCGAGGTATGAACTCTAAAGGGCTTGATGAATACAAGCTGGCCTGTGCTGCGTGCACTGCTTGGCTTTCTCTTGCTCTATGGCCGCTGCCCTATACTTATCCGAGGAGAACAAGTAATTTTCGGAAATTAGTAGCCAACATACAGAGTCTCGCACATAACATACACTTGATTGATGTTCGTGCCGCCATATCCTCACCCGTGTCGGCAGCAGCAACCAAACGCAGATGAAGTTTTGAGTAATGACGTTTGCCTATTCATGACCAGTGAGATGTATGGGTCCTCGTTCTATTGTAGTTCGGGTTACTCGATAGGGCTGTGAACGGCCTGTTTTAGTGAATTACTCCGCCGGCCTGTTTATGCAGTAAGCCTGACAAATAACAGCTCGCAGCCCGTAAGCGATTCGCCCAGTCGGCGGGGTTTAGAATATGCCGACTGCATCCCTTGTGGAGGTGTAAGACCCTCTCCACCAAAAACTGGGGTGTTCTGCAAGGTTTCAGTTCTGGAAATCTGTATTTCCTCACGGATCCACTTTGACCGTGAGTGCCTGTACTTGTTCAAGTCCCATTTATTGATCAAATAGATATGTTTAAAAATCATTAGCATTGGGTAGGAATACTTGAAACCATATAACCATGCAGACAAATTATTATTATTATTATTATTATTATTCATTCCTCGTAAACTGATGGTTTTTCACTGGTGTCTGAGTGACAACAAGTCTTCTCAGGTCTCCAGGACTCTTCTGAGTATTTTTGCAGATCTTAACAATGAAGTTGTCTGGATGATCTCAATTCTTCCTCTGATTTCGAATTCCTCTAGTCTGTTTTCTAAACTCTTGGCAATCGTCCTGAGTGCACCAACTACCATTGGTATTACTTTCACCCTCATATTTCACAATCTTTTCAATGCTGTGGCGAGGTCCAGGTATTTGTCTATCTCTTTAATTTCATGTTCATCCTGCTGGGACTGCAAAATCTACTAGTTGACAAGTTCTCTTTTTCTTGTTAATCAATAGTATGTCTGGTCTTCTAGCTAGGATAAGGTTATCCGTCGCTATTTCAAAATCCCAGAGAATTTTATGCGTTTCCTAAGAACAGATTTTAGTTTATGCATATATCGTCTTGTGGTATTAGAAAGTGGTAGCTGAGGCTACTATTGTTTTTTGTTAAAGTGCAGGTGGTGAAGTTCCAATTCTGGAGTTCATGGGAGTGTAGAGTACCCCTTCATTGCCATTACTCCCAGGTACACCCTGACCGGGGGTGCTAATACCTGTCTCATCTATGGGGCAAATAGATAAAAATGTATTTAAAAAATGTGATTAAAATGAGTTTAAAGATAATGAATACCCGTCAAGAATGAATCAAACAAAGCGTTTTTGGCATAAAATAACCAAGTGGTTGACATGCCGTAAAATCCAACCAATCAACCAAAATGAAATGATCACAAACCCAAATGAGTAGAAACAACAACCTCATTCTATTGTAAGGTGTGCAGGAATCCACCACTTAAACTTATAGACTCTCTGTGGGTGCGTGGATTAAAGCCAGCCAATCAACAGCTCGAATACGTGGTTAGGTAACTATTTAATCACCGATCTTGAAAGCCGTTTTTTGCAGGTATTCGTCCCGGACAAACGGAGCTAAATCAAGAACTCTGCACAACCAAAGGATTCTACCCAACACTAATGGACACTGAGTAACAACCAAAGGATTCTACCCAACACTAAGGACACCCTAGGAACAAGCGGCCATAGAGCAAGAGAAAGCCAAGCAGTGCACGCAGCACAGGCCAGCTTGTATTCATCGACACACTCCTAAACGCAACGTCCTGGTTATCGGCGGAGAAATGAATGCTCAGATAGGCAAAAGCGAAAAGCATAGATTCTCCTCTCACGACTCCCCAAAGAGAAACGGTGAACTTCTTGACAACAGGCTTTTATGCTTAAACACCAAATTCCAGAAAAAGAAGGGTAAATCATAGACTACATAAGACATGGATAAACACCGCTATGAACTGCGAAGCATACTCTTCTTTTGAACGAGTATCTACCGATCACTTAATTATCTCAGCAAAATTACACCTGAACCCACGCAGAAAAGCAAACTGGAAAATCTGTTCTATATGACTAGTCAACACTTGCCAACAGTAATATATGCAATCACTATATGCATATGTCATTTGTCAGCATGGGAAAATTTTAATCTATTACACGATTCCCAGTAAATCATCTTTCCTACACGGTCATGTCTATTCTTGTAATTGTATTTATTTTGTGCTAGTTTGCTGCATTCGCTTATTATATCAATAACCGTTTCATCCCTGTTCTCTGTCTCTGTCTCTCTGTCTCTGTCTCTCTGTCTGTCTGTCTGTTTGTCTGTCTCTCTCTCTTACTTATCATCCGTTCTATCTACCATTGGTCTTGGTAAGACCAATCTCAGCATAGAACTGATGAATGTATGTTTTTGTTGATCGAGCACTACTGGTGTGTCCATGTGTTGGAGTCCATAGTAGAATACGAGATGGAATGTAACTGAACGTATAACTGCTGTTTTATAGGGTGCTACTTCCAGGATTTTTTTGAAAACAGAACGCAGCATCCTTGTGTAGCTTATTCTTCAGGCATTTCTTTTGAGTACATGTGGTGCAACCATACAGTAGTACTGACAGTGATTAAATTAATAATTCTAATAAAACATATAGAATCATTCAATAATTTGTCATTGTTTATTTGATTTTATAAACATTTGGTCGTCCCGGATTCCTGCCCTTATTTACTATGTTTTTCCTTGATATTGACAGGCGTAAAAACGGACAAACTTAAATATTTACCGTGCGGTCTTTCCCGCTTTTTATCGGTAAATTAATTTAGATATTTTACAATCTCCCACCGGATAAAATACCATTACAAATA
>CM042145.1:112113789-112138789 GCA_023376005.1 Doryteuthis pealeii
TATTTTTGATAGGAACTACACAAGGATGTTGCGTTGTTGTCTTGAACAAATAAATCTTGGAAGCACCATACTACTAAAAAAGCTGTTTTATGACCTACTTGCCTCCTATTACACAAACTATCCAAATAAGATATGATGGACGCTGGCGACGAAGCAAGGACGAGCTCAGAAGTGACGTTCTCCTATGGACACCTACACATGGAAACACCAGTGAAGGCCAACCAACAAAATCTTACACCAATCATCTCATCATGTGTAGATTCTGGATGCCATGTAGAAAACCTGACCGATAGGGATAGGTGGCGAGAGAAATTATTAGAATGTGTGATGTCAGCGTGATCTGACGATGATGATGATGATGATGATGATGATGATGATGGATGGTGATGATGATGATGTATATACATATAAAATATGAAAAAAGTACGTATTCGGAGTATTATTTTATCATATTTGAAGTATATGCCACTTCAAACTTGTGTTTTTTTTTTAAATGTCTACCCAGCATTATCAATAATATAATTCAGAAGATGCATCATCACATATTGATGATGTCCTGATGATGGTTTAATATAAAAAGAACGAAACGTTTAACTTTGGCAAATACTTCTATAATAAAACCATCCTCTGAATACTTTGTTTTTGTGTTTTATTTTTGTGTTTTATTTTTGTGTTTTTTTTTTTTTTTTTTCATAATTATCTATATTTTCGATTTTTTCCTTTGTGTTAAGAAATAAAATTTCGGGTACGAGCGAGGTTCAGATATGCTTATGTAAATAAGTTCCCTAACCCCATTTACGTTTTCAAATTTATTACGTCAGAGAAAAATATTCTTTGTAAAAAAATAAACAATAAAACATATCATAGCACGTAATTCATTATATTCTATTTAATTAAGTTTTTATAAAATACAATGCAATTATTTCTTATTTAAAAATAACGTAACAAAAACATTAGGGTCTTGCTTTTTGGAGGGGGACTGGAACGGATTAATGATATTTTAGTTTATTTCAATGGGAAAAATTGATTTGATATACGAGGAAAAGGAATTACGAATGGAAAAATTAAACTCGTAAGTCAAGATATCATTGTATATATAAACATATATAGAGGGACACACACAGACAGACAGACAGACATACAGAGAGAGAGGAAGGAAGAGAGAGAGAGAGAGAGAGAGAGGGGGGAAAGGAAGGAGAGAGAAGGCATGTGACATATTTTTGATATGTGACATACATTTTCAAAAAGTTCGCGTTCTGAATTTGATAAAACTCACCCAGATTCCTGTTTAAAACAGAAACAAACGAAATAGAATAAAATGCATTTGTATACCAGATATGCTCATTACCAAATTTATATGCGCATAAAAATAAAAATTTATAGATGCTTATTGTTCCACGGAAGGAAGACATGAGTATAACGAAAAGAGAAATGGTTGATCTGATTTCCCTTAAAAAAAGATTAAAAACCGAAAGAATTAAAGTTGTCCCTAATTGAACCGACAAAACAAAGTAGAAAAGATGGACTTTTCGCTAATTGGAATATTTTGACCGTGTTAATAGTCTCGTTATTATCGGATCTTTTTTTTTTATAGACAACTGGACAAGATCAAAAGCTTCCGTTCCTGTGTGTACGTTCTTGAGCCAATCATCAAATTTCAGTATGATTATGATGTAAATAAAGACATTGAAATACGAGATGTGTTCAAAAAGTATCGAGACCGAAGCTGTATTTACCAAGACAGAAATGAACAATGTATGAAATGTTCCTTTTCTTCAAAATATGAGGTGTGTTAAAAAAAGTATTGAGACTGAACCACTATTTATCAAGACAGAAATGAACAATGAATGAAACGTTAATTTTCTTCAGAACACAAGATATGTTCAAAAAGTATTGAGACTGAATCAGTTTCTGATAATAAAATGTTTGCTTCTAAACTAAATATGCCAGGATTGTATTATTTCTAGTGGAACATTATACAAGTAAAACAAACATCATTAGGTATTATTTATTACCAAACTCTATAGTATTGAAAGAAAAATATGAATATGTAGCTTCCGTTCATGAGCCAATCAGCAAAACGTCAGTATGATTATGATGTAAATAAAGACATTGAAATACGATTTGTATTCAAAATATTTCGAGACTGAAGCTGTATTACCAAGACAGGAATAAAAATGTATGAAAAGTTAATTTTCTCCAAACACAACATGTGCTAAAAAGCATTAGTGACAGAAGTAAACAATGAATGAAACTTTAATTTCCTTCAAAGTATGAGTGAGTCTATCCCCTTTTCACCAGTGCTAGACCAGGAAGATTGTTTTTGCGTCTGAAGTGGAGCGCCACATCTACTATCAGCTCTCCACTTTCCCGCACAGATCCAAGATGTGCTACTCATGCGCTGAGTTGGCGAGGGCCGGTATCGAACCCAGAACCTTATGGTTTCGATGCGGATGCTCTAAATGGTTAAGTTTAAAACTCTGTTCATGCTCTGTTACTCCTTTACAAGGTGGACAGCCCAGATGTTTATTCCCGTGGCGAAATTTCTGCTGCAGATCCTGGTTTGTAGAAGTTTCTCTGTTCTTATGAGGTACTCCTTTCTAACTTTTTCTTTCATCTCTGCTTGTTTGATAGTGTCAACTTCTAATATTCCCAAGTACTTGGGGATATCTCACTTGTAATTCTTCTTTTCTTCATGTGTCCTTATATTTTCCTGATGCGATAGTTCTATCCCCCCCCCCTTTTCATCACGAGAATGGAACGCTATTCGATGCCAAATTCCAAAGATACAACTTAATATTTAACCCAGCCCTGTCGGTTGTGGCTGTAGAATACACCGATTGCACCTCTACAAAGGGGTAATACCCCCCCCCCAATGTGTCACCTGTTGGTCGTGGGTGGTGACCCGATATGTTTAAGGGTGGAATCTGCTGGCTGAGCAGTCAATGACATGCAACATATTTCTTGGGTTAGACTGGCCATCAAGCCCTAGCATCTACATGATTATCCGACTGTATTGCTCGAATGGCACAGCCACAAACCTTTTATCATATATTTGCTAGAAGGTGGTCACTGGGGTGCCCTGTATGGCAGTGGTGAGGTTCTAATTCTGGAGGTGGTATCATATATGGAGTATCATATATTTTATCATATATTTGCCAGAAGGTGGTGATTGGGGGTATCCTGTGTATGGCAGTGGTGAGGTTCTAATTCTAGGGCTCTGGGGAGTGTGGAGTACCTCTTCATTGCAATTACTCCCAGGTCCACTCTGACCCGGAGTGGTAGTATCTGTTAGGTATATATATGGTTTAAATAGATTAAAAAACGAGTTTTAAAATGTTTAGAAATGATTAAAATCCTTTTAAAACATTTTAAAACTCGTTTACAAAGAAATTTGAATAACCAAGAAGAATGTCTTTGGCATTCTGTAAATCCAACAAAAGAAATATTTAACCAAATTTAAAAAGAAAAATTCTCGTTATCTTAATATTGAAAACAAAAATTAAAATAAGAAATGACTACAAAAATCTTATCAATTAAACGCCCCGAAGTGTTCATTTTCTCATTAAAATTGTTCAAAATATTACAGTGTCGATTATCTTGGTGGGCGTGGTCTTTTGGAGTGGAATGTGTGCTTCATTAGTGGGATTTTTTCTTTTAAATTATCTACTGAAGCAAAATGATAAAGCTTATTTATTAAGACGTTTTTAAATCTACCTCAACCGACGAAAGAAATTTCAAAGAGTTTCTTCTACAAAATTAACAAACTCGATCAAAAACAGACATTAACACTTTTGAATTATTTATACATTTGATTTATCCCCTGGGGGGTGCATATTTGTATTTTTTAAAAATTAATTGTTCTAATTCAATATCATATTACACTAATATTTATAATTAACAATCAAATGCCGCCCTATCGGCAAGGACTGTAAAATACACCGACTGTACCTCTATATAGGGGAAGGACCCCCTAACTCAATGGGGCCACCTGTTGGCCGTGGGTGGTGACTCGTGATGCTTAAAGATGAAATCCTGTGGTTGAGCAGTCCAACACTTTACTTTGGCACTTACTTAGGCTAGACGGTCAGTCCGAGAGGGCCCCCTTTGATCAATCGGCTGGTCACGTCAAACCCTAGCACCTATATGATCGTCCCGACCCTATTGTTTTTATAGCAAACCCCCAACCCTTTTTATCATATATGTGCTAGAAAGCGGTGACTGAGGGTCTTAGTGTCCTGGGTATGATGTTAAACTGCATCTAATGGTGAAGTTCCAATCCTGGAGCTCCGGGGAGTGTGGAGTACGGTTTCATTCCATCACTTCCAGGTCCACCCTGACACGGAATGGTAGTACCTGTTCGGGTCCCATCTATGGGTTGAATAGAATAAATTGAGTTAACAAAAATGTGTTTAAAAATTGAGTTCAAAAAAGAATTTCCAATACCCATCAAGAATGAATAGTACAAAACTCCTTTGGCATAAAATAACCCACGGATTGACAGGCCGTAAAATTCAAAAGGGAAAGAAAGAAAGGAAAATGAAATGCTTTCTTTAAATTTATATTAAAAAAAAGTATAGTTTCGATTCTATATGGTTTAATTATTTATCCGTCACTGATAAAATAGAGCGAGAATTCTTCAAAGCCGTAACCGTATCAGAGCTACTGTGCGGCAGCATTAAAAAGTTCCCAACGAAACGTTTGGAAGATAAAGTAGATGGGAGCTGCATGAGGATGTTGCGTGCCGTGTTGAACAATATCTGGAAGCAGGACCCCACAAGAAAACAGCTGTATGGTCCCTTGCCTTCTGTTACACTCACCATTCGGTTGAGGTGAACAAGACATGTTGGACACTGCCGGTGAAGCAAGGACAAACTCACAAGTGACGTTCTTCTGTGGGCACCTACACATGGACACACCAGTGAAGGTCAACCAGCAAAAACTTACATTGATCTGCTATGGGCGGATTCTGGATGTCACAAGGAAGACCGACAGGAATGTTTTGAAAGTCATGGGAATCTGTGGTAACAGCGCGACTTGATGATGATGATGATGATGATGATGATTTATCTATAGATTGGTATTTCTGTTGTTTATGGGTCCAATATAAGGATCTATAATCTATCTAAGAAAATTGAAGAAAGAAAAAGAAAGAAATGAAGAATATGGAGGCATATATGAACGAATGTTCTATTTTTATTTGCAAACCCTGACCATATTTTAATTTCAGTGATTTGAACTACGGTCTTGAGTTTTACCATAACCAACCCGCCATACGAAGTATGACAAAAAATTATCGAGATGTTTTTTTTTTAAAGAAAGACATTTACACAGCTGAGCAAGTTATAAATTCATTGATTGATTTTAACAGTGTATCAACTAGTCGAGGGTTATTCTATGCCTAAAGGTTAGGGAATCGTGCGCATTGTACATTTATATTTATATTTTTGTAGAATTGTTTTCTAAGAGTTCTTTTTTTTTTGTCTTTTTTCAGTTATATCAAATATTCATATCTAATACAATCTTAGGGTCAGTTCTATCCATTTCTAGTATTATTAACACTGTCTCTCTTACTCTTCTCTTTCTTTCTTTCTTTCTTTCTTTCTTTCTTTCTTTCACTCTATTCTTTCGTATTTTCTTTCTTTCACTCTACTCTTCGTTTCTTTCATTCTTTCTTTCTGTCTTTCACCCCCAGATAGAAATCAGCGCTTCTTTTTCATCATTGTCTAGATAATACATATGGATGTATTATCATTTATTTAGCGATGGGTTGAACGGAAGGCTGTTCAACCCATCGGTTCCATTTCTCATACGCCCTGTCGGCCATGGCTGAAGAATATGCCGAATGCCCCTCTGCAGAGAGAAAGCCCCCCCCACACACACACACACACTCACACACCAATGGGACAACCTGTGTTGCTTAAGGTCTGAGCCGTCTATGACATGCAACACTCCTCTTTATAACTTAATTGGGCTAGATGGTCGGTCGGAGTGGCCCGCTCAAGTCAATTGGCTGGTCACGTCAAGCCTTAGTACCTATATGATCATCTTGGCCCTATTGTTCTTATGCCAAACCCCAATCCTTTTTGTTATATGTGTTCGAATGCACTGACCAAGGGTCTTCTTGTTCTGGGTACACGTTAACTGTATCTAGTGGTCAGGTTCCAATTCTGGAGCTCTGGAGATTATTTACTCCTTCATTGCCATTGCAGGTCCACTCTGATCCGGGGTGGTAGTACCTGTTAGGATTCTATCCATAGGAAAAATAGAGCTTTAGTCTAAAATAGCATGTAAATACCTGCATAAATAACAATCGTACTCAACAAAGAATAAAAATGTCTTCGGCATAAAATAACCCAAGGGTTAACAATCCAACCAATCAATCAACCAACAATCTCTCCTGCCAATATTGCTGCACCCTTTCTGCACGTCTTTTGATTAGCCGCTTAGCCTATCGCCTATCATGCCGTATTGTCGTGATACACACGACTTGATCACTAAAAAATTATACCAGCATGGCGGGAATGAAAGACGAACAAAACAAAAATATGCGTATTAGTATATCTTCCTTTTTCGGCACACACACACACACACACACACACACACACACACACACACGCACGCACACACACACACATATGTTTCGAAACCGGCCTCGCCAACTCAGCGTATGAGTAGCACAGGGATCTGTGCGGTAAAGTGAGGCGTTGGTGGTATGTGTGCCTCGGATGCTAAAAAACGACCTCCTTTGTCTAGCACTAGTGAAAAGGGAATAGACTCCCTCGCTGTATAGCTGATACCGACTTTAGGCCTCCCCGACCACTTTATATATAATGTTAAGATGTTTTAAACACTCGATATATACATATATATATAGTAGAATCCCTCTATACTTCTCTGACCGTTCATACACACACACACACACACACACACACATATTATATTTATATATATATAATATTATTTTTAAACACCCATATATATATATATATATATATATATATATATATATATATATATATAGGGTGTTCGGGATAAATTTGACAGTTTCATAAGGAAAAAGGAAAAATGCTTGGTAACTACAAAATTTAATGGATTGTAAAGAAATTCAACAGACACGGAAATTACACTACTGTCAACAAGTTTCACTCAAAATAACCGCCATTAGCCTTGATCACAGCCTAAATCCTGACCCGGAACCTGGAGCAAGCTGATGTTACAGTTTCCCAGGGAAGGGTCTCAAAAACCACCTTAATTCTATCGATTAACTGGGCTTTTGTTGTACGGGCAAGGCGATTGGTGTCTTTCTCAACAGCGCCACATACATAATAATCCATGGGGTTAAGATCTGGGGAGTTCGGAGGCCAAACAAACTGGTGTAGTCGTAAAAATTCGCCAACAACCATTTTTGACATTTCCAGAGTTGTGACAGGGGGCCGAATCCTGCTGCCATACATATGGCCTACTATTGGCTACCCTTGTTATCCAGGGCTTGACTACAGTATTTAGCAACTCCACGCAGGCATCTGAATTCAACCTGATACCCTCTTTGAAAAAATGCGGTGGGACCATATCACCCTCAGAGGACACACATCCGAAAACCATCACAGTTTGGGGAAATTTAATCTGCATGGTACGAGGAGTGTCCTTCGAACTGTATGGCAGCCATCTGTTATTCTGCGTGTTGTACTTTTGATCTTGGCAAAAGTTTTTTTCATCGGAAAAGAACCAGATTGTTTGTGGTTCAGCAGGGTTTTTCACTTTGCTCAGAAGTTTCTTTGCCTTCGTCAGAGGATTTTCACGGGCCTTTTCCGGAAGCAGTTGACCTCTTTGACGTTTGTATGAGTAGTAGCGAAGGTCCTCATTGAATGCAAGCTTCATTCAATCCACGTGACAAAGCCCGAATTCCAATGCCAGGGTCCTCCAACACTTTTTTCTGGAGATTTTCGAGGAATTCTGCTGTACGTATGCAATCAGATCATCAGTTATGTTGCTTTCTTCTGGCCACAGCCTCGTAGTCTCCATTGCAATTCTCCAGTTCATGCCTGGTGGTTTTTACAGTGTTCAGGGAGCACTGGGCAGCAACCATAATCTTCTTATTTTGATGGCCGGCGCAGATCATCATGATACAAGTTATTATCTTCCATGATTCAGGAGGGTTCCAGT
The DNA here is from genome assembly GCA_023376005.1 of Doryteuthis pealeii. NCBI lineage: Eukaryota > Metazoa > Mollusca > Cephalopoda > Myopsida > Loliginidae > Doryteuthis > Doryteuthis pealeii. The sequence goes on from CM042145.1 coordinate 112,121,956, forward strand.
CATCCATTCTATCTGTCATCACGTATATGAATGAAGAAAGATCCAAGCTTTTAAATGATGCCTAGTGTGCGTCAATACCTCCAACCTACTGAGAAAAATAACCAAATATAAGTATGTTAAATTTATCACGAACACCCTGTATATAGTGGATATCCACTATACTGCTCTGTCCGTTCACACACCTGGATCGAGCATTGAGCTCTCACTACGGATGACCTCCTATAGAATGATCCATATATATATATATATATATATATATATATATATATATATATATATATATATATAAAAGTAAAGTAGTAAAGTCGTCGGGGTAGCCTAATGTCGGTATCAGTCTATCCCCTTTTCACTTGTGTTGAACCAAAGAGATTATTTTGGCGTCTGAGGTGGTACGCCACACCCTCAGGTCCTCACTTTACTGCACAGATCCTCATACAGTGAGTTGGTCAGGGCCTGTATCAAAGCCGGAACCTTGTGGTTCCTAGTCAGACGCTGTAGCGACTTAGCTAAACCGGCTATATATATATATATATATATATATATATATATATATATATATATATATATAGGTTGGACAGTGTTGGGAATGATTCTAAACGGGACCTTTTTTAATATCGAAATATTAAAACATGCATGCATGTCTGTGCAAATATATTTATTTTTCATTTATATATTTGTTTACTTATTTATTTACAATTTAAATAAATTACACTGCTTTACTCCAACATTTAAAACAGTAAACATCGTTTATAAATGGAATCATGCAACAGCAAACCGTAAACTAACAAGTCTACACATTTTTTATTGAAAAGTATATATACCTTGAGGCTTAAATATTAATTTAACTAAATTGTTAAATATTAAATTTTAAGATTTTAAAATTCTAATTTTTTAATTTGAAAAATAACCCAAAATATTAAAACCAACAATAATATTTCAATGATTCAGCCATTCCTATTTTTGTATATTCCCACTTCTAACTCCGATTAATATAAACAAACTCACATTTTATACGAACACCATATCCAATTTTTTAAAAAATTGATTTTTTTATTTTTATTTTCATTTTTATTTTTATTTTTACTTTATTATTTTATTCTATTTTATTTTATTTCTTATCATTACTTTCATTCTTACTGTTATCCCTTTATATTATTTTTATATAATTAACTATATTTAACTACCCAAAACTTCTGTTATCGTAACGCCTACAACTAGGCTTTTCCTAATACTCTCTAACCAACTCAAACTAAATAATAAATAATTTTAACCTTTGGCTTTTTAACCATTAATACACCTCATAATCTACCTTTCATTAAATAGTAATTGAAAAAATAGTCCCCATAAATTAATCCAAATTTTTAATCCAATAAACAAAAACGGTTCACGATAAATCTTTGAAAATATAAATAAGCGTTCGTCTATAAAGGATAAGACCCATTCCAACGGGCATGTTATTATACCAACTGAGATTAATCGAAAACTCGATTAATTCAACTAATGTAACCCTGAAGAATCAATCGATGAAACTCGAGTAGGTTACTCCTTTCCATTATAAAATAAATTTTTGCTCTACATTGTATTGAGCACTTTGTATTTGTTTTTTCTCAGTCTTAACCCCTGGATACTGTGCGCTTCCAACGATCGTACTCATACCTACCGGTAAGCTACTACTCATACATATATATATATATATATATATATATATATATAATATATATAGTTAAGAATCAATGGCAAAATGAATTAATGTGATAAAAATGAATGAGATAAGTGGATTAAATGACAAATTCTTTCCCAGGGACATCTCTCAAAAGTAAAAAGAATAACAAAAATAATTTTGAGAGAGAAGTCCCGAATGGAATGTTTTCCTCATCTATTATTGGACTCTCTTGAAGCATCAAATTAATATAATTATTATATAAGCTATTGGAGAAGATGAAATTTACCTTCGCGGTGTTCTATTGAGAACAGAATTGTTTTATATATATCTAATCTAGTCTGGTCCACATCCGGTGGAATATTGCAACAATATATCAGTTTTGAATTTAAAATAAAAACGGTCAACTATAAGAATTTGGGTAACTTTTTGCAGTTGTAAAATAAAATTAATTAGATAAGTAAGTAAACAAATAAAAAGATTATCTTTAATTATACATTGGAAAAATTTGAGAAAACTATATTTTATATATATATATATATATATATATATATATATATATATATCTAATGAGTCAGACGAACCTACTAAAAGTTTCGCTTAATGCTCTTCAGGTTTATGATCTGACTCTGATCTTAACCCTGAAGAGCATTAAGCGAAACTTTTAGTAGGTTCGTCTGACTCATTAGATTTATCTTTATTATTTGCTCTACTTAGGTATTGAGCACTTTTTACTTAATAGCTTTAGTCTCCTGGCGGTTTTGTATGAATATATATATATATATATATATATATATATATATATATATATATATATATATATATATATATATATATATATGCATATAAATTGTTTTTTATTTTGGCCAAAATATTGTACTAATAGATTATTTTTTGTTGGTACGATTATCTTTTCTTTTTTTCCAAAAATCTTTTTTCTTCCCGGTTGATGTTTGGTAGTATATTTTTTACAAACTATTTGCTGTTTTTTATTTCACCGCGGAGGATTTACCAATAAGTTTGGTATATATATATATATATATATATATATATATATATATATATATTCGTAGACGGGTGAATAGGTTTATTAAGCATGTAGTGATTTGTGGGACGTGATATGGAATGGTTGATAAGCCGTAAAGAAAGAAGAATAGAAATCTGAAAATGTATGGATTTATTGTCCAACGAATGTTGAATAAACTTCATAACGTAGAAGGTTATGATAATTTTATCGTGAAGTATATGTTCATTGTCATATTAAATTTGGTTGATCGATTTTGAATAGCTGTATGTAAGGCTGAGTTGAGCTGCGAATTGGTGAACAGGATGGGGTAACAGGATAACATGCTACAAGTCTAGTGTAAAAATTGACTTTGCAACTGGTGGGATTGTCATCTAGTTCAGTGGTTCTCAACTGGGGACATTGAACATTTTTGTGGTCCTGACAAGCAAAAAATATTTAGTTATAAACATACAATAGACTAAGGCCAATAGTATTAATAATATAAAATAAATTCATTAATAATCATACTATTATGGAGAATGTGGCATAAATAACTAACGGAATTGTGACGTTATTGGTGACGTATTCGAACCATATTACCTTTAGGGACCCCTTTTTGATCTCGATTAAGAAAGAACATGTTTTTCATTTACACCGTCAATATCCGGTTGTTTGTTAGGAGTTAGGGTTAGGGATTAGGGTTAGAGGTTAGGGTTAGGGGTTAGTTTTATAATTTTAAATAAATCTAAAAATCGTCTGTTAAAACAACCGGATATTGGCGGTGTAAATGAAAAACATGTCCTTTTTTAATCGAGATCAAAAAAGGGTGCCTAAAGGTCATATGGTCCCCGTATTTTAGTTACAGACAAACACACACACATAATCTCAATATTGATGAGATTTTTATTTGCTCAGATTTTTTTACGAGGGGTGTTCACAGATAGAATCCTTGAATATTGATAGAATTTCGCCTGCAAACCCATTATAATGATGATATAGTGGGAATATCAGAATACTGGCTTTTAAAAGCTTTTGGACTACTGGGTAATACAAACTGAAGATTTCTTTACAGGAAATTTAAAAAAAATATTCATTGAAGTTCATCATAAAGTAAAATAGAAATCAAAAGGGTCCATAGGTAAAAAAAGTTAATCATCAGAGATTCTCTTGTTTAAACTATTTGCAGAGTATTTTAATTAGTCAACAACTAATGGTTGAATTGTTTACCCCAAATTTTAGGATATTATCGGGAAAAGTTCTGTTAGATAATTCATAGGTAGCTTATGAATGATGTACGTACCATAGATAGATATTTTTGAATCAGAGTTCATTATATTCAAAATAACAGGGGTTAATATAAAATTACTGTCGAGCATTATTGACAAGTAATAACCTCGACTTAACGTTTCCGGAAAGGTGCGATTAGAGGCAAGTGACAATTTAAGTTTTAGTTTAGTTACGAATAGTTACTAGCCGAGAGAAGACCCTGTCGTCGGCTCTCGAGATGTTGATCTCACCGTGCGGTCCTGGGCTGGAGTTTATTCTTAATAGAAACTTGAAGAAAAAACAACAAAGTCTTGTTAATTCATTAAAACAAGACATGATCAGCCCGAACAAGAAAGAAGAAAGCAACCCACAGGATCAGCTCAGAGAAAATGCCGACAAGGGACAAGTAGACAGAGAAAACAAGTAAATAGCCCTCATCATCATTTCTACTCTGTCTGTCTGTCTGTCTCTCTCTCTCTCTCGTAATTATATACCCGAGATGTGGGTATATAACAATTTTATTTTGATGATAAACATTGATATAATCATTCGGTTTCTTTTGGTCTCACTGATTTTTGTTTTTTTTCTAATGTCTTTTTCCGCGTTTGTTGAATACGCCGGCTCACGGGCACGCACACACTAGTGAGTGTGCATGAACACGTGAGAATACAGGAAAATCATAGCAATAAGACCGGATATGAAAACTTCAGATTAGTAGAAATCAAACTGAGAGAGGCAAAAAATGCCGAAATAAATTTCTATCTGAACTAAGGTATCCCACTCATTCACACACACACACACACACACACACACATATTATATATATATATATATATATATAGTAGACAAACAATCTGTTTGAGATGGCGATAGCCAACAATTTTTTTAGGAGATTATGTGCTTAATTGATGTCATGCCTAATTTGTAAATTAATTAGTTATAATTAAATGAATTATGCGTGCATATCAGTTTAAATGTAAGGCGTGAACATATCGAGAAAAAATCAATATCTGTATGTACATTTCAGCCTATTAGGCCCCATACAGGATGCGGCATAAGTAACGCCCTTTGTTTAATTTAATTGATTAATTTAATTAATTGATTTAGATTGATTTAATTAATTAATCTAATTAAACAAAGATCGTTAATTATGCCGCATCCTGTATATATATTACCAGAGTTTATGGTTAACACTATATCCTATGCTGAGACAGCAGTTAGCCAATGTATACAGTATTATTAGGAGAGTGCTCAATATCTGTGATAGAGCAATGCAGTTACACAATTTCAAATCCCCAACGCAAAATCCCCTTGTCTATATTTTTTAAATGTTTCAAAATCTGTTACTGCCTGTTGATTACTCTGTTTAACGAGCATGAAACCAAATGGTAGTTAGATAAGCTTCCATGCAACTAAATATATACCAAAACTGATATAACATTTAATTTCGACCAGAAACTCAAAATTTAGTCTAGCCACTTCATAATATATATATATATATATTATATATATATGTGTGTGTTGTGTGTGTCGTGTGTGTTGTGTGTATATATATATATTATATATATATATATATATATATATATAATATATATATATATATGTGTGTGTGTGTGTGTTATATATATATATATATATATATATATATATATAATATATATATATATATATATATATATATATAATATTCCTGATGATCCGTTAGTAGAAACCTAGGTATATATTTTCTGACCGTTAGGCTTATTATTATTTATTGACTCTAGTTATGTATTGAGCACTTTAGTATATTTAACTTAGGCAACTCTTACAGTGTTTTTTTCTTTTGGCCATTTAAATAAATGCTCGACTGATTATTTTTCTGGGTGTGCATACGATTTTGGTCTTTTCTTTTTTAATGATTTTTTTCTTTAGGCGAAAGTTTGTATTGTGTAATTACAAACTATAAAGCCGGGTAGCTTTTTATCATACTGTCGGAGTTTTAAAATAATATTATATATATTGTAGTTTCACCCAAAACAATTAAATTTCTTAATTTCTTTCCAAAATGTTTTAGAAAAAGAATAAGAAATTTGAATATTTGAGCTTATTTAGTGTTAGGAAGACGTAACGAAAATAGAGTTGCTCCCCTTGATCAGTCGGGGGCTATTGGCAATCCGGAAGTGGGGTTTCGGCCATGTAACTTTTGGGTTGGGTTTGGTTCTGAGTGGAAGCACGTACACAGCACGGTTGAGCTAGTTAAGTCATTTTTAGGGTAGAAGCATTCTCTACCCTGTGTTAAATAAAACCTTGTTAATTTTCCAACAACCTGGTCTTTGCATTATCATTCAGTCTTCCGTATTTTATCTGTATGTAAAAAAAACATAACATTTAAATAGAGCCAAGACTTTATTAAAATAAAGAAAATTGTTCTGTGAACCCTTTTTTTTTCTTCTCTTGTGTTGTTGATAAAACTAAGTCAAGTGATGCCACAAGGGGATCAAGTCGTTTGCTGAAATAACACAGCCCGTCGTTAATACATGACTTAATCGCTAAACCCTATATTCTAATAATCAACCCTATTACTGGCCACTAATCCAATGATGGATCTCGTCTAAGGAGTAAATTCACACGGAAAGCAATAAAGAAGATAAAGAGAGAAGCTAAATGCCAAGCGGAAGTCGGTTGATAAGTATTCACCCGAGGGCTACGGCGTCTTAAGACGCTTAGCAAAATAACTTAATCTTCCTGTTCTCTTTTTTCCTTACTCTCCTTCAGACAGTAGAGAGTTCAGCACAACAGTTTAAAATATAAAAAGAAATATAAAAAATAAAAATAACCTGCTTCAAAATTTACTTAAAATAATTTTCTTTTAAGATGAACTCAAGCAGTCTATATAACCAGCCAAGTTTTGTATATGAGAAGGTGCGCCAAGCATGGTGTGTAATGGTTAACAAACTAAGCTACCAAACTATATATATATATATATAATATATATATATATATATATAATATATATATGAGTAAAGAAATAACAAAAGACTTAGAGATTTAGCATTATAGTCTATTTCAGGGAGTTTAGACTATTTTTCTAAGCTCCCTGAAATAGACTATAAAGCTAAATCTCTAAGTCTTTTGTTATTTCTTTACTCATATATTTGCTCAGTGACTCTAATATTAAGAGCACACATTGAGCTCTCAAACTGCGACTTGGTTTTGTTTAAATAAAATTCTTGTGTCGTAAGGAACATTTCTTCTCTCTCTCTCTCTCTCTCTCTCTATATATATATATATATATATATATATATATAATATATATATATAGTATATATATATATATAATGAATAAATGAGGGAATAATTTATTCAAACAGCAACAGCTAACTCGGAGTAGCATCTTCAGACATAGAGCCAAAACATGGTTTTTTTTGCTGCATGTTTGAAGATGCGCTCGAGCTTTTTGAAATAAATAATTACAACAAGCAAATTTAAATGTATACTTTTCCTTCATCTCTCTCTCTCTCTCTCTCTATATATATATATATATATATATATATATTATTATAATGAATAAATGAGGAATAATTTTATTCAAACAGCAACAAGCTTAACTCGGAGTAGCATCTTCAGACATAGAGCCAAAACATGGTTGTTTTTGCTGCATGTTTGAAGATGCTGCTACGAGCTTTTGAAATAAATAATTACAACAAGCAAATTAAATGTATACTTTTCCTTCATCTCTCTCTCTCTCCTCTCCTCTCTCTCTCTCTCTCTCTCTATATATATATATATATATATATATATATATATATATATATATATATATAAGAATTCATATAATCAAATAACCCCGAAAAGCAAACTTAGCGAATACCATGTGCGACGTGCAGAACACTGGACAGCTGTTTCGAAATAATTGATATGCCCCCAAAGGACGGAATATACTAGCCAAGAAGCATATGCATTTGTGGGTGAAAACTATTTTTATATATAAGAAAACCATCTTTATATATATATATAATATATATATATATATATATATATATATATATAATATATATTCTTGCTGTTGCGGATCATTCCATGAGGAGTTCTTCAGTAGTGATACAGGTCATCATTAGTGAGAGTTCAATGTACATTTTTCCTGGTATGTGAATGTCGGAGCAAAATATATAAAGACTTCAAATTTCGTTCATGTGATAATTTATTCTAAGCTTACCTTGATTCAGCAACTACAGACACGAAGCAACAGTCCACCTTATTTGCTCCGTGTCTGAAAATGCTATTGCAGGCTAAGCTTGTTAAAGTTGAAATATATTATCAACTGAAGAAAATTTTAAGTCTTTTTTCTCCATATATATATATATATATATATATATATATATATATATATATATATATATTACTAAAGGTCACCCTCAGCAAGGTCATTTGGTATTTATTCACAAATGTTTGCAAAATGACAGATGAAGGGTAAGGCTAGTTGATTAGTTGGATTTTATGGCATGTCAACACTTGGATTATTTTATGCTGAAGATGTTTTTGATTTATTCACTCTCATTAATAAAAAGGATTGGAGGTTTGGCATAAAAGCAGTACGGTTGGGACAGCCATATAGGAGCTAGGGCTGATGCTATAGACTATGCCGACTGCATCTCAGCTGAGTGGCAGGACCTGCCCCTAATGGGGCCACTTATTGGCCGTGTGTGGCGACCCGTGATGCATAAGTACGGAATCCTGGTGGCTGATAGTCTATGAAATGCAGCACTCCACTATGGTTTTTACTAAGGCTAGACGGGTGGTCGGAGAGGCCCACTCTGATCAATAGGCTGGTCATTTCAAGCCCGAGCTCCTATATGCTTGTCCCGACCGTATTGTTCTTATGGTAAGCCTCCAACTCTTTTATCATATATGTGCTAAAAAGCGGAGGTTTAAGGTCTCGTCAAGCCTTAGCACCTATATGATTGTCCTAACCCTATTGCCCTTATGGCAACCGCAACCCTTTTTTTATCATTTATGTACTAGAAGGCGATGGCTGAGAGTCTAAACTCTATCTGATGGTAAAGTTTCAGTTCTGGAGCTTGGGGAATGTACCCCTTCATTCCCATTACTCCTAGGTTCACTTTGACCCGGAGTGGTATTACCTGTTAGGGCCACATCTATAGGTTAAATTTGAAAATGGGTTCATAAAAAAAATTGAATACCCATCAAGAACTAATTTATTTCAAAACTTTATCGGCATTAAATGACCCACCGAGGTTAATATGTCGCAAAAGAAAAGTAAACAAACTTAGGGTCTGGGTATGACGCTAAACTATATTTCGTGGTGAGATTGCATTTATGGAACTCTGGGGAGTGTGGAGTACCGCTTTATTGCCATTAATCTTAGGTCTCTTTTAGCTCGGAATCGTTTTACCAGTTAGGCTTCAATATATGGGTTAAATAAATAAAAAATGAGTTTAAAAATTCGTTTTAAAAAAAATTGAATACAGATAAAGAATAAATAAAACAAAAACGTCTTCGGTTTAAAATAACCCAAAGCCGTAAAATCCAACCAATCAACTCAGCAAATATCTTCGATAAAAGAAGCGACAAAATAGGAACAATCTGGACACATTTTCACCAGGACAAAGTGAGTTCAATCCTGAGTGATTCATACTTCTGTCCTTGTGCCACAACTCAGCTAAGACAACTCCAGGTCGAGATTACTTTCAATTTGAGATTTAGATTTAACATGTTCTGAAAGTGTTAGACGGAAACAAAGATTTGTAAAAAAAGGTTTTTAGAAGTTTAAACTCTAATAGCTTAAAGGTTTCAATGTAAATGTCTAATCCACTAAGTAATGTAATTAAATAATCCTGTAATTAAAATCTGAAAAGAAAATAATATCAACAAAGATAAAAGGCTTAGTCAAGTCACACTGAAAGCACCGGTTCCTGCCACATCACCGAAGTTAAGCAGTAATGAGCCTGTTCAGTAAGTATGGTTGGTTGGTTGGTTGTCAACCCTTGGGTTATTTTATGGCGAAGACGTTTTTGTTTTATTTATTCTTGTTGGATATTCAATGTTTTTTTAAACTCATTTTTAAACACATTTTTAAACTCATTTGAAACCCATTAATGCGACTCTAACAGGTATTACCACCACCGCAGGACACTCTGGACCTGTGATGGCACTAAATGTGTACTCCACATCCCACAGAGTTACAGAATTGAAACCTCACCACTACATGTAGTTTAACGTCATACCCAGGACACTAAACTCTCAGCTCCAGTCTTCTAGCACATATATGATAAAAAGGGAAAGGTATGAATCTAATTATCCCTCCAGCTATGGGTAACTAGCAGGGCAGACTGGGCTGTTTAACCTTGTCTAGGTAGCCAGTTAGGACAAGGAAAACTCTGAATTCAAACCGGTTAAACTCCGCTTAATAAATTGACCTTGTGTCACATCCTGCTCGTGCGGAGGGTTGGTAAATATGTATGTATATGATAAAAAGTGTTGGCGTTTGCTATAAGGGCAATTCGGACGGGATAATCGTATAGGTGGTAGGATTTGATGTGACCAGCCGATTGGTTGGATTGGGCCTCTCCGACCACCTGTCGAGCTGATGTAAGGGCCAAAGTGGAGTGTTTTATGTCATGGACTGCTCAATCACCAGGATTCCGTCCTTAAACATCACGGATCGCCACCAATGGCCAACGGGTGGCCCCATTGGGGTGTCTTTTTACAGTTCTAGCTGACAAGACTATTCAGCATGTAATCAAATGGGAGACTACTTAGTAACGACAGGTGCTATAAACAGCCTGAAGCCTTTTTACCAGACTGTACAAAGCTTAATAAGTTTATTAGTTTTTGTTTTGTTTTACGGCATATCAACACCTTCCGTGTTATGTAATGCTGAAATCTGATTCATTTATAAATTTTTGATTGATATAAATTTATATTTTAAATGTTTCAGGGAATTTTCTTTTCTTAAATTGCACTTTTCTATTTGTTTATAATCATTTGTTCTCATAATGTTATATTATGCTTTCTTTCTTAATACGAATAATTATATGATATCAAGTATTACTATGTAATACTGATGATTAATAAGGTCGGTTTAGCTCAGTCGGTTGAGCATCCACCGGGAAACCACAATGTTCACCAATTCACTCCAAGAGTAGCACAGCTTTGATATGTGTGGTAAAGTGAGAAGCTGATGATAGGTGTGAACCCTTCACAACCCCCCTATTCTAGCGCTAGTAAAAAGAGAATAGGCTCCCACGCTGTCAGGTCATGCCGATAACTGCGATCTGAAGGAAATGCAAAATCTACCAGCTGACAAATTCTCTTTTTCTTGTTAATCAATACTAGGTCTGGTATTCTGGCTGGGATAAGGTGATCGTCTGTATCGCAAAGTCCCTGAGAATTTTATAAGTTTCATTGTCAAGAACAGACTTTGGGTTGTACATGTACTATTTTATTGCATGGTCAAAATTTAATTTGTCGCACAATTCCAGTGGATCACCTTTCCAACTCAGTCGTGCCTAACCCTGTTCTCTCGTTGTGCTCGTTTGCTGCATTCGCTTATTACATGGCTGATTATCTCATCTCGGTGTCCACACATCGTACATTTGTTGTTCTGTTATGTTTTTACCTATTTTTGCTTTGATATTTATTGTTCTTATGGCATTATTTCCGTTTGCAATTATGATCGACTCAGTTTCTTTCTTGAGTTTCCTTTTCTTAGCCATGTCCAGGTCTTTTCATGCGCAATCTCTCCAATTTGTCGCTTGAAGCATTCATGTAATTATTTTCTCATCATTCCTTGATATTGTTATTATTTACTCCTTTTGAGTTTTCACATCAGCATTAGCTGATGGTCTTTCACTGGAGTCTGAGTGACAGCAAGTCTCCTCAGGTCTCCAGGACTCTTCTGAGTATTCTGGCAGATTGCAGCAGTGCAGTGTTCTGAATGGTTTCAATCCTTCCTCTGATTTCCAAACTTTCCAAACCCTTTTCTAATCCTTTTGAGACCATTCCAAGTGCACCAACTACAATTGGTATCACTTTGATTTTCATATTCCATAACTTTTTCAGTTCTCTGGCAAGGTCCAGATACTATTATTATTATTATCATTATTATTATTATTATATTATTGGTTGTAGTAGTAGTAGTAGTAGTAGTAGTAGTAGTAGTAGTATTGCTACTGTTACTATCGTTATTATTGTGAGCTATTTTTTACTGCTCTATTTTCTGCAGCTTTTCTTATGTGAATATTATTAATTCATAACTGATGAATATCAACACTATTTTGTTGTGTGATTATGATGAATTCACTTCTTTTTTTATTAATACCCTCAGATTTTTGCTATATTTCTATCAATAACAATGAACCTGAATTCAATACCAATTTAAAAAAAATTAATATCTTTTCTCTTCATCCCCCTCACACCTTATTCTCTTCCTTTAAACATATTCATCCACCTGACACGCATGTACACTTCAAGTTTCTAGATCTGTGTTATCTGTTTTCAATTTGAATCTCATCCTCAACACACCACCTCCTATTAAAAAAAAAGAAAAAGAAAAGAAAAGAACAAAAATAGAAAGAAAAAAATTACACGACCTCCTCTACCTCCCTCCATCACCCCACCGCCATTGAAACTAACGTCACTATCAAACCTACACCAAATACTACTCCTCCTTCTGCTCCTCCTCCATCTATTAAAATCGTTGTCGTCGTCATCGTCGTCGGCGTTGTCTCAACTCCTGGCAGGAAGCTAACATTCTATTCAACAAATGCAACCGTGTCACGATACTCACATTTCACATGGTTGGCGCGAAAAGTTGCAAGTTGCATCTCTTTGACGAGAACCGCATTTTCATGGGTCACGGGACCAAATGGCACAACCATTTTGAGCAGAATCGCTTCCTGGGCGGAGCCAGCCTGCGGGGAAGCGACGCGTTGCCTGGCGTTCGACTCGGCAGGCTCACCATTGTCCTCGTTTCTCCGATGCACGTTAAAGCTTGTGTGTGTCGAGGATGGAATCGCATACAGTAGAGACAAAGAAAGGGTGACTGCGTGGATGTAGACTGAGAAATGAAAAATAGGCAGAGAGAATCTTGAGACTGACGAGTCGGTAAGGAGGGAAAGGGAACCACGGGAGCATCCTGTCTAAGAAAAAAGTATACAAGGAATGACAAAAGTCGTTAAAACAAAACGAAAAATTGTCAAATGTATAAAATCGTGATTCGAAGCTAAAGATATTTCTAGAAATTGATCCATACGTGTGCATAATTGTAAGTTTATTAAAACGTGTGTACATAAATGAGTGTTATTTTATATCTATGCATGCAGACGCGAACCTGCATAACTTATACAGATATAAATTATATAAAACATATACATTTAATCTGCCTACATACGGATATGTTGTTAGGTTGGTTGGAATTACGGCAAGTCAACCCGTTATTCAATATTATAAATTACGTAACGTACTCCATACTTTAATCTGCCTTGACCGCGGGGTTACCATGGTCTGGAATGTATAGGCGGATACTTCAATTTGCTATAAGTAAAGATCTAATTTTGGAATTGAGGATTCCGAGTTGTGGTGCATAGGAGCGACCTACTCCCATCCCTATCAGGCGTGTCCAGCTAAGAGCTGGCATGGCTACGTCCATCACTGAGTCATGTGGTGGATAGCAAATGATCTTTACGGACTCTAAAAACATTTTCAAACAAAAAATATCAAACACATCTGACATCAACACATTTGACCCACGCTTCCAAATATCAATTTCTCTTCTAAAGTCAACCGACTGACCCCATAAAAATAAAATCACCATGCCCTACACACCTACCCCACCCGACTTTATCTTACCTCTCACCCATTCACCTTTTACTATAAAAGCAGAATGTACAAGTACTTATGTTAATAAAGTTTCGAAAAAGCTTCATACAATGAGGAGAAATATCAACTGAATTCAACTGTCTGTGTTGTTATATCCACACTTTCCTCTATTTTTAACCACATTTTGTCGGATTTATTCAAATCCTTCACTCCTCATATATATATATATATATATATATATATATATATATATTATATAGGTAAGTAAGGTAATCCAAATGAGTGGTAAGTAAGGAATGATTCTATTCGGGATCTTCAAAATCTCATTGTACAACCATACTGTATGCTGTTGTAGGTGCAAACATATAACTCATACAAGGATTTTTAAAATCCCTAAAGAGAGCTCAATGTATAATAATCAATAAATTAGATTATATATTAATCCATAAATAATCAAATCTGTAAAAATGAAAAAAAAAAAAAAATTGGAAGTTATATAATATATATATATATATTATAATATATATATATATATATATAACACTATATATATATATATATATATATATATATTATATATATACTATATATATATATGCGTGTGTGTTTGTGTGTGTCTTTTGTGTATATATTGTAGGTGAGAAAATATATATAACACTATAAGTAAAAAAGTAAAATCGTCGGGGTGGCCAAAAGTCGGTTTCAGCCAATCAGTGAGGGAGTCTATCCTATTTTCACTAGCGCTAGACCAAGGAGATTGGTTTTCGCGTCTGAGGTGGAGCGCCACACCTACCATCAGCTCCTTACTTTACTGCACATATCCCTGTTCTACTCATGCGCTGAGTTGGCGAGGACCGGTATCGAACTAGGAACCTTGTGATTTCTAGCCGAACGCTCTACCGACTGAGCTAACCCGGCCCTATATAACACTATATATATACATATATATATGTGCTTGTGTTGTGTGTGTGTGTGTGTGTGTGTGAGTGTGAGAGAGAGAGAGAGAGAGAGAGAGAGAGAGAGAGAGAGAGAGAGAGAGAGAGAAAATGGAAATGATTCCGACAGTATGTGGAAGAAATGATTGAAAGTGAAAAGTATACAATAGTGAGGATGAAATGTATTACTGTTTATAAGTCAACATCGTGTTTCGATCTGGTTCTGTTTACATGTCCGGAATATTCATTAAAAAAATTATTAAAAATGAAAATAAAAATGAATAAAATACCGGTCATGCGTCTCTGTTTTTCATCATCAAGAAAAACAGATAGAATATTTGTATTCTCAATTTCTGATTTAACGAGTGGTACGAGAAAAATAATATATTCGAATAGATTTGTCTTTTTCTCGTATTTTCCTCTTACCCCTCTCTTACTCCTTGCCACCTTCTCTCTCACTCTTTGGTGTTCCTAAATTTCTTTTAGTCCTTTCAGCTAGTAGTCTATATTTAATCCTGGCGTCTAGTCAATATCAATGCAAGGTTCCCAGGATTGCGCAATGATCCTTGAACACGCACATACATAATCTTTGGTATATTAGCATAGATAACTTTCCTAGTTATCGCATACATTCGCCTATTTGAATATGTAGACATGTGCACTCAATTCTATACACTAGAATATCATGATTCCTTGAACTTCAGGGTTTCGAATCCGGAAGCCATCGACCCGACAAACAGACAGATTGGTTCGCGGGGGTTATTTACTTAGAGGATCATCAGCCAGAAAGATACTCAAGTCTAAGGTTAATTGGAACAAAGATCCATTTTTCTATTATCCACGTGTTAAAAATGCTTTAAGAACCAACCTTTCTTAATTTTTTTTATGATGGAGCAAACCTACGAGCAAGAGTGAAAGAATGAGAAAAAAAAGTAGAGAATTACATCTAAATTAAAAGCAGAGAGAGAGAGAGAGAGAGAGAGAGAGAGAGAGAGAGAGAGAGAGGGAGGGAGACAGACAGACAGACAGACAGACAGACAGACAGACAGAGGGAGGGAGAAGTGGGGAAGAATTAGATAATAACATCGAAATTTCTAAGTAAAATCAGAAAAGAGAAAAGGGTAGATAATGACAGCGAAATTAAGAGCAGAATGAGAGAGAAAGAGAGGGAGAGAGAAAGAGACAGAGAGACAGAAAGAGACAGAGACAGAGACAGAGATAGAGGGGGTAAATGATAAGAAATGTCTTAGTAAACTCAGAAAAAAAGAAAACGGTAGATAATGACAGCGAAGTTAAAAGCAGATAGATAGATAGATAGAGAGAGAGAGAGAGACAGACAGACAGACAGACAGACAGACAGACAGACAGAAGAGAGAGAGAGAGAGGGCTAGATGATAAGAAACGTCTTAGTAAAATCAAAAAAAAAAAAGAAAACGGTAGATAATGACAGCGAAATTAAAAGCAGATAGATAGATAGATAGATAGAGAGAGAGAGAGAGAGAGAGAGAGAGAGAGAGAGAGAAGAGAGAGAGAGAGAGAGAGAGAGAGGGTGGCTAGATGATAAGAAACGTCTTAGTAAAATCAGGAAAAAAAGAAAACGGTAGATAATGACAGCGAAATTAAAAGCAGATAGATAGATAGATATATAGATAGATAGAGAGACAGAGACAGAGACAGAGAGAATGACATAACAAAATCGAAATATCTTAGTAAAATCAGAATTGAGGAATTAACTCAAAACCCCTTAAAATGATGTTTTCTTTAAATGCCTTTGAAGTTAGAGCATTAGACTAGAGGCTATGAGGATCATTTTCTGCCCGATGAGCAAAAGTTCTTCACTAGACATGCAGGCGGTGAAAAGATTCTTTTTTTTTTTATCCGGCTCTGTGGTACACGAATAAAGACTCAAATGCACCCGTTAAGTGTAAAGACTGAAACAATTCTATAACACTCTATGCGAGAGCTTTCAAATATAGTGCGCCAAGGAACCCTGGGTGCAAACGAGGGAGAAAAAAGGGTGTGTCAGAAATATGAATGCATAGAAAGAAGTTAAAAGACACGAAAAGTAAAGACTACGTCAAAGAAAATAATAATTTTATTATCCACGAATTATACAGGAAAAGAAGAAGAAGAAGAAAAAAAAAGAAT
>CM042145.1:112141289-112148789 GCA_023376005.1 Doryteuthis pealeii
ATATATATATATATATATGTGTGTGTGTGTGTGTGTATATTTATAATATTGTTTGCTATATTTATAAATAGAGACTGCACAATATCATTGATAGAGCATGTATATCTAAATTGGGGTTGTGTGGATATGAATTCAACAATACTTGGTAACTACCAGTTTCTCACCTATGCCCAACCTGCTGTACTATTTACTCGTAGTTGGATGCATTCCTTTTCTAAGAGTATCACTGTAGGTAATGCAAAGTTTCGTCAAGGATTTGAACTCGGATTACCGTGTCTATTGCCTACGACTCTAACCGTAACAACACGAGAATTATATATATATATATATATATATATATATATATATATATATATATATATATTATTATAATGGAGATTGTGTGTTTTTCTGTCTGTAACCGAAACTATATTCCTACTCAAGTCACAATTCTCTTAGTTATAGACATCACATTCTCCATGATTTTATTTTTATTTAACCTCAATTATTAATAAAATTGTCATACATTATTAATACTGTTAACTATGTCTACATATTGATAACATGCAATTGTATTTATATATACAACAAAATAGCGGTTTACAGTGTAAACGGGAAGGCTAATTTGCATATTAATATTAAAAAATCGAATTTAATAAATATGTGCTTAGTATTATTGATTTCTAACTGTTTGGTTTTATTTTAATGAATATAAGCAAAAATCTCTTCAATGAATCTTAAATGAAATCCATTAACAAGATAAAATAACTCATTTTATTCTTTACTTCCTCTTATAACTAAATACTTAAATTAGAAAAAATAACAATGAAAGACGAGAGTGATGGAAGAGTAAGTTTCAGTAAGAGGGTGCATATATTTGCTAGTATATATATATATATATATATATATATATATATATATATATATATATTATTCTCGTGCTCTCAATTTTTTTGGTAGAGCTCTGTAGGGGAGACATTAGTTGACCTTTCACTGTTTAGCGTAAAAGCATTTACTTGCCTGCTGTTTACAGACTTGAGTTCTCTGGTGATTTAAAAACATACGTCCTGTAAGTATGTATCAATTAATTGTTCGTCCCTGACTGACAGTCACTGACGGCCGTATGAGTAAGGAGCTTGGCAGACGAAAATTTTGTCGGGTTTCGCTCCCGGCTCGAGGTAGCTGTTAAAAAAGTCGAGCCGCACTGATGAGACGTAAATGTGAAAACACGTGACTGAGGATGACTGATATATATATATTCTATATAAAGAATAGAGCAGTCTGTGACGGCCTTTACACACAAAGCGATGTGTGTATTAAAACAGTTAAAATCCCCTTCCAATTCTGTAAGTGAAGACAGTCTAATGGTTAAGTTGCCGGACTGACACCCAACCGACCGGATTTCAATTCCGGCTGTAGGTAGCTTACAAAATGTCTAGCCACACTGAAGAGACTTGATAAGTCGAAACACGTGTCTGTGGATGACCCTATATATATATATATATATATATATATATATATTATTCTCGTGTTGTTACGGTTATAGTCGTAGGCAATAGACACGGTAATCCGAGTTCAAATCCTTGACGAAACTTTGCATATATATC
Organism: Doryteuthis pealeii; assembly: GCA_023376005.1. Taxonomy (NCBI): domain Eukaryota; kingdom Metazoa; phylum Mollusca; class Cephalopoda; order Myopsida; family Loliginidae; genus Doryteuthis; species Doryteuthis pealeii. The sequence continues at coordinate 112,142,876 of CM042145.1, forward strand.
ATCATCCTTATCATCGTCATATCATGTTGATAAAATGGATTTACATTTCTTGTCACTCATTCCCATCGGGCACCATTCACCATTTCCATTTATACGAGGTTAAGTCTCCGAAATATTTAGAAATCACAGAAACGTTTATTGTTTATTGTCAATGATATTTACATCATTTTAAAGTTTCAACATGTGTCTATTTTTCTACATAACTGCTATTACCGTCGACGCATTTTTGTTAGCGCTGTGTCAGTTTTTGTATAGCCATGTAATACTAGCTTGTCACCATGTTGTTGAGGAGGCGTTGAACATTGTCGTCTTTTCAAACTCCCTACACCACTTGCGGACCATTTGATACCCATGCACGACTCGCCATATACTCCCGATGAATTTCAAACTTTTAAATGCTTTTTGCGTTCTAAAATCGAATAACTGCGTGAACTTAACACTTGGCGACAGCATCAATCGAGAGTTGGTTTGGTTTGGTTTGTTTTGTTTTACGGCATATCAACCTCAATGGGTCATTTAATGCCGATAAAGTTTTGAAATAAATCAATTCTTAATGGATAATACAATTTTTTTATAAATACATTTTTCTATTTAAACCATAGATGGGACCCTAACAGGTACTACCACTCCGGGTCAGAGTGGACCAGGGAGCAATGGTGATGAAGGGGTGCTCCACATTCCCCAAACCTCCAGAACTGGAACCTCACCATCAGATAGAGTTTAACGTCATTCCCAGGACATGTAGACGCGCAGCCACCGCCTTCTAGCACCCATATGATAAAAAGGGGTTGGGGCTTGCCATAAGGGCAATAGGGTTGGGAAATCATATAGGTGCTAGGGCTTGACGTGACCAGCCGATTGATCGGAGGGGCCTCTCCGACCGCCCGTCTAGCTCAAGATTCGAGAGTTGGAACAGAAACTACTGCCAAAAACAAAACTGAGCGTGGCAGCGTGGCGCACAGAGAGGCTGGTGTAGACGTGTGCACAACAAACACAATAGTGTTGCCAATAGCCACAGGAACAGTTTCCCAGCGCTTTGGGGAACTTACTTTTGGGATTACTCGCCTAGTTATTGATGATCCGTTATGACCTGATACAGTGCGAATTTTAATTGGTTGTCTACTTCCACCATTCAAAAGAAAGTGCACTTATATCTGATTGCGTGTAAGACTGAACACGCGCGTCTGTGAGATTCGCCTTTAAGTTAGACTTCATCAACATTTTACTAACAAGGATGGCGCCGGTATTTAAAGAAAAAGGAGAGAGAAAGGGAGAGAGAGCGAGTGAATGAACATGGAGGTTTTGCAGTGAGAATTCGCCTAAGACCAAAGGAGAACACACAAGGTGAAGGGGCTATTAATGGACTCTCGTTGTCAACAAGTAACGGCGATTACAACACTAAAAACGTGAAAAGGGGAGAATTCAAAAGAGCAGCCGAGAATAAGTCTGGAAGTTACGACAGGATATCACGGAAAGTTTCCGTTTCAGTTGGTTACGACTTCCGTCATATTGTGTGGATAACTATAAATGGAAATTGCTCTCTTCCTTTCTTTTTTTCTTGTTTCTTAATAAAAATGTGTGAGTTAGATATATATGTAGATAGTATATATATATATATATATATATATATATATATATATATATATATATATATATTATGTAAGTGTACACAGCACACAAACACGTTTCTTTTTTCTTTTATTACTCCTAGCTTTTGGAGCACTTCTCACGAACAGGGTTACGGCGAAGATTCGAATAAATGAATATGGATTACACTCTGAAACTAACGACCCCTGTTTATTTCCACAAAAACTACAACAAGCACTAGTAGCGTATCGTTTTTCATCGCAGGAAGTGGACCCGGTGTCCTGGGTTCAAATCCTAGACGAGGCTATTTGAACTACAAATAGTGCTGATAACTTTGGCTAATATCTATGGGTAAATAGTCGGGAAGCCTGGTTTCTTTGAAACCGGTGTTGGAGAAGGAAATTTTTTGAATTTAAACTAGTTGTACGCCGATATAAAAAAAATAGGACCATGTGTTGCACACTTCTCCTGGCGTATGAGCTGGGTCAATACACACAGCAGATATAGAGAGCACAATAACATCTATGAATAGAGCAAGTTTTCAGCTACACAACTTTTTTTACATATATTCACGGCTATAGGAATATGCCTTTCCGGCAGCGATCAAAAGCCTGGATGCCGCCTTCGATAGAATTACCCTAGCTTACCGTTTTGGCCCACAATGTCAGAGACAGATATTGGTGATATGGCAGTAAAGGTTGAACCTTCCGGTCAATAACCTATTTCTTTTTAAAATATTTTTATACATAGAAGCAGACAGGTAGTCAGATATGAAAGCAGCGTTATTGAATAGTGCCATGCAAAAAACAAACAAACATAAAAAGAATTGCACCCATTGACATTAACCGATGCCTTCTCAATGTTTACTGAAACTAAACAGAGAATGGGAGCACAGTTAGGTTATGGGTAATGCATTTAAAAAGTGACGATAGAACTGTGAATGAAAAGCTATATTCAACACGTGTGTTGGCTTAAAAAATAAAGAACGTCTCAATCAGCACCTCAGTAAAATCAGGTCGAAGGACACTGACCAGTAATCGCTATTATCCTGAGGATTCCATGAAGAGGAATTACTCTAGGTTATTTTGTTGAAATCTGGGTAGTTAATTTCTGTCGCTGATTCAGTTCCCTAAACCGTCTTTACAAGAATGTACTGAGTACTTTCCAATATCTATTATATCAACTCGTTCGTTTTTTTTTGTTTTATTTCCAACAGTCAAAACTGCGACTAGTTTAGTTTTTCATTTTTTCCGTTGAGTTCCTCTTAAAATTACTAATATATAACACGTGTGTGTGGATTACTTATTTATTATATTCTCCCAATTTGGTCGAGCACTTTAAATAGAAGGAATTTAATTGCAAAATTCACCGTATTTGGCGCACAGCCAAGCCTCGCTTTGTTTACATATGTTGGAGGCCTCTAGTGAATTCATTTCCGCTTAGAAATGTAGCGATTAAATATTCTCCTATATTTGACAGCTGCCTATGGCCGTACGGGTAAGAGGATTGGCGAACGAAAGTTCATTTGGGTCTCGAACCCGGCCAGGGGTAGCTGTTAAACGATATAACCACACTGATGAAGAGTGATACTCCGAAACACGTGTATGTGGATTACTTATCATATATATATATATATATAGTTGTAGAAAAGTTATTTCCCTACCACGGTTTTGGTGTTCTTAGGACACCGTTTTCAGGGGAACTAAGTAAATCTATGTGGCTAATGAAATATATATTCGCCTGATTTAAGCTTATTTCTATTCTATATCTCCTAAAAGTCAATTAACTTTAGTCTCCAAAGCTTGTTCCTTTGAAGTTAGTGCTAAGTCAAACCTATGTTGACAGATATATATATATAGGTCTTTTACCAGTCAGTTTAATTTTTGGTATGAAAAACACATTTTACTAGTTAATGATGTTATTCCCTCCTTTCTATATAGTCCAAACAGAAATTGAATAATTATAATATAGATTAATAATGCCATCGTTTTCGGGTCTCTGAAGATATAAAGATTAATATTTTAACCAGTTCATGTATGTAAGAGGTACGATCCTCACGGGGTGTTACAGACGAAGAGGAACTAACTAAATAGCTCTTAGTATTTTCGGTGATTCTCGGATTGGGGTCTAGCTTCCAATTTTGACTCATCCAAACATAAATTGTCGATAATTGTCTTTCTTTTTTTCTTCCTTCTTTTATTTCATGTTCATTAATCGACCAAAAAGTTCACTTCTTCGACATTCTACGATTCTTGAGTTTTTGGCGGTAAAATTATCTTTTTTTTTTCTCTCTGAAATTAAAAAAAGGCCCAATTTTCACATAGCTTTCCCATTCTAAATCTAACGTTCGATCATCATCATCATCATCATCATCAAGTTCTTCTTCTTCTTCTTCTTCTTCTTCTCTTCTTCTTCTTCTTCTTTCCTTTATTCCCTTCACATCTAGTTGCTGCTTCTTCTTCTTCTTCTTCTTCTTCTTCTTCTTCTTCTTCTTCTCTTCTTCTTCTTCTTCTTCTCTCTCTGACTGTCTGACTGTTTATCTGTCATCTGTCTGTTGTTTCCTTCGCTCATTTTCACTTTTTTTTCCTTCTTTTTCACTTTACTCTCTTTCTACTCTTTTCACTCTTTCCTCTTTTCTTTCCCTTTCTCTCGCTTTTCTCGCTTCTCTCTTTCCTCTTTTCTTACTTTTCTTTTCTCTTCCTCCTCACCTCTATCCCTCACTATACACACACTCACCCCCCATATATATATATATATATATATATATATATATATATATATATATATATATATATAGTTTTCCTGTGGATTATAAATGCTTCTGATTTTTAAAATAAAATTTATTTTATTTTTAAAACAGTATATGCATTTTTAAATTTAAATAAATTCCGGCTCCGAACATGAACGTTCACACAAACGTTCGTTTGTACCCCTTTTTTTTACGGTTTATTTATTTATTCCGTCTTTCCATCATATATATTTCGCTCTTGAAGAAGACCGCTAAAGGTTGAAACAGATTCTGTCAGCGAATTATCAACATCATTTTTGTTTTTTCAAAAAATGTTTAGTTCATACTGTCGGATTCACTTCCATTTACATATATATATATATATATATATATATATATATATATATATATGAATATATATATATATATATATATATATATGTATATATATATATTGTGTGTGTGTGTTGTGTGTGTGTGTGTGTGTATACACTTTAAATAAGAAAAAAAATATCAAACTGTATTTATCTATTATAAATTTATTTAAATTGATTTCGACCCATAAATGAGACCAGTTTCGTCAGATAGTCATTGCCATGGAATTACCGGCGAAATGAAATTTATAATAGCCAAATGACAGTTTGTTGAGTTTTTTTGTTATAGAAAGTTAATTACTGCTCTGTATATAATAAATTTATCCCTTATCTTCTACTGAGCTCTCTTAGATATTTGAAATAATCCTTGTATAATTTATAGGTGGAAATAAATTAATATCGGTTAATATGACTGTTAATATGCCCTTTCTTATATATATATATATATATATATATATATATATATATACATTTTTCCAAAGCTAAGAACAGTGATAAGAGAAAGCAAGAAAATATTCTTGAAAGAAAGAAAGAAAGAAAGATAGAAAGAAAATCTAACTAATGAAGTCAATTAACTTTAACTTTCTTTTTGACAAAATTCTGTTGGCTCTTGCCGCAGGGTGGAATTTTGTTTTGTACATTCGGCAAATCTCAAATATTAAAGACATTAAAATAGACCTACCCTCCCATTCCCCACCGTTACTTCTTCGTACCTCAGACATTCCTTCGACTTCCTCTTCTTTATTTTCCTCGTCCATTAACCAACTCCTCCTTTTCCTCCTTCCTCTTTTTTACTCAACTTTTCAATTATGCTTTTGAAAATTAAGACAAAAGTGCTCCACTAGGTGACTGATTTACATCATGGCGTCTGCAACATAATTTCTCGTTCCGTTTTAACAACCCAGCCAGTGGGGGTACGCAAGCCATTCACAGGGCGTTGCTGCCTCAAAGGACTTTTTACCTAGCAGGCCTTTCCACAATCGTAGTAACATTTGCCGCAAGGTAATTCTGGTAAACTTGAAGGGTTTGCGAGCATCCCTGCTTAATCAATTTCTTAAATTCAAAATTTGAGCATGTCGTTTTTTTTTACAACTACGTAACTCTATCATTAATTTCTTGTGAGTTTTTCCGTTTATCTTATTGTCTTGATTTTAATCGTAATATCCAGGTGTTTTTTTTGTCATCTTTTCATCAGCCTGTCTGCCTGTCTGTCTGTCTGTCTGTT
>CM042145.1:112153789-112158789 GCA_023376005.1 Doryteuthis pealeii
TCCCTACCGCAAGCTATAGATTAAATATTACTACCTCTGTTCTTCTACAAGGACGGCATTAAGTAACCCCTGATGGTTGATATGCCATTAAATAAAGAAACCAAACCAACGACTTATTCATTTTAAAATCCAAGATGGAATTGAAAACAAACTCAGAGAATTCGATAAAGGTCTCCCGTAAATTCTAAGTTGATTAAAAAAACCGAACTACCAGGTGGTACATAAATCTTGGTGTAATGGTTAGCAAGATTGTCTCACAAATCCATTATTGAAAAGCGAGTTCGATCCTCGCAGGTTGCCCCATACTTGCGACCCTGTGTCACATCCAACACATTAAGAACAGGTTGTGTAGATACATACATTTTATCATTTGGCCGTCTATATAGAACAAATGAATATATTCTTCCTAATTAACAATCTTTGTATTCACCTATCATGCGACACAGGGTTAATTTTTAAGGGGAGTAAAGCTGGTTTGAATTCGGAGTTTTCCTAATTCTAGACCGGTTGCCTTACCAAGGTTAAAGAGCTCAGCCAACTTTTCTCCCTCCAGCTATGGGAAGATAGTAATTTCCCCATAGCTGGAGGGAGAAAAATTGGATTTATACGACGATAATCGTTACGCTTCGAGGGTCTCCTTCTAATTATTGATATAATAGTGACCCCTCTGCCACGTAAAGGATGTGACAGAAAGTCACTTTCTTTTTCAAGCGGTATGCAGATGGTTAGTTTTTCTCCTCATAGCCTGGGGAGTCTCCGTGGTGTAGTGGATAACGTGTAAGCGAGTTCGAAGTCCAGTCGTGCTATTAAGTTACTTTCGCTCTAATACTCTTGGGAAAGGTATGAATGGATACTTCACACTCTCGATAATTTCAGAACTGGAGCCACACCATCAGATGCAGTTTATTGTCATACCAAGGACACCCCTTTTGGGGGATCTTATTCTTCTGCAAGTTATATAGTCAGCGTTCTCTAACCCTGACAGAGCGAGTAGCAGCATTGAGTAAAAACACAAAATATATTACCTTCTCCCATCAACAGGGATTGATCTATTTAAACACATTAAAAATGGATTTTCTTTTCTGTTTTAATCGACACTATACTAGTTCAAGAGGATTTCCGTGGTGTAGTGGTTAACGTGCTGGACTGACTCATCGTAGTTAACGAGTTCGAATACCAGTCGCACTATTAAGTTCACTTTCGGATTATTACCCCTGGAAAAGGTATGAACCCCAGGCTATGTGTTAAATAGTATTATTGTTCTTCTACAAAGGTTACTTTGGCATTAAATAACCCATGAAGATTGATATGCCATTAAAACAAAGAAACCAAAACCGATTCGAGACTGGTTGCCTTACCAAGGCCAAATAACCCCGTCTGTCCTACAATTTAAAAAAAAAATTCCAATGACATTAACATAAAGGGAAACGCAAATGCCCTCGTCCAGATTTGAACTTGGATCACCGATTCTATTTCCTTCGGCAATAACCGTTACGCTAAGCGCCCATTAAATGTATATTTTATATACAATATACTTTTTCTTTTATTCTCTTGTAAATACCTAATCTATTTTTTCCACTGAATATGTTAAACTTCTCCACGGAAAGAACACCCGTATGGAAGGATTACAATTATATTATAATTTTTTTTTCCGTGGGTCTTTTTTTGCCAGATGTTCCCGTTATGTATTGTATTGAAATTAGAAAGCCCCCACCCCTCTTCGTGAGAAGTGGGGAAAGAGAAAGAAGTAGAGAGGACACTTAACCCTGGTCAATAAGCCTCGTCCTGAATAGGGCTGTTGAGAACAACGGTTGTCCCCACTGATACCTCCTCAAAAACCCATACATAAACACACACACACACGCACACGCACAATGAGCACGGCTAAGTGCCCGGCGCATATGGCAGCAACCCTTGAGCTTTGGAACATGGTATAATGAACCGGAGTGAAAGAGCTTCTTTTATTGTTGTTGTTATTGTACATGCACACACTCACACAAACAGACTCACACACATACACATACGCAGATAGAAGCACACGCACACATCCTCTCACGCATGCACGGTCGCACACACAGCGAAAGGGAGACGACGCGCGCACAGGTCTGAATGCGCGTCGAGTCGAGAGCGGCTGTGTCAAGAGCGAAGGCGTTAGGGTATTGTTGTTGTTACCAAAACCTCACAGCCTTTCCGTTGTATCAAGATGAATGGAAAAAGATTAACGGGTATTTATGTTAAAGTGGATGATATGCGCCTACTTGTGAATCGCGCTGCTCCTTGACTTTATAACACTTGACAAATTTCAAATGAATGACAAAATAAAAAAATATAAAAAAGAAGACGTATTGAGCAAAGAAAAGGCAAACATAATCTTGTATGTCCACTCTCGTAAAAACCGCCGACACCACTTCTAGTTATCCGTAATTTCGTGTATAGACTTATCCGTTGCATTTTTATTACAGAACAGCTTAATCATCGCTTCTGGGTCGTTTTTTTCTTCATATAGCTGTCTATGTTTGTCCATAAAATACGACGGTATGAGAAAAGGAAGACAAAATTAAATTGACAGGTTTCACTATAAGGTTAGTTTCATCAAAAACGAAATCTACTATATAAATGGCAATTTATGACTGTCAGTCAGTAACCAGTTGGTGCCTATACCAGTGATCCGATCATAATGAAAATTTACACACATATCTATTAATAATGGAGATTGTCTGTATTTCTGTCTGTAACAAAAACTACGTCATAGCTCTACGTCACAGCTTACGTCACAGTAATCTTATGCTATATACACCCAAAATTTGAGTTAGCAATTTTAAAAATTATTTTTTACTCTCGTTCTTTTTTTTTTTTTTTTTACAGTAACAAGATGTTAACTAAAAAGTTTACAAATAAATAAATACCTACGATTTTGTGGAAAATTGATGTGGAAAATATTCAAAATAATTGTTTGATTATTACATGCATGCAACATTTTATTTGAGATGGACGGGGCTCAGTTTTAATTTCAAGTTGTTTTTTGTTGTTGTTTTTTTACTCCTTTAATAAATATGAGGATTTGTCTTACTTGTGATACAAACCCTCTGACATTGAATTTTTAACTCCCAACCTCTCAAATGTCTTTCAAAAATTAATTTTTACGATGCCCGGTGGGTGTTTTCTGTTCCTAGTTAAACTAATATTCAGAAAAGGATTTTCTAATTTATTAGTTGCTTAAATTTTACTTCGTCAGCAGTTGGTTTATTTTTTGTTTTATTCATTATTGTTGGGTATTCACATTCTTATACTCATTTTATAAAATATTTTTTAACTCATTTCTTAAAATCTGTTTAACCCATAGATGGGACCCTAACAGGTACTACCACTTCGGAACAGGGGACCTGACAATGGACGGGTGATACACACTCCCCAGAGTTACAGAATTGAAACAACACCACTAGATGCTGTTTAACATCATACCCAAGACACTAAGACCTTCAACCACAACGTTCTAGCACATAAAAAGGTTTGGGAGTTTGGGAGTTTGCTCTAAGAGCAATAGGGTCGGGACAAGTATATAGTTGCTAGGGTCTGACGTGTACTGCCGATTGATAGGAGTGTTGCATGTCATGGACTGCTCAGCCAGGATACCGTCATTAAGCATAACGGCTCAGCACCTACGGCCAACAGGGGGTCTTATTCTTCTGCAGAGGTGCAGACGGCGCATTCTACAGTCCCACCGATAGAGCCTTGCTAATTGGATTTCATTGAAAAATCAATAATGGGACCCCTGGAGGATATTCAATGGAGGAGGAAAGAGAAGACGTTTCAGTGAGGGAGAGGGAAGGGGAGTAATAGTAATGTTGAAATCATGTAATAAGTTCGATACTCTTCGGGCTCAAACTTCCCTGTCTTATTCACTCTGAATGGAGAAAGCTTGATGAAAGAAGGACTTATGACTTAAACAGTTAGTTCCACAAAAATGTATCTGCCATAAACACAACTAGTAAAGGAACTATTGAAAATGGGCACCCAGGTTTGCTAGCATTTACAGGTGCACCCTGGGAACTGCAAATAATCCCACATTTCCCGGGTATTACCGGGTACTACAACTAGTTGAAAATAAATGAAAAAATACGATTCTAATGATAATGTTGGAGTGGACGGGAGAAGAAACAAAAAAGCCCCCCATCCCAAACAAAAATTAAGCAAAATTATGGGCCATTTTGTTACTTCTTTCTTGGTCTAATAAAGAACTGCCGTCTGTTTTTCGGTTTTAAGTGTAAGTGCCGGTCTTCAGACTTGAATTCAAAAGTTTCAGTGAGAGAGGGGAAAAGGTGTGGTAGTAACGTTAAAATTAAGTAATAAGTTCGATACTCTTCGAGCTCAAACTTCCCTGTCTTATTCACTCTGAATGGAGAACGCTTGATGAAAGAAGGACTTATGACTTAAACAGTTAGTTCCATACAAAAATTGATCTGCCATAAACACAACTAGTAAAGGAGCTATTGAAATTTCAAAATGAACACCCAGGCTGCATTTTCAGGCGCACTCTGGGAATAACCTCCCTTTACTCGGATATTACTTGATACTGCAGCTAGTTTTATATAAGAAGATCTTGTGATCTTGTGAAATAAAATCTAATTTCTGATGAAGCTTCTGTATCCCCCTGCAGAGGGGAACGACCTCCCTCCCAAAAATATGTTGTCCTGGGTAGGACACTAAACTATATATCCACTTCTGGAGAACTGGGTAATGTGGTGTATACCTTCATTGCCATGACCCTCAATTCCAAGTAGTACCTCTTAGGGCCCCATCTATGGGTAAAATAGAACTATTCATATATATACACCTGGAAATCTGATAAAGTAAAAATTCTTACAAGCAGTAGCTGTATTCGTGCTACTGTACTGCTGCACCACTTGAACTCACCACTTGAAGGAATCGCTTATAAAAGGCTAGATGGTACCTAGATAATTCTGTGTGCTGACTTGAAAAATCTTGGAAGCAGCAGCCAA
>CM042145.1:112161289-112163789 GCA_023376005.1 Doryteuthis pealeii
AACGAGAACGAGTAGTAGCAAGGAATTAGAAGTAGGAGGTAATAACCATTGGTAGTAGTTTCCTACCTGAGAATGGCAAATTGTATTGCCGAAAGCGCTTGTTTTGAAATCTTTGGGGACTGTTATACCAGTTACATCCCGACACCAGAAAGATGGCCCGAAAATTGGAACGGATCAACTTGTCCGACAGGAATTGTCTGTACAGTTCAACACAACTATATATATATATATATATATATATATATATATATATATATATATATATACGCAAAACACACACACACATACACATATATGTATATCTTATTACAATGGAGATTGTGTGTTTTTCTGTCTGTAACCGAAACTATATTACTACTCAAGTCACAATTCCCTTAATTATTTACGTCACATTCTCCATAATTTTATTTTTTATCTAAACCTCAATTATTAATAAAATTGTTTTACATTATTAATACTGTTGACGATATCTACATCCTAATAACATGCAATCGTTTTTAGATAAACAACAAAATAACGGTTTACTGTGTGAAAGGGAAGGCTAATTTACATATTGATATTAAAAACTTGATTTTAATAAATATATGCTTAGTAATATTGATTACTAATTGTGTGGTTTTATCTAAATGAATATGAGCAAAAATATCGGTGATAAATAAAGAAATCTATAAACAAGAAGAAATAACTAATTTTATTCTTTATTTTCTATTTTAACTAAATAGTTAAATTAGGAAAATTTAGCAATAAAAGACGGGAGTGATGGAAGAGTAAGTTTCTGTTGTTCTATTTTTCGATTATACCCGCCTCTGTTTCAAATCTGTTTATTTGCTTTTTTATTTAGTTTTATTAGTATAAAAATTTAATAGATCTTATTACATTAAAACTTAAATACTTGCACCCGGAGGATGCATACATTTGCTAGTATTGATAATATAGTTCGCTATATTTTTAATTAAAGGGTGCTTAATATCAGTGAATCTGCTGCTTAAATACACATAATATATATAGACAGTTGTACCTTGACTTACGAATTTAAATTAAAATGCTATTAATCCGTTCCATCCCCGTTTCCAGGAAAAAACACCGCAATTTTTTATTACGTTTTTTTAAATAAGAAAAATAACACCGTAGTTTATAAAATCATTATAGAACAGAATGTTATAAATTATGTGCTCTCATATATCTATGTTTATTTTTCTATAATATTTTTCTTTGGCGAAATAAATTTGCCAATTTAAAATTATTTTTAGGGAACTTATTTACATAAGAGTATCTGAAGCTCCAATTCTTTAGCAAAAATTGACCGAGTGATATCTCGGAACTCGGAAAACTCATAAGTTGGGTCACTTGTAAGTCAGAGTACCTTTGTATATATATATATATATATATATATATATATATATATATATATATATATATATATATATGGTACCCTGCTTTATGAATTTTCCGAGTATCGAGATATCACTCAGTCGTTTTGGGTTTTTTCATCTTGCTTGAAAATTTGACCTGCAAGCAAGCTTTAGATACGCTTATGTTAATAAGCTGACTTTTAACATTTTCAGACCACAATATATATATATATATATATATATATATATATATATTCAGACCACATATATATTATATATATATATATATATATATATATATAATATATATATGAAATATCCACGTTTTAAGATAAAATAAACAAGCAAACTAATAAGACGGACAGAAATGTCCAGTGACGCCAGTGACCGGAACGCATGTGACCGAAACACAATGCTCCTGTCACTTCAAATTTCACGGAGTTTATCACGTATTTAATGTCCCTACCTAATTGATTGCAAACATTCCTGAATGAATTGACCACCATTTCAAAAAAAGAAAGAAAAAAAGAAAAAGAAAGGACATTATTATTGTTATTGTTCATTTTCTACATTATTACTTTCGACATGTCGCCAGAACTCCCCTTGAACAGAATCCCTGTGCCATGTGTCACAAGTCTCACAACAAAAGGAGATATTTTCTTTAAAGGTGTAGGGGATATTATGACCTTTTCGAAAATATCGACACGCAGAAAACAATCAGCAAGAGACGACAATCCAACTCACAGTTTCATGTAGCCAACATGACATTTAGAAGACGCACGTCTCTGTTCTGAATTTCAGTGTGAGTTATGAATTTTTATGGATCATTTTGAAAATATTGTATTAATGCAAAAAAAAATGTTTCAATAACAGAAAGGAAAATAAGGTTTTAAAAATTAAAAACAGAAATAAAAATGAGAAGATCTATTATTGTTATTTTCTAAATTTAGGTTACTTTGATTTAAAAAAAAAAAAAAAAGTATGGTTTATCCTGGAAAAATCAAACTAGTCTGAAATTTTCGAAAATTTATTTTTATCTTTTCAAAATTTTCCCTTCTACACACACACACACACACACACACACACACACAACAACACACATATATATATATATATATATATATATATATATATATATGTATGGTGTG
>CM042145.1:112168789-112171289 GCA_023376005.1 Doryteuthis pealeii
TTTAAACTCATTTTTTCTATGTAATCCATAGATGGGACCCTAACAGATACTAACTCTCCAAATCAGAGTAGACCTGGAAGTAATGGCGATGAAAAGGTATTCCACACACTCCAGAGCTCCAAAATTGAAATTTCACCATTAGCTTCAGTTTAGTGTCATGCCCAGGATACTAAAACCCTCAGCCACCGCCTTCTAGTACATATATGATAAAAAGGGTTGGGGGGTTCCCTAAGAGCAATACGGTCGGGATAATCATATAGATGCTAGGGCTTGACGTAACCAGACGATTAATTGGAGGGGTGTCTCCAATCGCCCTCGAGCCTAAGTAAGTTCCAAAGTGGTGTGTTGCATGTCATGGACTGCTCAGCTACCCAAATTCCGCCCTTAAGCATCATGGTTGCCACCCACGGCCAACAGGTGGCCACATCGGGGGATTTTACCCCTCTGCATAGATGCAGTCGGTGTATTATACAGCCCCAGCCAACAGGGCGATGGAAAGTATTCAAACAAATGATTATAGATAGATATATTATAGATAGTAAAAAAAGTTAAATTAAAAAAAAAGGAAGAAATGTAATGAAACTGAAAATATAGTTATGACCGTAAACAAGCATTAAGAAAGGAATTACATTTCGGTATTAAATTACCCATAAGAAGTTGATATGCCGTTAAATAAACATCGTAAAGGGACCGGTTAAGCACCTGCCTTGGATATCGCAAGGTTCTGAGTTCAATACTGCTCCCCGCCAACTCAGAGCATAAGTAGCGCAGTTTGGATCATCTGATCTGCGCGCTATAGCATCTGAGAATTGACGGTAGATGTGGCACTCCTCCTCAGCAAAAAACAATGTCTCTTGTATGGCACTAGTGAAAAAAAGATAGACTCCCTCGCTGCTCGACTCATAACAATTTTCATCCAATTATTTGCACAAAGTAATCTGAACTGTGTAGTAAAGTAGGGAACTGAAGGTCAGTGTAGCGTTCCACCTCAGCAAATCAATCTCTGGTCGAGCGTTAGCAAAAAGGTGATAGACTCTCTCTCTGCCCACCAACTTTACTCGTTTATATATCTCTTTACCATTACACATCGACAGGACGTAATTACTTACTCACGACTAAGTAATTGCACGCCTCTCAACAGAGGGGTTAAATCTCCCTCCCCTCCCAATGGGATCACCTGTTGGCCATGGGTGGTGACCCGTGATGCTTAAGGACGAAATCTTGGTGGCTGAGCTTTACATAAGATGCAACACTGCATCTAATGGTGGAGTTCCAATTCTAGAACTCTGGGGAATGTAGAGTACCCTTCATCCCCATTACTCCCAGGTACACTCGGAGTAGTACCTGTTAATGTCCCATCTATGGGTTAAATAAAAGAAAAAAAGAGTTTAAGTATGTGTTTAAAAAATGAGTTTTAAAAAGTTTGAATACCCATCAAGAATGAACAAAGCAAAACGTCTTTGGCATGAAATATCCCAACAAGTTTTGACATGCCGTAAAATCCAACCAACCAACCAACCAAGTAATTTCACCTTAATTCTTCACATTTACCCGATGTTTTGTTTTTTTCTGAACACAGTTATATTTTTTGTTTACATTTTTTATAGGATTCATTTTTTTTTCAGATGCTGTAATGTCAGTTAACCATGTTTCTATGAAATGATGTGCTTGTAAAATCTGATATATATATATATATATATATATATATATATATATATATATATATCCTCATGGCATTTAGTAGATTCTGTAATGTACGCCAATGACTAGCGGTGGATGAACCACTAATCATCGTGATGTCTTGTTCTCCACGTTGGCCATTAAAGAGTCAACGAGGCCGTTTTTATGTTTTAATGAATAGAAAGCCAAAGGCAGTCCACTCAATTCCGTGATTGATATGTTGTGAGACCCAAACTGCATGGGGCCTCCAAGCCAACACTTAACCAAGGACACCGCAGGAAAACATACGCGACCCCCACCCCTCTTCAAACGAGTGTCGGAAAAGAAAAGCTTTGATTGTTACACCGACTGCCTTCCACCCGTTTTACAAACTATCCCCCTGAAGTTATTGCTTTTCAAAATCGTTCAGCACATCCTTTGACTATTTTGGATAGTGCAGATGGAGGTATCATAATTTTTCTGTTTTTATTTCAAAGAAGAAAATCCTAGATAAAGGTTTTGTCTATTTTTCTTGCAAAAAGAAAAAAAATTATTGCTATATTGAAATTAGACCTGAGTCACGCAATTACAAAAAATATAAATGAAGTCGAACATGTACCCAAATTCGGAAATTGTTATGTTATAGCACGAGGAATATTCCAGGGAAACTCCTTATTACCACTACTATTTATTATAGCAATGATTTCACGGAATTATACACTAAATAAATACACAGAAAGCTACAAATTTACAAAGTCGCAGGAAAATATAAACTACCTCATGTATGAGGATAATACTAAGATATCTGCCAGAAATGTAAAACGACTAGAAGCCTTATATA
>CM042145.1:112176289-112201289 GCA_023376005.1 Doryteuthis pealeii
ATACGAGTAGGATGCGACATGTCAATTTCTTAATTTAACAATTTTCAATTCAGAGTTTTCCTTCTCATAAACTTGTTCGTTTTTTCTAAGCTGAGACAATTTTTGTTTATATATATATATATATATATATATATATATATATATATATATATATATATATATATATATATATGTGTGTGTATGTGTGTGTGTGTGTGTGTGTGTGTAACAGAATATTCCATACAAAACACAAACAAATGGAGTAATGAGAAAATTCGTTGTTATTGTCTCACGAGGCAATTATGTAAATATATATATTGTTTCTTCCCCAACGCCAACCCCAATAAAATACATCTCACTGAAATGTAAATATATACATTAAGTTAAATATGTGCTGATTTTATATCGTCTTTTTAATAATCAAACGTATTTTGTAACATTGTAATTTAAAAAAAAAAATTGTGTAGTTGTTTCTACCACCTTAAAGCAAAATTAAGATTCTAAGCGAAGACTCACTGAAATTGAACAGAACAAAATTCATAACAAGATTGTTTTTTTTAATGGATAATAATGAGGTAAAAGGTATTCAGAAAAAGTGACCTGGTGTTTTTAGAAGAGCTCGCTGCAACAACTGGTTGGCTGGTTGGTTGGTTGGATTTTACGGGATGTTGACCCTTGGTATATTACAAAGATGTTGTTTTTTTTTTATTCATTCTTGTTAGGTTTGCAATTTTTTCTTACCCAGTTTTAAACATATCTTTAAACTTATTTTTTCATCTATTTAACCCATAGACATGGCACTAACAGGTACTACCACCCCGGGCCAGAGTGGGCTTGGGCGTAATGACAATGAAAGGGTATTCCACAGTCTTAAGATATCCAGAACTGAAGCGTCACCATCAGATAGTGGAGTGGTATTACCTGTTAGTGTCCCATCTGAGTACTTCCTAAAGCGCAGCACTCTACTTTGATCCTTACTTGGGCTAGAGAGGTGGTCAATAGGCTGGTCACGTCAAGCCTTAGCATAATACTTGATTGTCCTGACCGTATTGCTCTTATGGCAAATCCCAACCCTTTTTTGTCATATATGTGGTGGAAGGCGGTGATCGAAGGTCTTAAGCCGTGGATATGACGTTAAACTACTTCTAGCGGTGAGGTTCCAATCATGGAGCTCTGATGAGTGTGAGTACACCTTCATTACCATTACTCTCAGGTCCACCCTGACCCGGAGAGGTAGTACCTGCTAGGGTTTTATCTATGGGTTAGATAAACCAAGAAATGAGTTTAAAAAATGAATATCCAACAAGAATAAAACAAAATCGTCTTCGGTATAAAATAACAAAGGATTGACATGCTGTAAAACCCAACCAACAAACCAACCAACCAACCATCTAAAGTATACCTGGTGGAATTGCCGACATTTCCGGTTGAACCACATGGCGTGCATGACACCGTCAACCATTCAGTAAATATCACTGACCCAGTTTTTCATGAGGAGATGAAAATGGCGTAATCGTCATTGGCGCGGAAAACAGAATCGGCAACCGTGCTCGGGTTCCGAACGAAAGTGTTTACGTATACTTTACATCATGGTGTAATGGTTAGCAATGAGTCTCGCAGATCCATTATTACTGAAAAGCGAATTCGATCCTCGCTGGATGCCCCATATCCAACCTTGTGTCACATTCTACCCGAGGCCAACGGATTGGGTATATATGTAATACACATTGTGGAGTAATGGTTAGCAAGCTAGACTTGCAGATCCATTACTACTGAAAAAGGAGTTCGATCTTCGCTGGATGCCCCATACTTGGGACCTTGTATCCCATCCTACATGTGGTGATCGGGTGGGTAAATAACTCGCGTATCGTTACAACTTCTAGCCATATCCTTAACTAAACTAAGTTTAGTAAATGACAACCAATCCATGAGAACGAAAACTGATTTCAAAACCGTTTGGATGATATCTGAAGAACAGGCCTGTCTGTCTGTCTACAAAGAACGGTCACGTTAATGTGCAGTTTACTGGTGATGAAAGCTGTGGATAATCATGATCACATTGATAGAAATGGCGGTCACTATTCCATTCCACTTACACTTGCGCATTTTGATTGAATGTACTGAATAGCAAGTTCGATTCTTGCTGGATGCCACATACATGCGAACTTGTGTCACATCCCACCAGTGGTGAATGGGATGGGGTAAATAACAACCTTTCCAAATGGTATATGCACGAAGTAAAACAGAAACATCCCGGCTAATATTTGAACTCGCGCCGCCGATTCCATTTCCTACGACGAAAACCGTTACACTAAGTCGCTTGTGTAACGTGAGCTACATTTAGATTGTAACGTAGATAGAATAAATAAGTTTTAGAATATAAAATTGTTAATGGTTTATGGTGTAGTTTGAATATTTGGCATTCTTAGATGAAGAATTTAACTACATTGAGTATTCTCTTAACACATTGGCTACATTGGCTTAACTGGCAGTTTTCCTCACAGACAATAGTACATTTCCTTTATTGCATCGGTTTTGAAAGTATTGCTGGTACACGTAGTGGACCAATAATGTAAAAACGCCTCGTAGTATCATATGATACCAACATGTGTACGGCAATGGTAAATTGACTGTGTTACGTGTTCGTACACATTTGGCGCACGTATTTATCTGTGATTTATTTATGATCTATATCTATTTCATACAATATGATATAATAGCTATATTAATATAAAAATGATTTGTAACCTGTTATATATATATATATATATATATATATATATATATATATATATATATAATATAATACTATAATATTATTATTAGAGGGAAAATAAAGAGTCTACCATTTTTTCTATCAAATTGAAATGATTTCCTCAAGACCCTACTCTACGTTAACTAAGTCGATGTAATTCCTTAGTTAAATTGAAGATATTTATCGGATAATAATTTTTCTCTCAATCTTTACATATTTTTAATATATTGAGCACTTTTGGATTATTTACTGATGCCACTGCGGCGGAAAAGTTAAAGCGACAATTGGATATATATATATATATATATATATATATATATATATATATATATATATATAACACTAAAAGTGGAGGAATCATATGTAATTAGGGAGGTAATATTTATTATGGAATAAAATATAAAATAAAGGGGGATACACAAAGGCCTTTTCGACCGGTACTTTTCAAGTATATACACCGGCTATAGATAAAAGTCAGATTGTATAAGACATTTATAAGAACGAATGGGAGTTGAGCCAGAGGGGGACAAATAAAAAATAAAAAAATAAATAAAAAAGGGGGAGAAAAGGGGTATATATATATATATATATATATATATATATATATATATGTATGTGTGTGTGTGTGTGTGTGTGTGTGTGTGTGTATGTGTGTGTGTGTGTGTGTGTGTGTGTGTGTGTGTGTATTTGGCTAGGAATGGATTCCTATTTTTGCTTTATTTCATTAAATTATTCAAACTACTCGACAAACCATTAAAAAGTATTTCTAAACGCACAAATTAGGCTATGGCTGTAGAATACACCGACTGCCCCTCTGCAGAGGGGTAAAATCCCTCCAATGAGGTCACCTGTTGGCCCTAGGTGGTGACCTGTGATGATTAAGAACGGAATCCTGGAGACTGAGCAGTCCATGACATGCAACACACCACTTTGGCTCTTAATTAGGCTAGACAGTCGTTTGGAGAGGTCTTCCCCGATCATGGGCTGGTCACGTCAAATCCTAGCATCTCTATGACTGTCACAAGCTTATTGCCCTTATGGCAATCTCCAATCTTTTTTATCATATGGGCTAGAAGGTGGAGGTGGGTCTTAATGTTCTGGCTCTGACGTCAAACTCTATCTGGTGGTGAAGTTCCAATTCTGGAGCTCTGGGGAATGTGAAGAAACATTTCCTCCCTAATACTCCCATGTCTACTCTGAAACTCAACGTAATTTAAACAGAAGTTTAAACAGAACTGAAATGCATTACCTACCGGTTAACTCTACTTGCAAATGTTTTGTCTACGTAAACATTAACACAAACGAACATTTAATAAATGATCACCGAAACACCCTTTTTCTCACACATGTTAGATTTTAACCATACATTTAATTTTTCTAAAGCCCTACTCACAGTAAAAATCTTCGTCGTCTTTATGAATCAGCTATTATTTCACATTCTAAAAATATCATCAAACATCGCTCTGTTTTTTTCTATATTGCACCCATAAACAATTGTATAAAAAAAGGCTAAGAAAAAGATGTCTCTCTCATGATTTCAACACAATTTTTACATAAAATACATTACGAGTGAATGTATATGTAAGATCTGGGGAAAAATCAGCTCTATTTTGAGATTGGATCTCTTCAGAAAAGTCTGGAAAGGACAGTCCTGATTTGAAACAACCGGTTTCCTTCTCTTTTGGATCGTGCAGTTATTAGCGTAAGAATTTGTAGAAGACAGTCCTCCGCTGCAACCACCGAGTCA
Organism: Doryteuthis pealeii; assembly: GCA_023376005.1. Taxonomy (NCBI): domain Eukaryota; kingdom Metazoa; phylum Mollusca; class Cephalopoda; order Myopsida; family Loliginidae; genus Doryteuthis; species Doryteuthis pealeii. The sequence goes on from CM042145.1 coordinate 112,180,771, forward strand.
CATCTGCAAATGCTCCCAGCTAATGCAAGTTGTCAGTGAGAATTGTCAAGGCAGACCAAGCGGCAATATTATAATAACAGTTCTTAACTTTATCAAATTGTCGCCCATTTGACACTGACTGACCCTAAACTCAGAGATTAAGCCAAAATCAATGAACCCCTCGCTGTAAGCCTAAAAGAGGGATGAACTTTTGGATGTTGGGGAGGGGCACATGCATATTGAGAAAGAAAAAAATCTTTTAAATTTAAGCTGCATGCTTAGGTGTATTGTGTGACAAAATTCTACGAGGGGCATTCCAAAATTGATACCTCTTATCTCAAAACTTATTCAGGGCGATACAATAACACTAATGGATAGAGCAAGTTTTCTGCTACTAAATAATCTAATAATCAACGCCATTGGCTGCGCATTTTCAAAATCAACTAACAAGAACATAATCTGCGCTATAGAAGGCAACATGATAGTTGACAGAAAAATTATGTCCGTATAGTCCATCTTTCACCGTCCTTATTTGTGCTGAGGTATAGGTCAAGCCATTGTTCATCCTACAGCTGTGTTGAACGAGGTTTGTTACTCACATCACTGTCGCCACTACTGAAATGCATTACCTACTGGTTAACTCTACTTGCAAATGTTTTGTCTACGTAAACATTAAGCAATCGTCGATAAATGTTAAATAGGTGGGATTTTTTAAAATGGAGTTATTCTGAAACACACTTCTGCTTTCATATCAGACGCCATTTTGCCAGACTGCCGCTCAGTTGTTATTGATAACAATGCAAAGTAAAAGTATTGTTTATTGGAATTAAATTCAATCTCTACTGCCATATCACCAACATTGTCCTCTGATGTTATGGAACAACATAATAACATTGGAAGCATTAATTTAGGGACAACTTTCTCATACATGCTTTTGATCATAGAAAATGGAAAGGCGTTGAAAATGGTATCGACTATGTGTACAAATAGTGATTTGTTGCTGAAAACTTGCCCTCTCCATCAGTTTTATTGTGCTCACTGTACCTATTGTAGTGTCCGTGCATAAAAAAGTAGGAGGCTTTATTTTCGGTACAGCATTGTCCTTAAAGGAGTGTATCAAGAGTTAGGCAGTAAACCCAACATTTACTCCTTTTAAACAATGAGAGCAAGTGCAACCCGGTGCTCCCACCTTGGATTGAACTTGATTCGTATTTATCCACCATCTATCCCCACCACAGTGCTGAAATTGGTCGGTTTATGATAACACCACAGGAAGCTAGCTTCACAGTGGTGCTTCCAAAAATAGCTCAGTAACTTCGGCATTCTCCTTTAGGGGCGCTTCAGGCCCGAGCCATAAACATAACCCTTACTCCTTTAGACGAAATGAAGGTCCACTGAACCTGATTCATTTCTACATCTCCCGACACAAGGCCGAGAAGCGATGTTATTTACACCGCTCACACTGCGTTGGGATATAAGGTTGGTTTTATGTAGGGTACCTGCATGGAGCAAGTTTCCCGAGGTGCAGTCCTATGAATTGCTTAATACCATCGACATTTTCCTTTTTAGGCGCCTTAGATACCGGGCAATAAACATAACCCTTGCCCCTTTTAGACGATGGGGCAGACGCTACGTTATTTACCTAATCTCTCTGCCATAAGCAGGATGAAATTCAAGCTACTCCCGCACAAGAATGCACAATCAAGGTCAGTGCTCAAAAATTGCTTGGTCCCCGTCGGCATCCCCCTCTTTAAGAGGCGTGTCAGGTACCAGGCAATAAACTCGACCTTTGTCTAGACTAGGCGCAGGTGCTGTTGGATAGAATCACCCCTGGAACTAAGCCGCGACGTGATTGTTCACGTAATGAGAAAGTCTTCACTTTATTAGCCAAACTCTCCATGATTGTAACTAGGAAAAAAAGGCGGATACTATGGTATAAGAAATTCATGATTTCTATTGCCGAGAACCTTAAAAATCACTATTAATTACTGGGCCTACAACCATACAATGCGAGGCGCATGTCTTGCAACGGTTAACGTCATAGTTAAGATTAAATCCTGAATTGCATTTCATATAACACCCTGGGAAAGGTTGGTCGTCTCATGGTTGTATAATGGTTTACAAGCTACTTTTGCAGATCCATTACTACTGAATAGGGGGTTTGATCCTAGCTGGATGCCGCATAATTGCGGCCTTGTGTCACATCCTACCCGTGGCGAACGGGTTGGGTAAATAACTATCCTGGGAAAAGTATAAATCTAAGAAACCACCATTTGTGGGCAGACTTGGCACTTTAACCTTGCTAGAAAGAAAACTTAATTCAGACCAGCTATACTCCACTTGAACATTTTGTGTCGCATCCTGATCGTAGCAGTAGGCAAAATACATACAATATATTTCTCATTCAGGAGGCGCGCTTACCGTAATGGTTGTTTTAAGCATAACTTGACCGTAAGTGTCTTACTAAGTTTATCTTAGATTGGCATAAGGTCAGAAGTATGGAGCACCCAGTGAAAATCGTAGCTGGCCAAGCATTTCATCACGTGAGAATCGCAAGTAACAACGGTTATCGTCGGAGGAAATGGAATTGATGAACGAGTTCAAATCCTGGATGAGGCTGTTTGTATTTCCCTTCGCGCTAATGCCCTTTTGAAAGGTATGAACCCATCTGTTGTCTCCCCCCCCAGCTATAAAATAGTAGGACAGACTTGGTTCTTTAGCCTTGGTTAGGCAACTAGTCTTGGAGAAGGAAAATTTTGAATTCAAAAACAGGCTTTACTCCGGTTAAAAATTGATATAGTGTCACATTCTACTTGCGCTGCAGCACGGATCTCCATGACTCTTCCGCAACCCCGGCTCTATCGACCATTGCTCCTACCAGGTCCTCTATGCAGCATCCAATGTCCACGCATATCTGATCGATATAGGTTCTTGATGGTTGAGCAACACTGCTGCGTCGATATGTGGATGCCCATAGGATAAAGTCACTTATGAGCTCATCCTAGCTTCTCGAACAGTATCCAACATGTCTTGTTTGTCTTAGCCGTAGGGTTTATGTGATAAGAGGCGAGTGGACGTACAGATAACCTTTTGTGGGTTGCTACTTCCAGGGTTTATTCAAGACCGCTTGCAGTATCCTTCAATAGTTCCTATCCAACTTTTTCTCCAAACGTTTCGTTAGAGTCACGGTGGTGCAGTCATACAGTAGTACTGACATGGCTATACCTTGGAAGAATTGTTGCTTTATCTTAAGGCACCTTAATGCGCATATTTTATGGTCTTTCGCCATCGACATGACTTTTCAATATGTTAAATACTTGTCGATATTATTGTACTTTATCTTGTTTTCTCTTGTTTGGTTCTTCTGTGCATTTTAGCTATCCGGGTTGTCACTGGCTTGGTTTTTTCTCGTTGGAGACACATTTTCTTATCTGGGTCATCATCAGGTCTCTCTCTCTCTCTCTCTCTCTCTCTCTCTCTCTCTCTCTCTCTCTCTCTCTCTTATTATTTTGTTTTATTGAATGAACACTAATGGATAGGTTTTTAATTTCTTTAATCACCTGAAATCCAAACTCAATCGCGCGGTGGAGAATAGCCATTATATGTTCGACTATAAGAAATTTATGGATTGAATAAATAAAAAAATGAGTTTCAAAAAATGTGTATAAAAAATGACTTTAGAAAAAATTGAATACCCAACAAGAATGAATATAACAAAATGTGTTCGGCATAAAATAAACTAAGGGTTGACATGCCGTAAAAATCAATCAATCAACCAACTATCACACCAAAAAAGACCGGTTCCCCCTAAAGTACAAAAGGTTAAGCAACAATGAGCCTGATCAGTATTTCGGTGGGTGACCACTTAGCAACAGCAGATACTGAGATCTGCGTATGATACTAAGCGAAACTTTGTAAGTTTTGACTATTGGTCGTTAAATTCATTTCGCAGACCAATTCAAGTGTAGTGAGTTTGATTCTCACTAGGTGTCCCATTGAGGCCCCACCAGAGTAACTGTGCTTTGTAAACAACTATTACGAATATTAGGCGCTATTCCTTTCAACGTCTGAAATTGAAATTCAACAGAGGGGAAAAAAGCTTTCGTTCCGAAATCAAACGAGAACATCGTTGGAAGGATATGATTTGAATTTCGGATAAACATCAGAGTCAGGTGTGAAAGTTCATTTAGTCTCAAGTACAACGGGTTATTGAGTGAATTTGTTCCACGGGGTACCCTGAAAAGGTGCGGGTTGTTCCCGGGTTGGCAAGGGTGAACTATGTGTGTGAAGTGGCGGAAACGGATGAGTGAACAAATGATACTCAATAGTCCGGATGAACGAAGCAGAATAATAGTTGGGGAAAAAATGAGATGACAGATAAAATGTGTCAAACGTCAACTAACAAAGAGGTTGAGGTATTAGTCGTATAACATTATCCATTATTCACGGTTGACAAAATGAAGTAAAAATGAAAACCCATAAGACTGTATGAAAACAGTGGAATAATAAATAACAAATCTAAAGAAACGAGGCTAAATTGATTTCTTACTTCGTAAAAAAATGTTATCACAGTCTTGCATCTATTTATTCACAGCTTTAAGACTTGATATGTTAACACTATTCTTCGCTGTAAAACTGTATCAAATATTCCAAATGAGTCCACGTGGTGTAGTGGCTAACGCACCAGACTGTAGCATCGTAGTAAACGAGTTCGAGCTCCAAGTTTGCGGAATCATATCACAGGCCATTCTGAAGTCTATTTTTTTTATCATTAACAAAAAAAAATAAATAAATAAATAAAACTGGCGTTGTAAAAATAAATTTTTGAAGGATATTGCCTGAGCGGGGTGGGAAAATTACCCAAATAAAATAAAATGTTTAATATCATATATATATATATATATATATATATATATATATATATATATATATATATCAATATTAATGGTATTATGGATAATCTAAACTCATAACTTTAAGTTTCATGCTTATGCAATCTTCAGATGAGTCAAATGGTTGAAATCTCAACCATTTGACTCATCTGAAGATTGCATAAGCATGAAACTTAAAGTTATGAGTTTAGATTATCCATAATACCATTACTATTGATTATAAATCTGCTCTGCTTTATTAGCATTGAGCACTTTTTTATGCCAATACTTTTCTCATTTATTCTCTATTCATCTCTCTCTCTCTCTCTCTCTCTCTCTCTCTATATATATATATATATATATATATATATATATATATATATATATACTTAAAAAGCATCATATTCATTCCACTCCACAGAGATATTTGTTTTGTTTTTCGACCTCAAAAAAGTTTCTAAAAATTCTGACTCATATCTTTATAAAAAAATTCAAACATCGTACGAGTAAAATATATTTTGTTCGAGTTTCATAAAATCAAATAAGGGGTGGGTTCGACATAGTAAAAAAATTCCCTAATATATTTCAGGAAGAAACTATTTTAAACATAAATTCATCTAAAGGTGAATAAGTATGACCATTTTTGTGAAAATGTAACTCTTAATTGATTTTTTATAGAACTTTAAAAAGAATTACTATAGCAGTGCCGTAGTTTCAGTTATAGACAAAAATAGACTAAATATCCATTATTAATAGATTATTCCACTGCTTGCGAATTTTCCACACAAGCGTTAGCTGGTGGTCTTTCACAGGAGTCGGAGTGACAAGGACTTTTCGGAGAATTCTAGCTGGCTGTTGTTTGATGGTCTTGACCTTCAATTCTTCCAGTTCCTCGAATCTGATTTTCTAGCCCCTTGTATTATTATTATTATTATTATTATTATTATTATTTCACTTCATTAGAGTTTTTCACACCCGCCTTAGCCGGTGGTTCTCTAGAGGCTGAGTTACAGCAAGTCTCCTCAGGTCTCCAGAGCTCTTCTGAATATTCTAGCCGATCTTAACAATGCGGTAGTTGGATGGTCCCGATTCCTCCTCTGATTTCCAGTTTATCCAGACTCTTTTCCAAACCCTTAGAAGCCGTTCCAAAGCCACCAATTATAATTGATACGACCTTTACCTTCATATTCCAGAGTTTTCTCAGTTCTCTGGCAAGGTCCAAGTATTTATCTATCTGTATCTATTGCTTAATCTAAATTTCCATAGTCTACTTCCTGTTCTCACGAAATGGATTGAACAATCTGAAAACTGCTAAAAGGTTATCGAAAGGTCAAACCTTATCAAACATCTTACGGTTATTTTCCATGATTCAAAATGACCAGCTATTTGTAAATTCCACACTACCGTATATGATTTATAGGTGACCTATCAATTATGTAACATCTCTATTTGGTGGTGATTTCCTGTTGTAAAAATACACAACAGAAGAGAATGGGTGATAATGATCTTTCTAAGAATAACTACATCTCTTTTAAGATATAGATATAGGATGGTCACAAAAGAAATGTTAGTCTCAGAGGAATCTTATATTCCCGCAAATATACTGTTATTAGTTTGACGGTTGGTTTTAAAGGCTGTAACAATAAAAGTGTAAAGATAACTAGGATGTTGTTCATTTACATTTGATTTATTTTCTTCTTTTTTTTTACTTTATTCTTTTTTCTTTCTTTCTTCAATTTCTTCTTTTCTCTGAAACCTTGCCCGATATTCTTTCTTTGTTTCTCTCTTTTATTTTGTCACCCTTTCTTTCTTTCTGTCTTTCTTTCTTTCTTTTTTCTTTGTTTATCTTTACCCATTCTTTTTTCTTCTTTATTCTATTAGTTCTTTTCTTTCTTTCTTTTATCTTTATTCTCTCATTTATCCTTTTTTGTTATTCATTTTTCTTGCTTTCTTTTTTTAATTTCTTCTTTTCTTCGGTCTTGTTTGTTTGTTTCTTTCAATATACGTCTATTTTCTCATTCGCTTTTTCTTGTTCTTTATTCTCTTATTTGATAACAGGTTGCTTACAGTACCAGCTGTTGCTTAAATGGTCACCCATCTAAGTATTGAACCGGCTCATCTCTGCTTAACTTCGACACATGTTTCTGTCTTGATCACTGAGAATTTTCAGTTTGCATGGAATCATTTTCAACTGATTCCATAAAATTTTCCAAACAGTCTGAGGTTATTCTTCAATTATCATCACTTGTTTAAATACCACCATGTTTTAACTCCTTTAAGCCGCTTACAGTGGCTATCCCACCACTGCGATCTGCAGTGACTCTCACACGTGTCACTTGTTTACACTGAAAATCCCTACTTGAACAGCCCTGCCATATTTTTTTCGTCTGTAAACCAACCCTGAGACTGGTACTTGATTCTTTTGCAATTAGGAATCAGTTGAATGGAATCAAACCCACTTTGGGAGGCTGGAGACCAACTTTAAGGAAGTCTAGAAAGGAACAAGTCATTGTACCTCGATTACGCATTGGTCATACAAGACTAACGCACTCCAATATACCCAAACAAGAACAACAACCACAATGTGGAACATGTCAAACACCTTTGACAGTTAAACACTTATTCATGGAATGCAGGTTTCTTGCTCACATCAGAAAACGTTATTTTAAAGCAAACAATATAAAAGATATGCTTGAAAATGTCAACATGGAGGATATTCTCTCTTTTTTGAGAGAAATAAAATTATACCATAGAATATAGACATGAAACAAATCAATACCATACAACATAATCCCCAATAATGCTAACACATTTTTAAAACCAATTACTAAAATGTATAAATATAAATACACGATATATATAACTTCCTAACCGTTAAACCAGACGGGTTGATATGCCGTTAAAATCAATAAACAACAAACAACAACAACAATAAATTTACTAGCCAAATAGTTAAAAATAACATTAGTTTCAACATTTTTATTTTGCATCATAAACAGAATTAGATACTTAATGCAATTATCTTCAATTTTATTCTGTTATTAAAACATTTTAGTTGACAAACTGTATATAATTTAGATCTACACAGATATCTTCAGAAAATATCAAAATCAAATTACGAATAATCCCAAAGGTATGGTCTCCAAAATATTTTGAAATCATAGAAACATTTATTGTTTATTGTCAATGATATTTACATAATTTTAAAACTTTGACCATGTATCTATTTTTCTACATTTCGGTCAATGAATCTTTGTAGGCGCTGTTTTTGCATGCCCATGTCATATCAGCTCGCCGCCGTGTCGTTGAGGAAGTGTTAAACTTCGTCATTATTGCAAATTCTCTACTCCACTTGTGGACATTTTTGACATCCATTCACGACTCGATATACACTTCCAGTAGCGATGCATTCCAATCGGTTTAATAACTTCTGCGTTCAAAAATCGAATAACTGCGTGAACTACACATTTAGCGGTAGTGTCAATCGGGAGTTCGATCAGAAAGTAATGTCAGGCCAATACTAAGCGTAGCATCGAGTCGTGCATGGGCAGGCTTAGGCGCATGCACAACAAACACAACAGTGTTGCCAATAGCTACATGAACAGTTTCCCTGCGTTCCCAAAGCTTTGGTGGCCTTACTTTTGCAATGGATTGACCTCGTAAATATTGAAGAAAAACAAAAGCATAACCTCATTTGTTAAATCATTGAACTTAATATTAAAAAATCCAATAAAAATGCTTTTAGAAGGAACTATTAGTTTCAACTGATTTTTATTCAAACATCCAAAAATGGAGTTAAACATTTATACATTTACCCATCTTTTTAATGGAATATAATAAGACTGTAGATCACATTCAAAAACGGTTGGTCGGTTCGTTGGCTGGATTTTACGGCATGTCAAATCTTGTTGGGTTATTTTATACTGAATACGTTTTGTTTTATTCATTCTTGATGAGTATTCAAATTTTTATTAAAAATCAATTTTGGTGATTGGTGATTGGTGATTGCCAATTTCTATTCTGCGATCATCAATCTAAGAGGAAAGAAACTGGCAGTCAATAAGCAACGTTGACTCTGGGTTTACTCTATTCAAATATACATCTATCTATCTATCTATCTATCTATCTATCTATCTCTATCACTCTTCTCTCTCTCTCTCTCTCTCTATATATATATATATATATATATATATATATATATATGTGTGTGTGTGCGTGTGTGTCTGTGTCTGTGTGTGTGTGTGGGTGAGTCTTTGTTGTAAAGCAGGGGTCAGCGAACTTTTTAGACCATTGACTCTTTCATGAAATCCTTGGTATATATATATATATATATATATATATATATATATATATATATATATATATATATATTTAGTGATATAATTTCTTTTTTTCTTTTTGTTTTTTGTTTGTTGTTTTTTGAGGATCACAGTATTTTGTAAAACCTCTCTGATGTTCTAGCCCAGAACTCCCCCCAATTTTTTTTAGTTACTATTTGAAATAAAATATAACGGGATGACGGTTTGTTAAGTTTTTCCTTCTTTGAAAGTTGTATATATATATATATATATATATATATATAGAGAGAGAGAGAGAGAGAGAGAGAGATGAGAGGGAGAGAGAGTACTCATTCAACGTTTATGTTGGAGTAATATTATGCCATTGATCGTAAAATGTCGAAAAATCATGGGTCTACCACGGTTTTAGGTTTGACGAGATTTCAACTGATCGAAACCGCCATAGACCCATAATTTTTCACAATTCTCTCTCTCTTTCTCTCTCTCTCTCTCTCTCTCTTTCTCTCTCTCTCTCTCTCTTTCTCTCTCTCTCTACATATATATATATATATATATGTAGACCAAAATATTTTAAAAAATAAATCATGTCATACACTACGTACTTATGATTCACCTAAAGGATCTTCAAGATAATGCTGTATCATCCTGAAGATCCTGAAGAAACATAGGTAGGTAGTCTATGATTCAATTCAGTTTATATATATATATATATATATATATATATATATATATATATATATATATATTAGCTGTGTGCTTGTTGTAATTGTGAATAAAACCAGTCGTTACTATGCATTTATACAAATTCGTTAATAAAAAAAAATTTGAAAAATCTGTATGGTCCCCAAATCCCGATCTTCATGTCCCCGTGACCTGTTCGTAAAGAAAAAAAGAAACGAAAAGAAATGAACGAATTTCAGTCTCGGGTTACATGAAATGGGGGTCCTCACGTGCTACCAACTAATAATATACTTGGCGGTAAAACCTTTGATTAGAGAGCGCTCTTCTGTTGTTGTTGCTAGTTATTGTTGTTGTTGTTGTTGTCGTCGTTGTTGTTATTGTGTTGTTGTTGTTGTTGTTGTTGTGTGCCTGCTTACTGACGTTGGGTATAGAAAAAAAACCTAGGCCAACCACCTCCTCCTTCCTCCTCCTCCTCCTCCATCACTACCTCCGTTTATGGTTCGGGCACTACTTTCTCGTTACAGTCACCACTACCAGCACCACCACTCCTCGCTATCCACCAGGGCCAAGCAAACAGAAGACACCTGGCCCGCTTTCATCGCAGATGAAAACTTTAACACCAATACAAAAGAATAAATAAAGATCATATATTTGTGATGAGGCCAGAGTAGTTGCATACACGCGATTTGGTATGCTTAAAGCCATCAAATGATATTCATATGAAATGAATCGAGATTTTAAGTGCAGTAAAATTCGAAATCTAAGGGTAAAATGCGCTTAATGACACCGCTCACACATTGAACACAATTCAATTAAGACGGCCATCGTAAACAAGTGATGGTCGGCGAGGTTTCAAGTCCAGCAAACTTGATCGTCATTCGCTTTATTAGGATTCCTTTGATCCAGTTGCATTCAATAACCATATAACGCGTGGATGTTCCTAGTTAACCGGACGCTATATAATGCGTTGGTTGGTTGATTGGTTGGATTTTACGGCATGTCAACCCTTGTTGGGTTATTTTATGCTGAAGACATTTTGTTTTATTCATTCTTGTTAGGTATGCAAAGAGCCTCGTCCAGTATTTGAACTCGGCTCGTCGTGTTGTTTTGTTGGTTGGATTTTACGGCATGTCAACCCTTAGGTTATTTTTATGCAAGAGACGTTTTTGTTTTATTCATTCTTGTTAGTTATATAAAGAGCCTATTCCAGTACTTTAACTTGGCTTGTCGTGTCTATTTCCTACGACGATAATCGTTACGCCATGTGAGTTAATTTGCCAATGTTCAGTCACCTATTAATTATGTATGGTACAAGGACATTAAAATTCTGAATTTCAGCCTTGCAGTTTACTCCAGGCTTTTCTCCACTTTGTCGGCTGGTGCTTTAGAATACACCGACTGCACCTCTGCAGAGGGGAAAACCCACCTCATGGGGCCAACTGTTTGCCGTGGGTGGGGACACATGATGGCCACTTAAGGACGGAATTCTTGTGGATGAGGTGTCCATGACATGCAACACTCCTGCCATGTCAAGCCCTAGCACCTTATATGATTGTCCCAACCCTATTGCCCTTGTGACAAGCAGCAACCCTTTTATCATATATGTGCTAGAAGGCCGTGGCTGAGGGTCCTAATGTCCTGGGCAGGACCATAAACTCTATCTGATGGTGATGTTCCAATTCTGCAGGTGTGGGAATGTGTAGCAACTCTTCATCACCATTGCTACCAGATTGACTCTGACCCGGAGTGGTAGTACCTGTTAGGGTTTAATCTATGGGTTAAATAGAAGATTAAAAAATGAGTACCCATCAGGAATGAATAAAACAAAAACATCTTTGGCATAAAATGCTCCAATTGATTGAAATTCCGTAAAAAACCCAACCGACCAACCAGCCAACCAACCAGCATCCAGTCTTTTCTGTCTATTATTCATGACACAGGCTTTTATTAGTAAGGAGCGTATACTTTTATGGAATAACTCCAGTGTCTGGCCTTCAAAATGAACACATTTTAGTCATTGATCATTCATTTTGCTAACCTCATCCTCTAAATATGAATCAGGTATGTGCAAAACTTCATTGCGCACTTTTTTTAATACTAAAGTTAAAAAACGGTTTTTAACTGGAAACTTTTATGCAAACGAACTATAAAGGAATTTTGTAAATAACAATGAAAAAAATTAGATTCATTTACTACACTGAATTAATGCGGATTCTGGATGCTGCGCGGTGGACCTGCCAGAGTCAATGACTGAAAGGGGTGGTTGGCGTGAGAGAGTCATGGGTATGTGTGCTGTCAGTGCGATCTGCTGATGATGAGTAGTTTTTAATGGTTACTAGTAGTTTTTAACTTAATCAACGACTTACAATAAGAATCATACAATAATTAACTTCAAAAGTAATATTTCCTTCATCATGCAATCCGAGTGCATTACTATTATGTTCATCAAATTCTCCATTTGTAATCGTTAAATAATGTCATGACCTTTTCTTACTTTACAATTTCAAGTAAAGTAAAACCTTAAACATCTTATTATAATGGGAATTCGGTGTCAGTCTGTCTATAAACGAAACTACGCCACTGCTTACATCACAATACCCTCAGGAATTATATAAGTTTATCAATGAGTATTTAATTCATAGTCAAAATCATTAGTACATAGAATTGATCTTATTTATTAACGATGTCTCTATGAAAATCTGAGTTAGATTTGCCTCAAAACAGCCCATATTATTAGTGTGTTTAAAGTCCTGCAATGTGTATTATAAAATACTAAGAAATAAAGGTTTACATAATACATAGTGTGGTTAATTTGAATAATGGCTTTAACAAAACCAGGTTAATTAAATAATTGCTGGGTGTTTTTGATCTCTAATATTATTGTTTTATTCTCCAACGTATTAAAATCAATCCTATGAATGATTTTACATAGAAAATAATTAGGATAACTAAAATAAGTATAATCTTTGTATATGAGATCTTATTTAATTTCGTTAGTCTTTCTAATCCAATATATTTCATTACATTAAATCTTAAATACTTATGCCCAGAGGGCCTATATTCTTGCTAGTATTTTTTATAATACGACTATGTTTCACAACGAATATCGAATTAAGCAGGTATGGTTACAATTTTTACCGCATGAATAATTTAAGGCTTTCATGTCAGAGACCAGTTACTCAGCTGCTATCTGTAAGCCCCTTAAAATGGATCATCGATAGGAAGGTTTAATCCTAACTTCCTTATTACAATTAGAATCTCTGTTGTTGTGAACCAACATAATTGAATAGGAGGCATTACTTTCAGAGCAACGGTCTTACTTTAAAATTTTGGTATGACAGCATATCCCCCTTTCTTTAAACTTTCATGAAAAATTTAAGATAGTAAATTGTCACTAATCTTTATTTTTTTCCTAAGAAAAAAGTTTGAACTTACGTATATTTTTTCTATGTATTTCTGAATTATAACAATGAAATAGATCCCATTAAAAAGAGCACATTCCCAAGAGAAAAAAAAAAGGACCATATTACCTTTAGGCACCTCTTTTTGATCTCAATTAAGAAAGGACATGTTTTTCATTTACACTGTCAATATCCAGTTGTTGGTTCGAGGTTAGAGTTAGGGTTAGGGGTTAGTTTTATAATTTTTTTTAAATCTAAAAATCTTCTGTTAAAACAACCGGATATTGACGGTGTAAATGAAAAACATGTCCTTTCTTAATCGAGATCAAAAAGGGGTGCCTAAAGGTCATATGGTCCAAAAAAATGGAAAATGCGCCATTTTGACAGATTCAAATTTTAATTCTTCCGATTTAATCATTGCAAAACACATAATCTTTACATGTGATTTTTTTTAGTCATTCCTCTTCACATTACAATAAAAAAATACGTTAAGTTTCATTTTTTCCAAGTTTTATTGAATTTTAATTCATGAGTGGGATGGGGTTAAATATACGTGAAATATTGGCCTTACCTACCTTATAGCATGACGAAATGTCTAGAATGCCAGTTGGGCTTGCTTCATATTTTGGATTCACCTCTTTCAGATATTTCGCTGAAAATTAATTTTCCGATTATTAAATGCCCAAGGCGGGTTTTTTTTACGTAATTACTTAATTATTTAAATTATATTGTCTATAATTTTGTGAAAAAGTAATTATCATTCCAAGAATTGTTCAGACTATTGAACCTATTTTATGTGTGTGATTGTGTTTTTACCGAAACGTTTCAGCCATTATACAGGAGGGTTTTTTAGGGGAGGGTGTAGTATTCATAAGGAAAGAACTAAGTTTCTGTCTCTCTCTTTATCTCTGTTTCTTTTTCTTTCTTTCTTCTTTCTCTCTTCTTTATATTGAAACAGAAAATAGTGGCTAATATAATGGCGACTTGGTTCATTCCCACCAATGAGAGCCACAGATGTTTCAAATCTATGTAACATAATAGAGGGGGAGTCAGGAGTGTATCAATGACGTGTAAATTAGCACGGAAAAGTTTTAGAAGCAAAATAAGAATTACGTGTTAGATTAGAATGGAAAAGTTTAAAGATGAATGAGTTTGGAATTATGCGTTGAGAGAATGAGACGGGACTATCACTCAGCAGTTGGCTTGGGAGAAAATAAAAAGAAGTGTTATTACTAAATAACTCTAAATGGCACAAGGCAAGATATCTCCAAGCACACCAAGTTGGTTTCTAGACGCCAAACAACAAGGAATTCTCAGCCAACACTGCATAGGTTCAGCAAACCGGATTCAAGCCTCTCCACGTAGCACAGAAGAGTGAGGTAAGTACACAACTATCATTTCTATATCAACACGTGACTACTCCATTCCAACTGGAGAGCGTAACGTAACATCTATACACAGGGACACTCTTCTATTTTCTCCCTGGCGTTAAGAGAGTTAAGAGATTCATATATAGTGTAGTTTATTTACCTGACGCCAATTGGTTGAAATAGGTAAAGAACTTATTAGCTTTACGCGAGGGCTGCCACCAACACTAACCCTGTCGGTCGGGGCTTTAGAATACACCGACTGCACCTCTGCGGAAGAGTAAGACCCCACCAATGGTAACACTTATTGGCCGTGGCTGGCGACCCATGATGCTTAAGGATGGAATCCTGGTTGATGAGCAGTCCATGACATGCAACTAATATGATTGTCCCAACCCTGTTGTTCTTATGGCAACCCCAACCCTTTTTATCATATATGTGCTAGAAGGCGGTGGCTAAAGGTCTTCATGTCCTGGGTATGACATGATGGTGAGGTTCCAGTTCTGGAGGTTTGGAAAATAGGGAGCACCCCTCCATCACCAAGTCTACTCTGACACGGAGAGGTAGTACATGTTAGGGTCCCATCGATGGGTTAAATAGAAACAAATCTGCTTGAATTAATAAAACAAAAAGTCTTCGATATAAAATGACCTAAATGGGTTGACATGCCGTAAAACCCAACCAACCAACCAACTAACAGCCACCAACATCCTAAGTTAAATTTACTCCCTTATAAAAGGGGTCATATCAGTTCAGAGGTGTCCCTAAAAGCAGAATGTTTTAAGCAAAGCATTTTTAGCATTACCCACCCGTACGCAATAGTGGGGTCTGCTTTAAAAAACTGACCTTGTATCGAAACTAGCCATTAGAGGGTAGATAAGATAAATAATTTTTTTGTTGTTTCTTTACATTTGTTTCTTTTTTTTTAATGGCTTATAAACCTTCGTGGGTTATTTAATACTAACGTCATCCTTCTAAAAAAGAACAGTAAGGGTATAAGTGATTTCATACATTTCCTAATGGTATTAGTCCGAAAGTAAAATCGCGACTGGGGTAAGAAATCGCTTACTACGATATCGCAGTCCAGCACGTTAGTTACTTCGCCACGGGACACCTCCACTCATAGATGAGACTCTAATAGAAACTACCACTCAGAATTAGAGTGGACCTGGGAGTAATTTTTTTCAGTAATCTCCCGAATTGGAGTTTTGACATCAGGCGCAGTTTAGTGTCATACACAGAACAAAAAATCTAGAAGTGACAGCAGAAGTGCTCCAGACGATCATATGCAAATATCTTCATCGTTAAAACAAAAACGGTCAGAATATAAAATCCATGTTCAGATTGGCACTTCTCTGCATCTTAAATAAATGGTACCGGATAATCCAGCAAATCCCCTGTCTGAGTGGACGCTGATCCAGGGGATATTGGTGTCTAGCGGTCGGCTTTAATGAATTCCGGGACACACGCCAGATCTGACCTTTAATCTAAAAAAAAAAAAAGGCGCGTTGTTGAGGGGTAGAGTTAATCCGCCAAGAAGTGACGGGCAAACAAGACTCAGGAATTGACACGACACGAGTCAATGAAGAAACATTTGATTTTGTCTCACTAGCAGAAAGAAAGAACCATGTAAACAGCGAACCAATCAATGATCAGCGAGAGAGTGACGCCTATTTTTTTAAATTTTTAAATTTTTTTAATTTCAATGATTACAACGTTTCAAACAAAAATAGCAGTTGCTATAAGTTATGAAGAAAGCGAAAATATAGTTGAAATATGATTATAATGAGAATATTAACTGGGTAAACATCAGAACTCTAAAAAGAAAGAATTATATTATTAATTATTAATTAATTATTATATTTTTATATTTTTTATATATATATATTTTATATTATATAATGAATTATATAAAGATATATAAAATATATCAGTTAATATTAAGAATATTAACTGGCTAAACCTCAGAACTCTAAAAAGAAAGAATTCTCTCTACTAAACAAACATTAAACAGAAATGGCACGCTTAGAGGATATTCACTCAATTTGTTATTTTTATTAATTATATAAAGATATATGATTATATTTTTATAATTTATTATATAATATAATTATTATATTTTTTATATTATTATATAATTTATATTATATATTATTATATTTTTGTCATATATATTTTGCCATTTTATTTTAAATTTTGTCATATATATTTTATATAAATATATATAAATTTATATTAATATATTATATTAATGATATATGATTTATAATATATATTATATAATATTATTATATAATATAATTATTATATATTTATATTATTAATTATTAATTAATTATTATATTTTTATATTTTTTATATATAATTATTATATTTTTATATTTTTTATATAATATAATTATATAAAGATATATAAATATATCAGTTAATATTAAGAATATTAACTGGCTAAACCTCAGAACTCTAAAAAGAAATAATTCTCTCAACTAAACCTGGAAAACATTAAACAGAAATGGCACGCTTAGATGATATTCACTTAGGTCTTTTTTTCATTTAGCAGTAAATAAACTAATAACAGAAAAGTCATGTTAAGGAAAATATTAGAGAAATTTGAGACATTAACTCCATGATATTTCCTAAAGACAGTAAATAAAAATGCGGGAAACCATATAGTAAAGACGACGAAGGGGCCTATTGTCGGTATCAGCCGGACAGCGAGGAAGTCTATCCCCTTTTTACTAGCTAAGTCTTTTCTCTAGATAGACCAGAGAGATTTTTTGCGTCTGACATGGAACACCACGTCTACCATCAGCTCTCCACTCTACAGCGTAGATCTAGGCTGTGCTACCATGTGCCGAGTTAGTGATGGCCGGTATCGAACCCAGAACCTTGTGGTTTCTAAGTGGATGCTCTACCGACTAAACTAAACCGGCTCTGAATATGCAGCAGTCCAAAAATAAGTACACCCCTTATACTTGTTTATTCAATTTTATTAACAGAATTTGTACAAAAGTTATTTTTGGAAACCATGACTCACGTTGGCTTTTTTTCTATTTTTTGGTGACATACATGGGGGAGGTATCTGCACTATTTCTAAAAAGATAGAATCCTCGTCCTGTTATACATATATACACTACTTCTGTCCCATAATAATTGTTACATTTTCATACATATTTCATACACTAAATGTACCAGCTATTATGGGACACTACTTCTAATAGAAAATGCTCCAACCTTTGTCCCATAATAGTTGCAAAAATTGCTATTCAAATTGCATTTCGAATGCCGAGTTGAGCATTTTAACACCGTAAACTAAGGCTCACAAACTTTTGCTTGTTTTTCACCAATTTCTTTTGACATGATTTATAATTATTAACCAAGTTGAGCCCCGTTGATGGTTTAATTAAACCGAAACACTTTAGCATCGGTTTTCTGTAAGTCAATCTCTGACTTATCATTTTTTTTCAACAACTTTATACTTAATTAAAACCTATTGCAAAATACTTCAATACGTAAAAAGTATAATAATCTTGATTTAAATCTCTCTCTCTCTCTCTCTCTCTCTCTCTCTCTCTCTCTCTCTCTCTCTCTCTCTCTCTCTCTCTCTTCTCTCATTTTTTTCCTTCTTTTCATCTTTTCATTATGTTCGATTGAAACAGATTAGCGGTAGCGCTTCCGCACGTTCATTCCCTCTCTCTATCTTTACCCAACTCTCTTTTTTTTTTTCTTTCTCATTATAATTTTTCTGTGTAGCATGTCCTTTTTCCTCTCTTACTTTCTTTATAAAAACGGAATGGTCCATTATTTAGCAGAGGTGACGATACTCGTAAGAAATAAGAATTTATGGACAAGCAACACCAGATAATCAGAATTTACATTTTTGCATTTAATCTTGGACAATTTAAATGGTCTCATTTTTACTCAGAAGGTGTTGAAAGATGATAACGGTAATACTTTTAAGGAACACGAGTATTATCAATTATAATTGGCAAATCTTCGATCGGAATAATTAAGGTTCGAACCTTCAGTATCGATTTGATATTTTATCCACTTCTTACTTCGTTCATTTTACTTACTGTGTAGTCGTTTTAATCTTCTTCGCCTGCCCTTTTGTCGCCTCACACTCCCATCATTTATCCGCTTGGCATGTACTCTGGGGTAGATAAAATAAATTTTGAAAATAAACAAATAAATAACTAAGTAAATAAATAAACTAGCGGATGGCTAAGCCAAAATAAAAGTGTTCGTAGTGGGAAAGAACATGTGAAGATGTAAAACTATTCCTAGAACGATGGGGATGGGTGGAGATTTGGTGGAGAAGAAGGAGGAGGAGGGGGAAAAGATGAATGGTGGGTGACGAGCTGGGGGTAAGCAACAACCTGGCGTCAGATGAGTGCAGACTGAAAATGGCTTCAGCTTGAAACCTTTGATGTTGGTGGCCTCCGCATTCGATGACAGAAACCCCGCTGTGCATTTGATGACGTCATAAATTGCACTCAGCTTCTTCGTGATAGGCAACCTTTGTCCGGTTGCACCATTTTCTTTCTTTTTTTTCTTTTTTTTTGGAGGGGGGGGGTAACAGGAGAAAGCTTTGGTTTTTTGTGGGGTTTTTTTTGTTGTAACTTTTTAAAATCTTTTAGGAACATAAAAAATCCAGGAAGAAAATAAACAAAAAAGAAACAAAAAAGAAACTATTACTTTTTTTTTCTTTTTTTTTTCTTGCGTTTCACCATTTACTTTTTCACCTCACGCTTTCGTTTTATGAACTTGGTTATTTTTACTATATTCACTTTCTTCTTTTTATTTGCAATTTCTTTCTTTTTTCTATCCTTTTTCTTTCTTTCTTTTTTCATTCTTTTTCTTTTTTTCTTTTCCTCTTTTTACACAATTTTTCTCTTTTACTTTCCTTCTTGCTGATTCTTTCCTTTGTTCATTTCCTATTTTTAAATATATTTTTCTATTTTTCCTTAATTTTTTTTTTCATTTCCTTCCTATTTTTTTCTTCATGGCTTCATTTCCTCATTTTATGTAATGTTCTTTTCTTTATTCTTTTATTATTTTCCTCTTGGTGTATACTTTTTCCCTTCCTTTCTTTTTTCTTTCTTTCTTTCTTTCTTTTTTATTTTTCTTTTCTCTTTCTTTCTTTTCTTTCTTTTTCTTTCTTTCTTTCTTACATTCTTTCTTTCTTTATCTATTCATTTCCCCCCTTTATTGTTTCTTTTCCTACTTTTATATACTTTTCTATTTCACTTTTCTTTCTTTTTCTTTTTCTTTTTTCTTTCTTTCTTTCTTTCTTTTTTTCTTTATCTATTCATTTCCCCCTTTTTTTTTCTTTCCTACTTTTATATACTTTTCTTTCTTTTTTTTTCTTTTCTTTTTCGTCTTTCTTCTTCTTCTTTCTTTCTTTCTTTCTTTCTTTCTTTCTTTCCCCCTTTCATTTTGTTTCTTTTCCCATTTTTATATACTTTGTACTTCTCTTCTTTTTCTTTCTTTCTTTCTTTCTTTCTTTCTTCTTTTGTTTGTTCTTTTCTCCTTTTCTTTCTATTTTTTTTATACATCCTAAACTTGTTTATTATTCCCTTTTTTCTTTTATTTCTTTTTTTCCCTTCTTTTTTTCTTTCTTTCTTACTTTTATATACTTTTTATTTATTTCTCTTGCTTTCTTTCTTTTCTCTTTCTTTATTTCTACATTTTTAAAAATGTTCTTTCTTTTTTCGTCCCTGAGGGATTTCTTTTTTATTCTTTATTTTATTTATCTATTTATTTATTTGCCTTCCACCATTTTCTTTTTCTCCTCACGCTTTCGTTTTATTTGGTTATTTTCACCTCTTTTAAAAGTTTCTTTTCATTCTAAGATGTGCTTTCAACCTTTCCAAACACTTTCGCTTCCTTCCTTTCCCTGTTTTCTCGTTTCCTTGTCGC
>CM042145.1:112206289-112208789 GCA_023376005.1 Doryteuthis pealeii
TATATATATACTTGATATCCTTCATCTATACTCTTGTACGCAGATTATGTCTATATTTTTGTCGCCTGCAGACGCCTTTAACCCAGGTAGTTGGTTTATTGTTTTTAGCGTTCTGACGTTAAATGTTGCTAGGTTTAAAGTTTGTTTACACCTTAGTAGGTGTGTTTTATGTCTAGGTTCAGCGGTTGTCTTTTTACATATTGTGTTCAGAGCTATGACTTTAGTAGTGGGTGTGTTTTATTTGTCTGCTCTGGGTGGGATGCGGTTTGTGTGTGTGATGTTGTTGGGACACTGTAGTTTACTTCTCGACCAACGGTCCCGAGCTCGAAACCACTGCTATTCGTAGATTTCTCCAAACATTTTATTCCATACACAGAGGGAAAATGGAACAAATACTACTAGCATACGGTTACCGCTATAATGATGCTCTACAATGACTCTAAAGCAATGGTACGCTCACCTGATGGTGACACAGATTTATTTGGCATAGCTTCTGGAGTCCTACAAGGTGATACATTAGCACCATATATATGTATAATATGCCTAGACTACGTACTCCGAATATCATTAGATACCATAAATGAAAAAGGTCTCACACTAAAAAAGGCAAGAAACAGGCGATATCCTGCACAGACTATCACAGACGCAGACTACGCAGATGACCTAGTACTTCAAAAAGTGTTGGAGGACCCTTAGATGCCTACGAGGTATTGCTAAACACGGTGGTCATGCCCTGGATCACAAGGATAGCCAATGGTAGGACATATGTATGGCAGCAGGATTCGGCCTCCTGCCACAACTCTGGGAAAAGTAAAAAATGGTTGTCGGCGAATTTTTACGACAACACCAGTCCCAATATTTGGCCTCCGAACTCCTCAGATCTTAACCCCATGGATTATTATGTACGTGGCGCTGTTGAGAAAGACACCAATCACCTTGCCAGTACTACAAAAGCCCAATTAATTGACAGAATTAAGGTAGTTTTTGAGACTCTTCCCAGGGAAACTGTAACATCAGCTTGCTCCAGGTTCCAGAGTAGGATCGAGGCAGTGATCGACGCTTAATGGCGGTTATTTTGAGTGAAACTTGTTGACAGTAGTGTCATTTCCGTGCCAGTGGAATTTTTTTACAATCCATTACATTTTGTAGTTACCAAGCACTTTTTATTTTCCTTATGAAAATAAAAACAGCCAGTAAATATATATATATATATATATATATATATATATATATAATATGTGTGTGTGTGTGTGTGTGTGTGTATGTGTGTGTCCGTTTTTGCTATCTGTCCTTCATGATTGCAGTTTATTATGAAGATCCTGCAAAGATCTTGTTGTTTTATTTATATTTTCGTAAACCAAAATGGGTGATATAAAAATGGTCTAAAACATTAAAAAACGATTGCTTTCTTTATACTCTTTTAAAAACAGGATAACATTTTTCTATATATCTATCTATCTACCTATATATATATATATATATATATATATATATATATATATATATATATATATATATACTTTCTTTGGTGGGTACCAGTTTTTTTGTATAAGGGTGATTCTAAGCTGGTCCTTTTCTCTAACAGTATGTTGCTGCAGAGTTCAGGTCACGTATCAGAAATATTTAATTTTAATAAACAGAGTAAATTAATTTCTGAATAAAAAGGCCTTACATACCGGGGGTATTGTGATTTGTTCTAAGCTGGTCCTTTTCTCTAACAGTATGTTGCTGCAGAGTTCACTTCAGTGTCCATAATCCCGATAAACCCGGTATTTAAGGCCTCTTTATTCACACACACACGCACACGCGTACACACACACGCGCGTGCACACACACACACACACACACACACACACACACACACACATATATATAATATATATATATATATATATATATATATATATATATATATGTTGTACACACCGAGCAATCCTTTGCCGGGATTCACTTGTCAAGATTATTTTCTATAAGTATCGAATTTTATGCGATACATGCGTTGTAATTGCCTTCAAGCAAAAAATATAAATAATAATGATTATATATATATATATTGTGTGTGTGTGTGTGTGTGTGTGGTAGTCGGGGTGCGTGTGTGGTTTTTCTTTTCTGGTATACAAATGCTATTCCTTGACAAGGAAAGGTGTTTGAGTCATTTCTACACATGCTGTTAAAGCTTGAGATCATTTCAATGAGAATTGTTCAAGTTATTAGATTACAAAATTATACAATTTTTTGCAACACCCTGTACATCTCAAATGATATTATGTTTTTAAAATACCCTATATATAGAGAGACGTTTTGAAAAGAACTTATCAATGTATTGAAATATTGAACTTATATAATTGTGCCAACATATGTAACTGTGGCTAACGGAGCGAGAAACGTGGGGCCATAATGTTATATTTTAGATTTGAAACCTGCTCATCTACAATAGCATATAACACATTTTACACCTTTTTTTTAACAATTTACTTATACACACACACACACACACAAC
>CM042145.1:112211289-112241289 GCA_023376005.1 Doryteuthis pealeii
GATTATCTTCTCGTCGGGTGATTTTGTGCTGGTCGCCAGCGGCTCCTGAAGACACAGCTGAAAATCGGAAGCCAAAATGATACTAATTAAATGAAGCGAGTCACATTCCTAGTGAAAACAACTTTTAATATGCGTTGGCAATTTGCACGAAGAGCGACAATGTGTGAAAATGCCTATTTAACGGCGCCTACCTAATGGAGCACTTGAGGCCAGTTAAACACAAAAGTTAACTTCGCCCATCGCATCGGTCTATAAGACAATACGGAAGGTGAATAATTGGACCTCTCAGGCTGGATGGACGGACAGACGAGCAGGGCGAATATCAACCGAGACGTGTGCTGTTCAGGGAATACAGACATAACAATAAGAAAAAAAAAAGAGAGACGTCTTATTCGATTCTAGTAATGCAAGGGTCTCTCCAAATACGAAGGGTTTTCTGAAAATAATGCAATCCGTTTATTTTCACGGAATCTATAACATATACCAAGGGCTAACTAACACCTTTAAAGGGCAAGTTTTCAGCTACTTCTTCTTGCATAGTAACCACTGTTAACTCAGTTACATAGCGTGTCTTTGGTTTGATACTAAGTTGTATCTGATTGCGAGGCTCCAGATCTGGAAATACTGTGGAGTATCCCTTCATTGCCATTACTCCCAGGTTGACTCTGATCCGAAGTAGTATCGGCTGCTGACTTCAAGTCCTAGCACCTATATGATTGTCCTGGCCCTGTTTCCCTTATGGCAGCCCTAACTCTTTTTATCATATATGTGCTAGAAAGCGGTGTCTGAGGGTCATTGTGTCCTGGATATACATTAAAGAGTATCTAGTGGTGAGGTTCCAATTCTGGAGCTCTGGGAATGTGGAGTAATTATTTATCGCCATTACTCACAGGTTCACCATGATCCGGAGTTATAGTACCTGTTAGTGTCCCATCTATGGGTTAAATAGATAAAAAATGAGTATTAAAATGTGTTTGAAAAATTGAGTTTGAAAAAAATTGAATACCCAACAATAATAAATAAAACAATATATTCGGTATAAAATAACCCAACAAGGGTTGGCATACCGTAAAATAAAAAAAAACAACCAACCGGAGGGGTAGTATCTGTTAGGGTCCCATCTATGGGTCAAATAGAACTGTTTGAAAATTATTAGCATTGGATAAGAATACATGCAACCATATTACTGTTCAAACAAAAGACTATTATCAAATAAAGATAATTACATGAAACCATATAACTGTATATAAATTATTAGTATTATATAGGAATACTTAAAACCATACATCTGTGTGCAAATTATCTTATTCGATAAATGACGCTCTCCTGTGGATACCTACATATGTATATACTAGTGTCGACAGACCAGCAAAAATCTGCATCAATCAGTTTTGTATGGACTCTGGATGCCATGCGGAAGACTTGCTGAGGGCGGTAGTGTCGAATGGCGAGAGAGAGAGAGAGAGAGAGAGAGAGAGAGAGAGAGAGAGAGAGTTGTGAGAGTCCGTGCTGTCAACACGTGCTGCTGCTGCTGCTGATGATGATGATGATGATGATTGGAATACTTTATTTCATATAACCATGTGTAAAAATACCTTAAGAAACAACACAATTGATATAAACATACAATGAACGTAATTTCCTAACATCTAGGCATAAAATAACCCCAGACTGATTGAATGCCGTTAAAATCAATCGATCAATCAATCAATCAAAAATGTTGACGAAGCCGAATCCCATGACGAAGTCGTATCACCCATGTCACCTTTGTCTCTGTGAGGCAGCTTTTTCTATGCCAATGACTCTCGCTGGATACTGTTGGGGGTAACGTGGCTACTAGAAGAAGAAGAAGAAGAAGAAGAAGAAGAAGAAGAAGAAGAAGAAGAAGAAGAAGAAGAAGAAGAAGAAACTTTTATGCTAGAAGACGTGATGTGCGGTTAATTTTTGGAAGCCCTCACTGGCATCGGCCGGTTCATTCTTTATCACAGGCCACACGCGTGCAATATTTCTAGGTGTTCCGTATGTCAAAAGCCTATGACTATAAAAGCAGAAATGTATCTCTGAATTCCTAAAAAATGAACGAATAAATAGATAAATAAATAAAAACTTACACCCTTTGGAATTTATAGATAGTTGCTGAATGTTTCCGAAAACTAAAAAAACAATACATATACTAAGATATGAAAAAGAACTAGAAACAATGGTACAAACAATCAGAATATATAGCCAAAATATAGGGATGGAATTCGGAATCGAAAAATGTGCTATGCTAGTAATAAAAAAGGGGGAAAGAAAAGTAATGAACGGAATACAACTACCAAATCAGGACACTATAAAATCACTTGAAGAAAAAGAAACTTACAAATACTTAGAAATTTTAGAAGCAGACAATATCAAGCAAACAGAGATGAAAGAAAAAGTTAAAAAAGAATACCTCAGAAGAACAAGAAAGCTCTTAGAAACCAAGCTGAACAGCAGAAATCTAATCAAAGGAATAAATACCTGGGCTGTCCCCGTTATAAAATATTCTGGGTCATTCTTAAAATGGACAAAAGAAGAACTCAGACAGATAGACCAAAGGACTAGGAAACTAATGACGATGCACAAGGCTCTACACCCTAGAGATGATAAAGATAGACTATATGTACCAAGAAAAGAAGATGGAAGAGGTCTTACCAACATAGAGGACCGTGTAGAGGCCACAATCCAAGGACTCGAAGAATAACAAAAGAGAGCAAGGAAAGATTACTTATAGCAGCCAACAGCAGATATAATGTAAGAAACAAACAGAAAAACAACAAAAACTAGAACACAAAGATGGGAAGAAAAACAATTATATGGGCACTTCAAACGACAAGTCGGAGAGGTTGCACATAAAAAGACCTGGACATGGTTAAGAAGAGGAAACCTCAAGAGAGAGACTGAATCCCTAATAATTGCTGCACAAAATAATGCTATAAGAACAAATTATATCAAAGCAAAAATTAATAAGACGCAACAAAACAGTAAATGTAGACTGTGCGGTGACAGCGATGAGACTGTAAACAATGTATTAAGTAAATGTAGCAAACTAGCACAACGGGAATACAAAGCTAGGCACGACTGGGTTGGGAAGGTGATCCACTGGGAATTATGCAAAAAATTAAATTTTGATTGTATATGCATAAACCAGAATCTATTCTTGAGAATGAAACGCATAAGATTCTCCTGCACTGAGATAAAGACGGATCACCCTATCCCAGCCAGGAGACCAGACCTAGTGTTGATTAACAACAACAAAAGAGAACATGTCAACTGTTGGACTTTGCGGTCCCAGCAGATCACAGGGTGAAGCTGAAGGAAAATGAAAAGATAAATAAATATCTGGACCTTGCCAGAGAATTATAAAAGCTGTGGAACATGAGAGTGAAAGTG
Source organism: Doryteuthis pealeii (assembly GCA_023376005.1). NCBI lineage: Eukaryota > Metazoa > Mollusca > Cephalopoda > Myopsida > Loliginidae > Doryteuthis > Doryteuthis pealeii. The sequence continues at coordinate 112,214,704 of CM042145.1, forward strand.
AGACCAATTGTAGTTGGTGCACTTGGAACGGTCCCAATAAACTTGGGAAAAGACTGGAGGATCTGGAAATCAGAGGAAGAATTGAGATCATCCAGACTACTGCACTGCTGCAATAGGCTAGAATACTCAGAAGAGACCTGGGGACATGAGAAGACTTGTTGTCACTGAGACGCCAGTGAAATACCATCAGCTAACGCTGATGTGAAAAACTCAAAAGGAGTGAAAATAATAATAATAATAATAATAATAATAATAATACAATTTGATAGAGCGAAACGCTAACTTTTCTATATTCACCGTCGTTTGTTATGAATGTTTTGTCGGCCATTAGAAAAAGTCAGAATCGTTTATGAATTATTTGATTATGCTGTCCTGGTTTAGCTCAGCCGGTATAGCATCCGTCTAGGAGCCACAATGTTCAACACCGACTCTCGCCAACTCAGTGTATGAGTAGAAGAGATTGAATCTTTGCGGTATAGTGGGGAGCTCATGACAGGTGGAGCGCTCCACCGTGATCGCAAAAACAATCTTCCTGGTTTAGCAATAAGTGCAAAGTGGATAGACTCCCTCGCTTTCGGACTGTTACTGACAATAGGTCACTCCGCCGACTTTATACTTACTACGTCAGTGATGGATGTTGGGGATATGGAAGTCGAGACTAAAACTTCATATCAATAAACCTTTGATTTTTTTTTACCTTATGTGCGAGACTTATTTTCTAAAACTAAATTGCTCTTCGTTATTGAATCTATTCATTTGTAAATTTGATTTACTGTCTTAAAACTTGGGTAGTTTTCCCAAACTTTTTTATTCATTCTTTTTCAAGATTTCTTTTCTGTGTCGACTTTCATTTATAGAAAAAGAATGCGAACGTATCAATTTGCCTTTCTCTGCCTTTCTAAAAAAAAAAAACAAATGCGAAAAAAAAAAGCGAAAAAAATGCGAAAATAAAAATAAGGCAAAAATAAGAATAATGTGAAAATAAAAATAATGCGAAAAAATGTGAAAAAGAAAAGAAATAAAAGAAAATCCTGAAGAGCGGACATTGTGCATGCATAGTGGGCGGGAAACTTCTTCCGGTCAGATCATGCCACCTGGTGACAAAACGTCACCATTCCACACGATTTACTGATATCTCGTCAATGCACATACTGTACTCTTCGTTTCGTTACGCTACTAACAGTTTTTGTGTTGAAGCGATCTTGTGTCAAATCTAAGATACGCTTAAGCGGCGTCTCATGTGATATAATGATTAGTGAGCTGAGACAAGAGACTATTATTTTTGAGTTCGATTCTCACTGGGGGCACGCTACTTCTGAGCCTTGTGTGAAACTCCGCTAAGCTTAGTAAATTATTGATTCACGGTTAGTCACGTTGAAAGCAGTAGTTACCGATAGATCACCAAAGTTAAGCAATAATGAGTCTGCCTCCTATTTATGGGTGCCCTCTTAGGAACAGAAGGTTCTGTGATCAATCGGAATCCTGTGTGTGTGAAAAAAACAAACCTCGCGTCGTACAATATTTAGCGAGGCTTGCAGAAAATTAAGGAGTGCGTTTCTGAATGGCTACCTTATACTACTGGCCTTGGAACACCTCAATGGTGTAATGGTTAACAAGTTAGATTCACAGACCATTGTTAATGAGTTCAATTCTCACTGGGCGCCCCATACTTCTGGCATTGTGCCACATCTAAGATATGCTTAGTAATTAACTATACTACTAGTCTTGTGCCAAACTAAGCTAAGTTTAGTAAATTACTGAAACTGAGTAAATATTTCAATTATTACTAGGTACCCATACTTTTGATCTTGCATCAAACTAATCAAATTTTAGTAAACGACTCCTATTGAGTAATGAGTTCGATCCTCACTTGGTGTCCTATATTCTAGAATTTGCCTACTTAAAGTAGCTTTATGACTGCACCTGAATAATGACTATTGGGCTTTGAGTGTACTTAGTTCGATTCTACTAGGTGCTCCGTATTCTGGCCTTGTGCCAAACTAAGCTTTACTAAATGACTACAGAGACTTGTTTTCTGACGAGAATATTTTTAATTTACTAATTTAGTTATTAAGTAAAATCAAGGTTATGCGTGTCTGTAGAGACGACGGTTCGGTTTTAAACAAATTGATAATGTCCCCCTCCTCTCTCTCTCTGTCTGTCTCTCTATCTCTCTCTATCTATGTCTCGCTCTCTCGCTCTTTCTTATTTCTTTATTATCGGTTAGTTATGGCTGATTAATTCATCAGAACACATAAGGTAAATAATTGACTCGTGCTTGAGAGCTTTATAAATAGGAACGCCCCTCAGTCACGCAACTTGCGAGACAGTACTTGACTTTAAGAATAAGATCAGAGACCTTGAATTATTTCAGAGGCTAGCAAACAAATACCTTACGACTTGAACTTTTCTTTCATTTAATTTCAATGCATAAAAGAATTCCAGGAAATTCTTCATTTTGAAAGATATTTTGTTGGCTGGCTGGATGGCTGGCTGGCTGGCTGGTTGGTTGGTTGGTTGACTGGCTGGCGCGTTGGTTAGTTGGCTCGTTGGTTAGTTGGTTGGTTGGTTGGTTGGTTGGTTGACTGGATAGCTGTTTGATTTATTGGTTAATTGAAACGGTTGGCTGGTTGGCTGGCTGGGTGGTTTGCTAGAAGGTTGGTTGGTTGGTTTGTGGCTTGGTTGGCTGGATGGCTGGTTGGTTGATTCTTTTGGGGTTTTTTTTTGGGGGGGGGTTGTTTTTTTGGTTTTTTTGGTTAGTTGATGGAGTAGTTAGTTTGTGACTGGTTGGCTGGCTGGCTGGCTGGGTTGGTTGGTTGATTTACTGGTTGGTTGGCTCGTATGTTTGTTGTTTGTTTGGTTAATTTGTTGGTTGGTTTGGCTGTCTGGTTGTTTGCTAAGTTGGTTGGGTTGGTGAGTGGTTGGTTGGATGACTGCTTGGTTGGTTATTTGGTTGGCTTTTTTTGGGTTGATTTTTTTGTTGGTTAGTTGTTATTTGCTTACTGGACAGTTGGTTGATTTTACAGCATGTCAATCCTTATTATATTATTTTTATTTTCAGTAATCAATGATAGTTTTGTTTTCTTTTTTCATTTTATTTATTCAATATACCAATAAAATATTAGATAAATTAACAAAAATCGCTTTTTCTTGTTTGTTTTATGGTATGTCAACTCTTGTTGGGTTATCTCATGGTAAAGACAGTTTAATAATCATGGTATCAAATGTACAATAATGTATTTTCGCATGAACAGGTAAACACTTCGTAATTAGTTGCAATATCAATGCTTTAAGAACAATTGCATTAAAAAGTTCACAGTCATTTTAGACAGTTAAAAACTTCATACTTAGTTGTCATATCAATATTTTAAGAGCTAAATATTGATAAAGTTTACAACATTTTGAATAGCTAAACACGTCATACATAGTTGCAATATTAATGTTTTAAAAGCGAATGTATTGATAAGTTCACTATCATTTTAAACATTATCTCAAACAGATTTATTTGACCCTGAGAAAAAATCCTTAATACCAATTCAGGTCGGAGAATCTAGTGGGAAGGCTCATTGTCAGAGAAATCACAATGGATCTCCCTACCGGTTGCAGTTTGATGTCATACCCAGGACTTCTTTTTTCAACGGGAAGTGCACCGGGCATATTCAAGGCCCCATCGACAAGGCGGATAGTTTTCTGATGTGTTAAAGACGGAAGAACAAACAAAAACTTGTACAATTTTTAACTTGTCACATGGACGATTCCTTGGACTATAGAATACGCTGATTGCACCTCTGCAGACGGTGAAGACACCTATAATGAGACCACCATAGATGGCGACCCGTGATATTTAAGAGCAGAATACTGGTAGCTGATTAGTACAGGATATGCAGCATTCCATTTTTGGAGCCCTTACTTGAGCTAGACGGATGCTCGAAGGAGCCCCTCTGATCAGTCGGCTGGTCACATCATACACTAGCACCTATATATATATATATTAATAATATAAGTAAAGTAAAGTCGTCGGGGCGGCCTAATGTCGGTATCAGCCAGACAGCGAGGGAGTCTATCCCCTTTTCACTAGCGCTAGACCAAGGAGATTATTTTAGCATCTGAGGTGGAGCGCCACACCTACCATCAGCTCCTTACTTTACTGCACTCCTGTGCTACTCATACGCTGAGTTGGCGGGGGCCGATATCGAACTTGGAACCTTGTGGTTTCTAGCCGAACACTCTACCGACTGAGCTAAACCGGCCCCTATAGGATGCTATATTTATAGGTAAATAGTGCTCATTATCGTTGACAGACTATGTGTATCTAAGTTAGAGTAACGTGAGTAAAAGAAGAGAGGGAAATAGAAAAGAAGGAGAAGAGAAAAACTAACTAATTCAGACATGATTACGTTGAGTTTAAAACATATAGTTGTTGTACGTGTGTTTATCATTATAATCTACGTTTGTTATAGTTTGATTTTATGTATATAAGTGAACTAAGAGAATATATGACGGAACTGAAATAAATTCGATTATTATGTTTCATTTTGAAAATATTTCCATACACCCATTTATACGGATGGCTCCAAATATGAAAATACAACAGGAAGTGCGGTAATATGTCACAAAAAATAAACAATAAACGTCTCCCAAGTGAAACCTCCATTTACAATGCTGAAGCATTTGCCACAGATCTTAGCACTCAGCATTATTTCAATAAATACAAACATAAAATTTATAATATTTTCTGATTCATTATCTGGACTAATTACACTAAAAAATAAAACACATGACAACCGATTAATATTCAAGTTATTATGTGTTATATAGTAAGGTCACGTGAGTATTAGGAGGAGAGTCCGTCGTCTAAGTACTTCAAGTGAGTTCTGCACAGAGTAATAAGTGTGTTCTTAAATAGTGGCTAGAACCATCGCCACTGTTAAGGAAAGGGGGAGATGGGTCATTCCATTATATCATTATATAAACTCAATTCGCTATCTGAATCCAAAGAAGTTGTGATGTTTTGGACCCCGTGTCACCTTGAAATAACGGGAAATAACAAAACCGATTCAACTGCAAAATATGTCATGAATGAAGAATTTGATAAAAACTTCAAGGTTCTATATACAGATCTAAAGAACAAATAAAATGATTTATCAAGCAAAAATGCAACAACGTTAGAATAGTAGTGCACCGAACAAATTATTATCAATTAAGCCAACAGTAGGAAAATGGAAGCCGGGATATAGAAAATACCAAGAGGCAAAAGTAATACTGTCTCGGTTGGGTATTAGAGAAACAAGATTTATGCACTCTTTTACACTCAAACAAGAGGATCAACCACGGCGTGAAACTTGTCAAATACCCTGCACTGTCAAACATTTCCTCATAAAATGTAAAGATTTTGCTCCTATCGAAAAGACATTTTTCAACGTAAATAATATGAGGAATCTGTTTGAGAATACTAGCATAGATGGCATTTTGTCTTTCTTGAGAAAAATAAAAATATACCGAAAATTATGAATCAGATATAAAATGCATCCACGAAACTGTCTACAAAAATACACCTGTAAAGGAAACTTGAGTACCAAGTTTGTCTCATACACTAACAGTTTTGGCATTAAATAACCCCTAAAGAGTTGATATGCCATTAAACAAACCAAACTAAACCATCACCGTTCAGACAAGTTATTTTTCATCCTAATGTTCAAGTAAAATAAAATGAAATAATTGAATAAGATAAATATAGTTTTAAATTATCGGGTTTTCTGTGATCATCTGTTTTCTAATTGACGTATATTATTTTTTGCTTTGAATAAAGAAAAATAAATGTAGTGTAGAAGGGAGGTGTCAATAAAACCTGTATTAAATAAAAAAGAATTTCCAAATATATGTGACCAGCTACATTCTACGAGGAGAAAGTAAAATAAAATGCAATAATCTTTTGAAATAAGGGAATATTTTTAGGAAGCAATGTTTATTTTCGAAGTCCTTCAAACTTATGTTTACGTTTTTAATGTTAGATTCAGAATTTTATTCGCTTTTAACTAGACATAAAGCTAAAAACTTTATGCAAATAAAAGATTTAACGATTAATTTATGGGAAAAAAGTTTTTTAAATTTCTAAATTTGTCCTGAATCAATTTGATTTTTTGATATTTTTTATTGTAAATGAACAAATTTTATTCACAGCACGGTGTAATTTCAAGATTACACAGATTTAAAAAAAAAATTGTATTCAGTTATAAAAGTTATCTTACTTTGAATTCATCTTGCTGTTTTGTTTTGTTTTTTTTTGTTTTTGTTTTTTTTTGGTGGGGGGTTCTTGTGGTGTGATAATGTTCCGTTAAGTCAGTTTTCCGGCAAGCAATATTTGGTAAAGTGAATCAGACCGTATATACAGAGTATTCGGGAGAAATTTCACAGTTTCATAAGGAAAAAGAAAAAGTGCTTGGTAACTACAAAATGTAATGGATTGTAAAGAAACTCAACAGGCACAAAATTACACTAATGTCAACAAGTTTCACTCAAAACAACTACCATTAGCGTCGTTCACAACCTCAATCCTGCTCCAGAACCTGGAGCAAGTTGATATTACAGTTTCCCTGGGAAGGTCTCAAAAACTACCTTAATTCTGTCGATTAACTGGGCTTTTGTAGTACTTGCACGACCATTGGTGTCTTTCTCAACAGCGCGACATGCATAATAATCCATGGGGTTAAGATCTGGGGAGTTTGGAGGCCAAACATTGGGACTGGTGTTGTCGTAAAAATTCGCCGACAACCATTTTTGACTTTTCCCAGAGTTGGACAGGGGGGCCAAATCCTGCTGCCATATATATGACCACCATTGGCTACCCTTGTGATTCAAAGTTTTGACTACAGTGTTTAGCAAATCCACGTAGGCATCTGAGGGTCCCCCAACACTTCTTTCTGCAGATTTTCGAGGAATTCTGCTGTACGAACGCAGTCAGATCGTTTGTTATGTTGCTTTCTTCTAGCCACAGCCTCGTAGTCTCCAGTTCATGCCATATTGTTTTTACACTGTTTAGGAAGCATTGAGCAACAACCCTAATCTCCTTATTTTAATGGCCGGTGCAGATCATTATGATACAAGTTATTCTCTTCCATGATTCAGGTGGATTCCAGTCATCCATACTATCTGTGATCGGGTATATGAAGGAAGAAGGGTCCAACCTTTTAAATGATGCGTAGTGGGCGTCAATACCTCCAACCTACGGAGAAAAATAACCAAATATAAATATGTCAAATTCATCCCAAACACCCTATATATATATGTATATATATATATAATTGTCGGCTAAAAAAGCCATATCAAACCACATCGTTTGTGTATTTACTTCTCATATATATATATATATATATATATATATATATATATATATATATATATATATATATATAATCAGAGATTAAATGGTGTTACGGAATATTAACTCCATAATATTTTATTTCTTATTTTTAAACTGCTCAGCTGTTTTAGCATTGGCAACCTTCATATGCTAATACTTTTCACATTTAATCTCGATATATATATATATATATATATATATATATATATATATATATATATATATAATGAGAAAACTCGTTTCTGTTCGTGAATGTGCAGAATGACAAGTATTTTTCTTAGAAAAATGGATTTTACCTAACAGTGCTCATTTCCTCTAACTAATAAAATAAAATTCAAGAGTGCGACTGATGGCCAGCTAATGTTCCAGGCTAAGTGGGATGTTGTTTGTTGCACATAACAGCTGGTATTCAAGGGTCGATTATTTTCTAATTGTTGTTTCCTTTTATAGAGAAAGCAGAAAAGAAATAATGCCGTCCGCCTAAGACAAGTTTGTCAACAGTTCTATTGGGACACGTTTGATACGTCTACTATGTTTGTGACATTTGCCAGAAAAACGTAATGTCTAAACGTACGCCGAAAACGTTGCATTCACAGCTGACTGGAGAAAGAAGTTTAACGGGAAAGGGATGAAGGAAGTGATAATGGGACAAAATATCCCAAATTTGTGGCCAGATAAGGGAGAAAAAAAACAAAGAAAAGGACATAAATGAAATTAAGAGAGAACTCTCACTCTTTCCTCCTCTGTCTCTCTCTCTCTCTCTCTCTCTCTCTCTCTCTCTCTCTCTCTCTCTCTCTCTCTCTCTCTCTCTCTCTGTCCCTTTGTCTCTTTCTCTCTCTCTCATGCGCGCGCGCGCACGGACTGAAAGACAGAGATAGAGAGAGTGAGAGAGACCACGGCGAGCAGTATAAGCGCGTAAGAGACGAATTCGGGAGAAAACATCTCAAATTAGTGGTCAAAAAACAAAGGAAATAAATGAAATTAAAAAAAGAACTCTCTCTCTCTCTCTCTCTCTCTCTCTCTCTCTCTCTCTCTAAGCAGTAAGGACAAAATATCCCAAATTAGTGGCCAAATAATGAAAAAACAAAGGAAATGAATGAAATTAAAAGAGAACTCTCTCCATCTCTCTCTTCCTCTCCCCACCCTCTATCTCTCTATCTCCCCCCCAAACACACATACACACACGCGCGCACGTAAATACACACACACACACACACACACGCACACATACACACATGCACGCACACATTAAGAAAAAGACCACGGCGATCAGTTGTAATATAAACGCGTTAAAAGAGACGAGTTCGGAAAAGAGAAGAAAGCCAGCGTGTGCCCCCAATTAATTTTAAATGGATAAGTGCAAAAAACCATCAGGTATTTATATGAAAAGAAATCAAGGGAAAGAAAAGTTGATGGCTTTGCAATGCAAATTAGTTGTAAATCAAAACTCCCTCGAGAGACACTGTGTCATTTTCCCGCCAGTCCCCTATTATTGGTCTCAATTAAAAATAATCAAGTTAAGCGTACAACACACACGACCCGTACAAATTAAACTCTAGTTTTCATATAAAAGGCAAAGCTGAAGCCAGACGGGTGTAAATCAGTTTTTGTTTTCATCCCCTTTCCCTACCCACGTATTTTTTCTCCTCTTTCCGAACTCCTCCTTCCTTTGCAAACGTTCAGAGTACACATTACAAAGTATTATTTGAGGGTCGGGGTAGTGAAAGAAAGAGAGAGAGAGTGGGTGAGAAAAAAGGGTTTCTAGCAAATAAAAACGAAGTAGCTGTGGGTGTTTGAGAGTAGACTCCAGGAAGTAATTTGCTCCCTATTTGACAGAAGTGAGGTTTCCTTGATTTCATTTTTATTATGTGTTTCGCTTTTTTTTCTTCTTCCAATTCTCCGGCTACAAAAAGATAACGCACGAGGATCAGATGGCGCAATTGTCTGCATTTACTGATAACCGTTAATTAGCTCAAACCGTAAAACTCCGCTTCTTCGGATTCGAGATATTTCTGCTCTTCATCCACTGGGTCCTGTTTTCCTTCCAATCAATCAAATGAACAGCGTCGGAGTGACCCGAAGTTTGTAAGCTCAGTAGTTGAACAGCGGGCGGCAAGTCATAAGTCATAATAATGTGCAAACTTTGAGCCATCTTTCCTCTTTATGAAAAAGCTTCAGGATTGGGTATTGCTTGAGATCATGGGATTGTTACAAAATATCATAATATACATATTTTAGGTTTTACACCTGCTCTGCTATTATAGCATTGGACACTCTTTCTATGCATACACTTTTCTTATTTGCTGACAACTCTATCGGGGTTTTGTCTTATGGTCATTCATAGCGATACTAGTTGATTATTTTCAATTGTTGAGTATCCCTACATCACCATTACTCCCAGGTCCACTCTGATTCAGAGTGGTGGTACCTCTTAGGGTGCTACATATTTGTTGAATAGAAGAAATTAGTTTAAAAATAAGTTTTAAAAAGTTGAATACCCATCAAGAATGAATACAATAAAACTCCCCGGCATGAAATAACCCAGCATTGGTTGACATGCCGTAAAATCCAAACAAATCAGCCAGCCTGGATGAAGATTCCTTGATTGGGCTAAAAAGTCAAGATAAATGGAGAAAGTTTCTTTGTCGTAAGGGGCCTCATTAAATGGACATTACTTCCTTCACGCTGTCGTGTGTCGTGTGTCGGGATTTTTTGTTGCCGATTTGAATATTATTGTTAACCAAACGGATGTTACTATTGATGTCCCTTTCTTTTCTTTTCTTTTTCTTTTTCTTCTTCGGCCAGAATCCTTTGCTTTGTCTTGGGTGGCACGTGCGGGGGAAGAAGCGTGGAGTTTGACGTCGGCCCAACAAAACCGAAAATATGAAATCAACGTTAAACTCTGAAATCTGATATGTTTTTGTTTTTGCTCTTTGTTTGTTTTTTTATTTGATTTTTTTTCTTCCGGTCGGAGAAAAGCGCAAAGCCTTTGCTTGATTAATGAATATCAGTTTTCGGGTTCAATCCTGGGGCGAAGGACACCGGATACGACATGATGCTTAACAACAAAATAATTAAATGTGTACAACGATTAAATGCTTCCAAAAAAAGTCATAACAAAAACCATTAAGAGTACTAAATATTCCAACAAATAATGATTAATTCTAGTTAAAAAAAAAAAAAAAAAAACGATTATTCTATGCCAAATTATTCTAATTTTAAAAATTTTGATAATAACAACCACAGTGTGGAATATTTCAAACACCCTGAACCGTTAAACACTTCCTCATAGAAAGTGGATCTTTCGCTCTCATCAGAAAGTATCTTTTTAATTGCAAATAAGAAGAAAGATCAATTTGAAAATAAAAACATAGATGACGTTCTGTCATTTTTAGAGAAATCAAATTATATAAAAAGATACAAACGTAAATCACCACCCCCCAGCTATGGGTTAAATATTACAATTACTGTTCTTCTACAAGGATCGAAATGGCATTAAATAAGCCACGAAGTTTGGTACAGCATAAAACAAAGAAACTAAACTAAACCAAGTCTTTACCCAAAAGCACAAACATATAGTGAAATGCAAACAACCTTGTTCAGATCTTGAACTTCACGCGCTGAGTCTATTTTCTATTACGATAACTATCACGCCATCTTCGTCTCCAGTAATTTGTAGGATTTGATGTATGTATTTGCCAACCCTTCCATACGAGCAGGATATGACACAAGGTCAGTTTTCAAGCAGAGTTTAACAGGTTTGAATTCAGAGTTTTCATTCTCCTAAACTGGTATCCTAACTAAGGTTAAAGAGCCCAATATATCCTGCTAATTACCCATAGTTTGAGTGAAAATAGTTGGATTCATACCTTTCCCAACGATATTAGCCGTATGGGAAATATAAACAGCCTCATCCAGGATTTGAACTCTAGTTGTCGTGTCCATTTCCTACGACGGTAAACAGTACACCATGCGCCTCTAAAATGGTCGTATATACAACTTAGATCCTGTTCAAAATCTAATTTTTCGGACCATATGACCTTTAGGCACCCCTTTTTGATCTCGATTAAGAAAGGACATGTTTTTCATTTGCACCGTCAATATCCGGTTGTTTTAACTGACAATCTTTAGATTTTTTTTTTAAATTATAAAACTAACCCCTAACCCTAATCCCTAACCCTAACCCTAACAAACAACCGGATATTGACGGTGTAAATGAAAAACGTCCTTTTTTAATCGAGATCAAAAAGTGGTGCCTAAAGGTCATATGGTCCAATTTTTCCATAAGAAGGAACAATATTTGCCATTTTGTTTTGTATTATCATCACTTTTTAATGATGATATCATCCAAATGCTTACCTTCAGGAGCTGTATTCACATTGCAGCCTCACACTGAGGTTCTACAGTTCCCCCGCCTAGTCCTTTCTTCTGGTATTGCTCTATTTGTTAGCTGTCAGCGGTCTCCGTATAATGCTTTAAGCTATTCCCAGAGGAACGAATCACATGGGGATAGATGTGGTTAGCAAGCCGGCCATGAGATGTCACCACTTGGTGAAATGAAGCAGAGGCACCCTGGAAAAATTGATATCAGAATTTTCATAAATGCATACGTCATGACGCCAACTATAATGGCATGGCTGCTCCTGTTGCTTCTGATCGAAGACATTCTATCCACCCACTCAACTCGAAAGGGACCGACGCGGCGGCAATTTTAAATCCGGGAGATCATTCTGAATTAATTTTTATATATATCAAACTCTCTCTCTCTCTCTCTCTCTCTCTATATATATATATATATATATATATATATATATATATATATATATATATATATATATATATTCGGGCAGCATTTTTCTTTAATGCAGAAACTATTGAACAGGACTAGTTTATTTTCAAACAGTCCAAGTTACCAGACCATTTTTTTAAGATTGGGGTTGAATTTGCTAACGACTGCACCGAAATATTTTCAGCAATATAAAGCTCCATCTTCAGTTTGTTAGATGTAATTCAACTTTTTGTTCCGAGTTCTATATAAACGAATCATCCACACACACGTGTTTCGACTTATCAAGTTTCTTCGGTGTGGCTAGACATTTTCTGAGCTACCTACAACCAGGATAGAGCTCCGATCGATTCAGCAGCCGTCGGACAGCTTAACGGCTCAGCCATCGTCACCCACAGAATTCGAGGGGGGTTCTAACTGTTTTAATACACACATCTGTATGTATGTAAAGGCCGCATAAAGTGCTTTTATAGGAGAGTGTTGCGTTTACACTTTAGTTGGCGGTCATCAGCGAAATCCTCCCCAAAGTGCTCAATCCCAGATGGGTTGGCAAACATTTAAAATCAATTAATGAATCAATCATATGCAATGCTCATCAGAATCCTTCACTATATTTATATTCATCCCCTCCGCACGAGCAGGATGTGACACAAAGTTTTTTTTAAGCGGAATTTAACAGGTCTGAATTTAAACAGCCCAGTACGCTCTGTTATTTACTCATAACTGGAAGAAGAATAGTTGGATGCATACCTTTTCCAAGGGTATGTGAAATGCAAACAACCTCGTCCAGGATTTGAACTCGGATCATCGTGTCTATTTCCTACGACAATAACCATTGCACAATGGCAACTCCAAGTATATAACTAGATATTGCGTAATATTATTTCTGAGAAAACGTGAAATTTCCGCGTGTCTTACTGATAAAGACATCGAAACATCTTGAAAAATGATACTACCACTTTCACATAACAGCTGCTAGATTTGCATATATATTTCACACACTAAAAATAACATCTATTACGGGACAGAGGTTCTATTATTTATTTGTCGTCATTTGCAGAAAAGCCTCTGTCCCATAACAATTGTATACATTTGCAAATGTATTTCATACAGTATATGTAGCAAATGTTTTGGGACAGAGGTAGTAAAATAAAATAAAATCAGAAAAATGGAAATGAGGTCTTTGTGAGTTCCTCCTAAAATGCGAATCTTTTACGAAAAATGCGAGGCGTCAAATCTCGTAAATGCTTGTTGACGATTGAATTAAAGAGGAGCTGTTCATAAATATTTATGAAATTGTCCATCACATGCATCAAACTCTGTCCTGACGGCTTTAAATCACAGTGATTTCTTGGAAAGCGGGCGATTGGCGATGTTTATGCTGGGTGTTGTGTAAGATGGATGGATGAGATGGGGGAGAAAGAAGACAGAAATGGTGATGGCTGCTTCTGCGCATAGGTTATCTACCTCCCCCATAAAAAGAAGAAGAAGAAGAAGAAGAAGAAGAAGAAGAAGAAGAAGAAGAAGAAGAAGAAGAAGAAGATTATTATTATTATTATTATTATTATTATTATTATTAAAAGACAAACGGACGATTCACAAGTACAGGTAAATGAATTCTTGAGTGAACCAAACTGAGAAAAATATATGCTAATCTTAAATAATAATAATAATAATAATAATAATAAGAAGAAGAAGAAGAAGAAGAAGAAGAAGAAGAAGAGCAACAACAACAACAACAGCAAGAACAAGAACAAGTACAATAACAACAACAACAACAAGAAAAAGAACAAGAAGAAAAATACGAATTGATAATAATAATAATAATAATAATAATAATAATAATAATAATAATAATAATAGGAAAAAGAAGAAGAAGAAGAAGAAGAAGAAGAATATGATTTGATAATAATAATAATAATAATAATAATAATAATAATAATAAGAAGAAGAAGAAGAAGAAGAAGAAGAAGAAGAATATGATTTGATAATAATAATAATAATAATAATAATAATAATAATAATAATAATAATAATAATAATAATAATAATAATAATAATAAGAAGAAGAAGAAGAAGAAGAAGAAGGTGATGATTTAATAATAATAATAATAATAATGTAAAAAGTATAATAATCTTATTTTAAGAATATCCCTCCTCCCTCTCTCTCTCTCTCTCTCTCTCTCTCTCTCTCTCTCTCTCTCTCTCTCTCCTTTCCATTCCACTGAAACAAATGATACGCACTCTCACTCTTTCCCCCTAATATTTTCACTTTCTTTCTTATGATATTTTCTTTTTTTTCTTTCTGATGCATAGCATGTTCTTTTTCTTCCTTTTCTTTTGTCACAACCAAAACGGAATAGTCCATCATTCATCTGAGGTGAAGATAAGGAGTAATATTAAAACAAATGCATTCATAGCTTATACATTCTTTTTCCTTCTTTTTTTCTTCTTTCCTTCCTTCTTTCCATTACATTGAAACAGACGATACGGTGGATTAGCGCAAGACCCACCTCTTTCTCACCCTTTCTTTCTCTATTTTCCCCTGTTATCTCTCCCCCCATCTCTCTCTCTCTCTCTCTCTCTCTCTCTCTCTCTCTCTCTCTCTCTCTCTGTATCTTTCTTGCCCCTCTCTATCTTTCCTCTTTCCTCGCTATATATCTTTACCCTGTCCCTCTCTCGCGAACTTATTTTTCTCTATCTTTCCGGCCTCCATCCCTCTCTATCTTCCCCCTCTTTATCTTCCCCTCACTCACCTTCCTCTTTTTTCCTTTCTCAAGTTTATCAAGTATTCCTATCAAACACAAATAATTTGCACATAGTTGTATAGTTTCAAGTATTCCTATCTTATACTAATAATCATATGGTCTCAAGTAATTATCTCCATTCGGCCATTTATTTTAACATAGTTTATACGGTTTTAAGTAACTTATCTATTAATAATGGAGATTCGCTTCCGGTTTTTGTCTGTAACAAAAACTACGTCACAGTTTACGTCACTGCTTACGTCACTATACCCGAAATCGTCATAAAATTTGAGCATGCAACATTAGACAGTCCTCATTGCTTTTTAAAACAAGTTTTAATAGATACATTCCCAGTATCATATAGTTATATATAGTTTGTTTTATTTTAATAGATATTCAAAGTTAATAGAACTTAGTTTCGATTTCAAATTGTTTTATTTATTTATTTATTTTTTTTTTTACTCCTTAAATAAAATTGATGATCATCAATCATCAATTTTATTTAAGGAGTAAAAAAAGAAAAATAAATAAATAAAACAATTTGAAATCGAAACTAAGTTCTATTAACTTTGAATATCTATTAAAATAAAACAAACTATATATAACTATATGATACTGGGAATGTATCTATTAAAACTTGATTTATGGTTCAAACTCTCCGACATTTAATTTTTAACTTCCACCTCCTCAAGCAATATCTTTCAAATTTTTTTTATTTTGCTAGTAATAATAATAATCCTTTGTAAACAATCATAGCTTCAAGTAACTATTCTTAATATAAATAATTTTTACACTGTTATATGGCATGAATAATTCCTATCAAATACGGATCATTTCTAAACAGATCTATTGAAACCCTAACAAGTACTACCACTCAAGGTCAGAGCCTCAGAACTACAGCCTCAACACCAGATTCAGTTTAGTGCCATACCCATGAAACCCTGCAGATAATACAGTTCGTGTATTCTAAGGTCCGAAAAAAGAGCTCTACCAATCTTATATTTTATATCTAATTGATTTAATATTGTTCAATAAGGTTAAACATTTTTGTTTTTTGTCTAGATTTTCATTTCTTACGTATCAATCACGCTATGTAATTATTTTACAATGTACTTGGGAAACACATGAATCTCTCTTCTCCCACAGTAGTAGGACAGTCTGACTTCTTTAGCCTTGGTGCGGACATCGGTCTAGGAAAGGAAAAAAAATTGAACTTCTTTTGCATCCTAACTGTGGCGGAGGGGTTGAGTAAATACATACAAAGGCCAGATAACCCAGTCTGGCCTACTATTTACCCATACCTAGGGGGTGGTAGAAAAGATCGATTCATGCTTTTCCCAGGAGCAAATAGGTATTTTTACCCAACCTGTTCACCACAAGTAGGGTGTGACACAAGTATGGGGTGGCCAGTGGAGATCGAACTCACTATTCAGTAATAAGGGATCTTCAAGACCATCATACTAACAATTACACCACGATGGGACGCCAAGAACAAGTATGCAAAAACCGTTTGACCGTCTATAAAAATCAACTATCTGATGTCGCTAATATAAATATTGAACAACCCTCTCTGATTATAAAAACAAACTCTTCCCAATTATTAATATAGATTCATATCTTTGCAGCAGTAATTATCTCCAGTCGCTGAATACCGTTACTTTCTCCAGTAGATTTAATTGTTAGTCATAGTTTTACCGAACTATAATAAAACCACCTCTTTAAATGATGGTTCCATTTCCTCGGTATCCTGTTTAGTTGACCTTCAAACTAATTATTCATTAAGAAACATCGTTTTTATTGGCTAAATATTTCAGCGCTGAATCTGGTTGGTCTGAAAATTCCATTCGCAATGTCATTCGTAACGACAAAGATTGATTGATTGGCTGATTGGTTGATTGATTTTAAAGGCATGTCAGCCCGTCTTAGTTATGTTATGTCTAGATTTTAGCGAATCACGTATTGTGTACGTTAATATTTACATTTTTTTCTATAGTCGTTTCTTTTTTTTTCTTTTTTTTTTATTACAAGAGTAATTCCATGTTCGCGGATTGGCTTATTGTTGGTATTAGCCGGACAGCGAAGAAGTCTATCCCCTTTTCGCTAGCGCTAAACCAAGGAAATTGTTTTTGCGTCTGAGAGGGAACGCCACACCTACTGTCAACTCGCCACTTTACCGCACAAAAGCTGTGCTACTCATACGTTGAATTGGCGAGGGCCGGTATTGAATAAGAACGTTGTGTTCGAGGGCGGACGCTCTACCGAGCTAAGCCGGCCCTATCCAAAGTTAAGGTCCCCAAAATAATTAAAAATCACAGAAACGTTTATTGTTTATTATCAATGATGTTTACATCATTTTAAATTTTGAAATTGTATCTATTTTTCTACATAATCGCCATTTCAGTTTTGACATTTTTGTATTTCCATGTCATACCAGCTAACTTCATATTGAAAAGCTTTGAACTCGTCCGTTCAAAAACTGAATAAATGTGCGAATTTCACATTTGGCGGTAACGTTAATCAGGAGCTCCATCAGAAATGACTGCCAAATCAAGAGAGAACATTGAAACGAGGTGCGCACAGGGGCAGGTGCATGCACATCAAACACAACAATGTTGCCAATAGCCGCACGAACAGTTTCCCTAGCGCTTTGAAGACCTTACTTTTGCGATTACCCTTGTATATGAAGATGGATTCATACCTTTCCAAGGCAAGAAGGTATTTACCCAACCTGTTTACCACTAGTATTTACCACGCATTCTACGTATGCAGTTGGACACAAGATCCTATTAATGTGGGGCCACCCACGAACCGAAGCTCATAGGATGCACAAAAAATGCGTAGATCTCGTCGGCATTGCCCCTCAAGGGGGACGCCTCAGGCACTGGGTAATAAACCCAGCCATGTCCCTGTAAATCAAGGGGGCATGTGTTGCCTTGGGGATGGCCCCCTGGGATCACGCCATTAGTTACTTTATCGGTCCAGAGGGTGTGATATATGTATCGGTCAGTATGGGACAGCCAGTGAGGATCACACTCGAGCGGTTTATCAATGTTAATATTGGTCTTTGGTGAGTGGGAATTCGACGAGATATCGTCCTTAAAATCAAGTTAATTTGGCATTTTCTGATGAGAATTTCCTTCCAGATGATTAATGGAAAACTAGTGTTTTTTCTAAGAGCGTCCTAATGTACTAGTAATCCAGCCAGCCAGCCGGGATGACAAGTACCGTATATATTTGTGTAAGGAATAACATCTCAAGACCAATTTTTTCACGAAAAAACAAGCGGCCGATCATTATACGAAATGTGATTTTTGAAACGTCGAAGCTTACTTTAAGCTTAATATATTGATGTGGTACCGTCACTTTTTAGACGGTTATTATAGAAACTGAATTGATTTCATGGTTGTTGAAATTCAAATCTGAACCGTTAGGTGATTGATGTTCCGTAACCTCGATCTGATCCGACTGCTTCCGGTTACGATAACGGTGGGAAAGAAGTTTAGAGGTAGGTAGCCATTCGCGGGACCTCATGATGTGAAGACGATTGGCGAGCGGCTCCCCGGGAGTAAGTAGAAGATTAAATATGAGGTCACAACCACGGTGACTCTATAAAAAGAAGAGAGAACCAGAAACGTATCTATCTGTCCATGATATATATACCCAGCAAAGAATGAATATATAACATCTTGTTTCTAGGCCTAAGCGTTCTATATCTTAGATCCAAACTAACTCCGCATATCCTATAGCTAAACAAAGGCTATTCGTTAAGACGATAACGTTTTTACTTAACATTGTTAACTATTTATAACACCTGCTCATATAAGTAAAATGTAAAATCGGCGCAGTGGCTTATTGTCGGCATCAGGCGAACATTTGCGACTATGGGAACAGGACCACACCTACCATCAGCTCCCCAGTTTACCGTACAAATCCAAGCTTTGCTACTCATTGGCGAGCAGCAGCAGGAACTTTGTGATTTCTAGACAGGTGCTCTACCGGTTAAGCTATATACAAATTGTATAATTATGCAAAAACTTAATTATCTTGACAAAAGACCTTTGTTTAGACATTGTAGGTTCATCAAGGTCTAGACTACGTTGTTCATCTACGGTATTGCATTGATTAGATTGCAATACAGTAGTATTGAAAGTATAAAATGGGTTTTAATTGTTTTCTCTTATGTCATAGGATATTGAAAAAATATTTTGTCAACTAGTAAGGCAATAATTCGGGGTCGTTCATTACAGGCAATATATGATTAAAACAACCTTTGTGTCTAAAAATTAGGAGTCGTTCATAACATGATATATATGATGAAACACATTTTTGTGGCTTAAAATTAGCAGACGTTTCATTCCACGCTATATACGATAAAAACACCTTTTTGCGGCTAAAAATTAGGGATCATTCATTACACATTAGAGATGATAAAACACCTTTTTAGGTCTAAAAATTAGAAGTCATTTATTACACGCTATATATGATAAAAGCACCTTTTTGTGGCTAAAATTTAGGGGTAGTTTCATACACACTGTTCTGTGGCAAAAAATTAGGGGTCGTTTATTACATGGAATATATGACAAAAACATCTTTTTTGTGGCTAAAAATTACTTTTTCCAATCCATGCACACGAAACGTGAAAAATGAATTCCATATTTTGAACTTCTTCAATATTGAGATATTCCGTATTTTTTATTATATTAATATTATATTATATTATTGAATTAATTATGAAATTAATTTGATTTTTTTTAAATATATCTAACTGCCAAATAAAAAAAAACTTAATTCAACATTCTCTAGGTGTGCTAGTTTTTATTTCGTATTTGGAAGAAAAAGGGCCAAAATTAATATATATATATATATATATATATATATATATATATATATATATATATATATATATATATAAAGTTATGGTACCAAAGACATTCATTGACAAATTCCACTCCAATGTTAACAGACTGGCCTTCGGCTCGAATGGATCGAAAAAAAACTAGTAAGACTAAAGAAGTCCGTTTCGTTTACTAGTGTCTATTTGAAAAAATACTGTCTAAATATATATATATATATGCATATGATTTTTAACTTTTTTTAAAATCATAATCTTTTCAAATCTTTCAAAACGAGACAAAATTAAACGACTGATAGATTTTTAATTTTAAAAAGATCATGATCTCATTTTTAAGTTTTTCCAATCCAGTAAAAATAACTTCTTTTTTCCATTTTTATCTTTTCTGTTTCACTCTCGCTTCACACACACACACACACACACACACATACTCTCTCTCTCTCTCTCTCTCTCTCTCTCTCTCTCTCTCTCTCTCTCTCTCTCTCTCTCTCTCTTAACTCAACCAGGATGGTCTAAAACCTAACCCTTCTTTATTTCACTTCTTTTCACAATTATTAAACCATCTTCCATGTCTAACTGTTTTTCCCAACCACGCAGATGTGTATGTATGTATGTATGTATGTGTGTGTGTGTATGTGTATGTATGTATGTGTGTTGTGTGTGTGTGTGTGTGTGGTGTGTGTGTGTGTTTGTTTATTAATTCCATAATTTTTGCAAGAAGTAGTATGAAATAATAATTAGAACCCTTCACTTCTTCCTAAATAGAAACCTCGACATAACCATGGAGCGCTGTTGCAATGGGGACCCAACCGCTTCACGGATCGTCTATTATTTTTATTTATCTCTTGAGATAATTCAACTTCGGAAACAACCTTCACATTGCAATTCGCCGTGGCACAATTATAATAACCATTTTAACTTTTGCCTCGTAATTGAGAATATTTCATAATTGGCCATTTTTTAAAAATTTATTAATGTTGAAATATTATCGCTTGAGGGTTGCCAATGATCTTATCGTTAATTAGCAGAAAACGCCGTTAATTATCGTTCGGGTTTAATTGAGAATAAAACAAAGCCCGATATTCAAAGGTTTCTTTTGTCTATCAGTTGAAATGTTATGAATAAAATGCAATTTACTCGAAGGGAGATTTTTAAAAAGAAATAAAACAAAACTACAAAATAAAACAAACAAAAAAAAAACCCAGAAAGTTTCGTTTCGCACTAAATGACAAAACCTTCCCGTTTTTCATTCGCAATAGAAAAATCATTATCCAAACTTTTCTGAATGACACAGGCTGCCATTTCATAATTCACATCACGTGACTGAAGACGGAATGTCAAACTAAAATATGGGTGCCTACCGCAGCGCCGTCTTTGTGTGTTTGTTTGTACAAAAACTGAGCGCACGTTCTTTTTATAAAGGAAAATTGGTGAATACCAGCAAAGACCAAAGTTCAATAAAATTCACACCCTATCTTTGTCTGAGCGGGGGTTTAAAATGTTTTTACCCTACATTTTTCATAAGAAAAGCTAATTACAAAATACAATAAGGTTATAAATCATTGATATATTAAACTTAAGAGTATAAATCAATGATATATTAAAACACTCATTAAGATATGTATCTACATCTGTTTATAATTATATATACATTTCAATATGGAGAAAAGTGCGAGAGAGAGAGAGAGAGAGGGGGGAGAGGGAGAGAGAGAGAGGGGGGCGGCGAGAGCATTAAGAAGGAAAAGAATGAAAGAATGAAAGACAAACAAAGAGAATAGTATAACAAATAAAATACTGATGGCTACTGCAGACCCAAATCACTACTAGTAATAAGTTCGATACTCACTGGGTGCAGACATGTATCAGACTAATCTAGGCTTAGTAAATAAACACACGCAAACGCATGCACACACACACACACTCTCTCTCTCTCTCTCTCTCTCTCTCTCTCTCTCTCTCTCTCTCTCTCTCTCTCTATAAATTAATCCATTCTATTAATCTTTTAACAATGGAGATTCAGTCTTAATTTGTCTGTAACCGAAACTACGTTACTGCTTACTTCACAATACCGAAAATGGAAAAAATATTTGCTAAATTTGTAATAAATTTTTTAAATATTTTTTTTTTTTACTCTCGCTACTTTTTCAGTAACAAGAAGTTAGCAAAAAGTCTATAAATAAATAAATTCCTACGATTGGGAGTAAAATTTTTGCGTACGATATTCAAAATAATTATTTAATTGTGAATTAATAGATGCACGTAACGTAACATTTTATTTTAGGCGGACAGAACTAAGTTTCCATTTCAAATTGTTTTATTTATCTACTCTAATAAATTTGATGATTTTACCTACTTATATACAAACCTTCTATTAGATTTGTAACTCCCACCCCCTCAGGCAATATTTTTTCAAAAATTAAGTTTACACCGCCTGGAGGTGTTTTTTTTTTTTTTTTACTTGTATATTAATTCTGAATGTTATCAATTCACTGCAGGTAAACGACCTATATCAATTTTGATATGGAACTCTGAAGAATGTGGTGTAATGGTTAAAGTCATGGGAAATGGACTCGTTGCCCGAGACTCGTTGCATTTTCACTGAGCGCTAATATCCTTGGGAAAGGTATGATTCCTACTTTCTCTCCAGCTATGGGTAAACAGTAGGGCAGACTGGGCTCTTTAACTTTGTTAGCAACCGGTCTAAGAGAAGGAAAACTCTGAATTCAAACCTGTTAAACTTCGCTTAATAAATTGACCATGTGTCACATCCTGCTCGTGCGGAGGGGTTGGTAAATATATATATTCATTTTTCCCATGATCAACTTGATTGTGTTATCCGCTTTAAAGTTTCGCTATCTCCTCTCCCTCTACGCCCTGGTGATGGGGCCTAGAATACGCCCCTATATAAAAGTATGACATAAACTCCACCCCAGGAAATGTGTCTCGGGTATGTCTAAATTATATCCAGCTATGTGAGTTCAGTTTTGGAAGAGTGTGGAGTACCCTTCATTGCCATTACTCACATATCCATTCTGAACGGGAGTGGTAATACCTGTTAGAGTCCCATCTATGGATCAAATAAGTAAAGTGACCTATTGTCGGTATTATACTGAAAGCGGTGGAGTCTCTTCCATTTCCACTAGCGCTAGACCAGGTAGATTGTTTTTTTTGCGTCTGAGGTGGAGCGCCACAACTACTATCAGCTCCAAATTACCCCAAATTACCTCACATATCCAAGCCGTTATTTATGAGTTTTTGAGAGTCGGTATCCAACCCGGAACCTTGTGGCTCCTAGATAGATGCTCTATCGACTGAGTAATTTTTTTCGGTTTCTTGTGATTATATGATTTCTATACTATTTCTCTGAATCTTTGAGATGAGGCTTGAAGATTAGTATTATCTGCGTTATTCGGACTATTGTCCCCATCTTCATTGTTATTTGTACAACGGAATGGGCCATTATTTAGCTGAGGTGACGATATTCATGATAAATAAGAATTCGGCGGATAAGCAAGAGCAGATAATCAGGATTTATATTTTTGCATTTCATCTTGGACGATTTGGATGGTCTCATATTTGCAAGATGATAAGGGTCGGAATATTAAGGAACATGAGTATTAATATATAGATGTCTATTCCTTTTGGTGTGAGGTCGAGTTGTTTAGCAAATTTATTGTTTTCTTTACAAACTGATTTTTTTTCTTTTGTTTCTTGTTTGCATTTATTAACTGTAACATCAAATCTGTCGTAGTGTCTAAATATTTCTTAAACTTATAGTGAGTGTTTTGTTGGTCAATTCTAATTGGCTTAAGCCTCTTCAACCATTATTATTATTGATTGGTTGATTTTAATGACATATCAACCCTTGTGTGATATTTAATTCTTTTGCCTACTTAAACCGCTCACGGAATCTCTCCAATCACTTCGATCCTACCGGAAGCCACTGCTTACCGCTCTTGCACGTATCACTTGTTTATACTGAAAATTCACACCTGACATTTTTTGCTTGGTCTGTAAACCAAACATGAGACTGGTTCTTTTGTTATAGGGAACCAGTTGAACGGAATAAATACCGAGAAAATGTTTGTAAAGTCGTGGGGGAAATTTGGTAAGCAAAGAGTTAATTGCTAAATTTTGTGTTTTTTAATCATATATTATTTAACTTCATGTGTATTAATAAATTGGTAGAAATAAGCTTATGTTAGATTTTTTATTAACTTCATTTGTATCATATTGTAGAAATAATTTTCATTAACTTCATGAATATCCATAAATTAGAAGAAGGTATTGATAAACTAGTATTTGATCCCCAGCCACAGTCTGATGGTTGTGTATTTGCTACTAAGGTAATTTGAATAATACAGTCTGGACAACTATGTATGTGCTAGGACTTGATATGACCAGCCGACTAGTCAACTCAAGCCTCTCCAATCATCTAGCCCAAATTAAGGTCGAAGTAAGTACTGAAGGTCACGTGACTACATAATACCCGAGTCACGGACCGCTTATCCACCAGGGTCTCTTCTTCGGATATTACCAGTCACCACACACGGTCGACAGGTAGCCCCATTGTTTTTTACCCCTCTACAGAGGTGCAGTTGGTGTATTCTCCATCCCCAGCCAATAGGGTGGTTATTATTATTATTATTATTATTATTATTATTATTGTGAGTTTTTCTCACCAGTTTTAGCTGGCGGTCTTTCACTAGAGTCTGAGTGAGGACAAGTCTCCTCAGGATTCTTCTGAGTATTCTAGCCAATTTTAACAACGCTGTTATCTGGATGATCTCAATTCATCCTCTGATTTCCAGATCCTCTAGCCGGTTTTTAAACTTTTGGAGATCGTTCCAAGTGCGCCAGATACAAAAGGTATCACTTTCACCCTCATATTCCACAGTTTTTTCAATTCTCTAGCAAGGTCGACGTATCTTTTTATCTTTTTTTTTCTTTCATCTTCACCTGTGATCTGCTAGAACTACAAAATCTACCAGTTGACAAATTAATTTTTTCTTATTAATCAATACTAGGTCTGGTCTACTGGCCGTGATAAGGTGATTCGTCCCTCAAAGTTCCAGAGAATTTTATGCTCTTATTTCTCAAGAACAGATTCTGGTTTATGCATATACCATTTAGTATTATTATGTGTTTTTTCACACCCACCTAAGCTGGTGGTTCACTGGAGGCTGAGAGACAGCAATTCCCCTCAGGTCTCCTGGACTTTACTGAGTATTCTAGTTGATCTTAACAGTGATGTGGTTTGGAGGGTCTTGATTCTTCTTCGGATTTCTAATTCTTTCAGACTCTTTTCCAAACCCTTGGAAACAGTTCCAATGGCCTCAATTACAATTGGCGTGACCTTTACTTTCATGTTCCACAGTTTTTTTTTTTTTATCTCTGATTATTATTATTATTATTATTATTATTATTATTATTATTATTATTATTATTATATTTTCTCACCTGCCGTAGCCAGTGGTTCACTGGAGGCTGAGTGACAGTAAGTCTCCTCATGTCTCCTGGACTCTTCTGAGTATTCCAGCCGATCCCAACAGTGCTGTAGCTTGATGGTCTATTATTATTATTATTAGTAGTAGTAGTAGTAGTAGTAGTAGTAGTAGTAGTAGTAGTAGTAGTAGAAGTAGTAGTTGTAGTAGTAGTATTCACTACTTTTGAGTTTTTCACATCAGCGTTAACTGATGGTATTTCACTGGAATCTGAGTGACAACAAGTCTCCTCAGGGCTCCAGGACTCTTCTGAATATTCTAGCCGAGTGCAGCAATGCTTTATAATTATTATTTATTATTATTATTATTATTATTATTATTGGCTTTTAAAACATAAACCTCATGAATATTTCTGGTAGCTTTTGCTATATTGTTGTTACTTATCAACTCTCTCTCTCTCTCTCTCTCTCTCTCTCTCTCTCTCTCTCTCTCTCTTCTCTCTCTCTCTCTCTGTGTGTGTGTGTGAGTGTTTTATGTCTATCTCTCTGCCTCTTTCTGCAACCCTTTGTCCCTTTTAGTCTGTCTCTCAGTCTATCTGTCTCTGTTTTGTCTCTCTCCATCTCACATCCTCTGTGTTTGTGTCTTTTAAGAGATCTTTTACATGTATCGTTAAAGAGCCGATTCTTCCAGGCCGTGGTTATATCTGTACTGCTGTATGGCTGCACCATTTGGACCCTAACGAGGCGCCTTGAGAATAAGCTAGATGGGAGCTGCACAAGAATGCTGCGCGCAGTCTTGAACAAGTCGTGGAAACAATACCCCACAAGGAAGCAGCTGTATGGCCACCTGCCCACTATCTCACAAACCATCCGAGTGAGACAGACTAGGCATGCAGGACACTGCTGGAGAAACAAGGATGAGCTCATAAGCGACGTTCTCTTGTGGAGCCAACACATGGACATGCTAGTGTGGGCCGCCCACCAAGGACCTACATTGACCAACTATGTGAGGATGCTGGCTGCTGCGCAGACAACCTCCCAAGGGCAATGAGTGATAGGGAAGGTTGGCGAGAGATTGTCATGGATATCCGTACTGCTTGCGCTGATGATGATGATGATATATATATATATATATATATATATATATATATATATATATTAGGAAATAACAGATTGGGTAAAATCCAACAAAATGTGATTAAAAGTTGAGTAATAAAAGTGGATAAAACACAAGCAATTTTAATCTTTTAATCAAATATATTTCGCCTTTGTTTATTAAAGAAGTTTCATCATAAATTGTTTCAATATAAAAGAAAAAAAATTCTGATGAATTAATACACTGAGGCAAAATATCAATTGATTAAAATTGTTTGTATTTTATCCACTTTTATTCCTTAA
>CM042145.1:112243789-112268789 GCA_023376005.1 Doryteuthis pealeii
GCGCGTTCGATCCGCTTGTTACGGTGTCTCAGGGGAAAGAGCGGTGACGCCTCATCAGGCAGTACAAAGCGACAGTCACCAGGCGCGCATACAACGCCCTCTATTGTGTGCCTTCAATTTTTTCGCCCGTCTCATTTCTCATTAGATGCATTCTGCCCACGTAATTACTGTAATCTGTGCCTGCATTGTTCTCGACCGTTCTGGACATGGCACGTCGATGCTTTGAGAGTTTAGAGAGAGAGAGAGAGAGAGAGAGAGAGAGAGATGGAAAGACAGACAGACAGACAGACAGAGACAGAGAGAGTGAGAGAGAGAAAGAGAGACAGACACACACAGAGACAGAGAGTGAGAGAGAGAGAGAGAGAGTGAGAGAGAGAGAGAGAGAGAGAGAGAGAAGAGAGAGAGATGGAAGACAGACAGACAGACAGAGACAGAGAGAGAGAGAAAGAGAGACAGACACACACAGAGACAGAGAGTGAGAGAGAGAGAGTGAGAGAGACCGACAGACAGACAGACAAACAGAGAGACAGAGAGACAGAGCGAGAGAGAGAGAGAGAGAGTGAAAGAGAGAGAGAGAGAGTGATAGACAGATACAAACATAGAGAGACGACAAAAATGATAAGAATTGAAAAGTGGGTAATGGATGGAGAGGGGGGAGATATCGGGAGACTATGTCAGAGAATAAGTGTATCCGGAAACTTGGTTGCCGATACGATAGATTCCTATGTCTCTTGATGTATGTGTACGCACTTGCGCCTGTGTGTAAATGCATGTGTGTTCCTGTGTATGTATATACACACGTGTGAGTATGAGCAAGTATGTTGATGAATGTGCATGCATGCGCCTATGTGGGGGAGGGGTTATTGGGTGTTTGTAAACCCGGCACTTTTGTTTGTCTCAATGTATTAGCGTGCATTAATTTTAATCTAAACGTGCCCTAATGTGTGCGTCTCTGGATTTCCCTGCACGCATACATACGGGACGTCTTCCGAAAAGCCTTGGTAAAGAATAGGGAAAAGCCTTGGAAAAGATCTCACAGATCATCGATAATATAACGAAGTGGTTCCTCAATAAGCGCACCTTGTACCAAACTAAGGAAAACTTTGAGACAACTATGGAATATGGTTTCACAGACCATTTCGAATATAACAAATTAGTTCCTCGCTAAACCCACCTTGCGCCAAACTAAGGAATACGGTTTCACAGACCATTGCTAATAATAATGAAATAAAAGAAATAAGATATACACAAATAAAAATAATAAACATTAAAATAAGATAAATTAATAAAATCATTGATGTAAGATTTTAATTAACTGACAACATGTGAAGTCATTACACTAAACGCGAACGAGAAGAGAATTTCCGTGAAAGATGAATAGTTAATTCAGTATTGTTAATTTGAATTGTATGACCATATTATGATGTCATTGGAAAGCCGTGATAATGTTGTACGGGTTTCAAATTCAAACGACGTATTTCTAACTTGCAAACCGTACGAATAACCAAAGGAATCCTGTGCATAGTGGAGTAAGTAGTAACTGTGGATCTCTTTCTTCGATTTACAATATTGGTATAAGATGTACCTGTCATATACAAGTCTCTTTGTATATATATATATATATATATATATATATATATATATATATATATATATTAAATATCATCATCATCATCATCAAGTCACGCTTTCAGTATGGATCCCCATGACCCTTCGCTTCTGACAAGTCTTCTGGGTAATATCCAGAATCTACACAGAGCTGCTTGATGTAGGTTTTTGCTGGTCGGCCTACACTGGTGCGTCCATGCGTAAGAGTATATGAAAGAGCGTCACTTATGAGTTCGTCCTTGCTTCTCAACAATCTCCAGCATATCTTGTTTGATTTACTTGGATGGTTGACAGGTGACCGTACAGCTATTTTCTTATAGTTGCTGCCTCCATGATTTGTTCAAGACAGCATGCAACGTCCTTGTGTAGCTTGCATCTAGCTTTTTCTCCAAACACTTCATTAGGGTTCAGGTGGTTCAGCCCTACAGTAGTATTGATACGGATATAGCTGGAAAAATTCTCACTTTATCCTGACATTGAGATAAGATTTCAATATGATCGATAATTTTTCTACCTAACAGAATATCTCGGATTTGGAATGTAAATAAAAAAAATAATAAGATTCTATTCAAAATTTAATTTGACTATAAGAAAAACAAGATTTGCCATTTTCTTTTCTTATTGTCATCACTTTCTTTTAAAGATTATATATTCAGAAAGTGTTATACTGAGTTTATCAAGACAACATCGAAAATCCGGAAAAACTGTTTATTACTTTTGTACAGGAATATAAATAATAGAGTCAACGCGCAATTCTCCAACAGTATGACTAGCTACTCTACTAGTAGAGACTTGTCTACGAATACTACTACGTAACTCGACTACGAATAATCTCGCGTATTCGTATCTTTATATGTGCTCCGTTGGACGAGTTCAACTATCCGGAAAAAGTGTTTATTACTTTTGTGCATGAATATAAATAATAGAGTCAACGCGCTATTCTCCAACAGTATGACTAGCTACTCAATTAGTAGTGATTCGACTACGAATATCACTACGTAACACGACTACGAATAATCTCGCGTATTCGTATCTTTATATGTGCTCCGTTGGACGAGTCCAACTATCATGTAGGGGGAAATATCTTCCCTACAAAAGAAAGGTTGATTGATTAGATTTTACGGTATGTCAACCCTTGGGTTATTTTATGTCGAAGATGTTTTGTTTCATTCATGTTTTTTGGATATTCAATTTTTTAAAAACTCATTTTTAATCTAATTGATCCATAGATGGGACCTAACCAGGTAGTAATGGTGAGGAAGGGGTACTCCACACTTCCCAGAGCTCCAGAAATGGAACCTCACCACTAGTTAAATGTTATACCCAGGACACTAAGACCATCGATCACACCTTCTGGCACATGTATTATAAAAAAGTAATAATAAAAAACAGTCTAGCAAAAAGACCAAAGTGAATGTCATGTCATGGATTGCTCAGTCCCCAAGATTATGTCCTTAAGTATCACGGATCACCACTCACGGTTAACAGGTGGTCCTATTGGGGGAATTGTACCTCTCTGTAGAGGTGCAGTCGGTGTTTTCTGCTACTCCAGCTTTTAAAATCTTATGGGCTACCCTGTAGGCCTTAAGCAAGAGCGCTTGTCCAGTGGAATTGGATCCTTGGTAGTCAGTCCTCTGATAATGAATCCTTTGGTTCTTCTGGTAAAGTGTCCTCAGTTCCTTTGTCAATGGTCGTAAGTTCCTCAATGATTGCATGTGAACTGTGGCAAGTATCAGTGTTTAAGTAGTGAATCAGCCACGCATTATGGTTGTTGATTGGCCCGAGGAGTAAACCATGTGACCTCGGCTAGTCTAAATTCAGGGTGGGAATTGGAGCACACCTTATATCACAAATATTCCAACACCAGCTGACAGGGCAGATATCATTCAGCTGCTTCCTTCTCAAGCTATACACACTTGAAATATTACTCTAGAGATCTGCAACGCTGTTTTAAAACAGGGTGTGCCAGAATGATTCCTTGGGTTTAAAACATAACTGAAAGACAACCTAGGTACTATTTGAAATTCATTTAGTATAAGAAAGAACAAGAGGCGTTTGTGGTGTGATGGTTATTATTGGAGGAAATGAGCACAACGATACGAGTTCAAATTCTCGATGGGTCTCTTTGATATACTGCTAAAACCGTTGGGAAAGGTGTGAATCCAACTATTCTCCGCCAGCTATTGGTAAATTGTAGAGCAAACTCAGCGCATGAGTAGCATGGCTTGGATCTGTGCGGTAATGTGGGGTAATGTGGAGAGCTGATGGTAGGATAGAGGTCGGTTTAGCTCAGTCAGTAGAGCATTCGCCTCGGAAACACAAGGTTCCGGGTTCGATACCGGCCTCGCCAACTCGGTGCATGAGTAGCACAGCTTGTATCTGTGCGGTAAAGTAGGGAGCTGATGTAAGTGTGGCACTCGACCTCAAACGCTAAAACAATCCCCTGGTCTAGCGCTAGCGAAAAGAGGATAGACTTTCTCGCTGTCCGACCGAAGACGTTTTGTTTCATTCATATTTGTTGGGTATGCAATTTTTAAAACACATTTTTTATCTAATCCATAGATGGGGCCCTAAACTGGGAGTAATGGTGATGAAGGGGTACTCCAAACTTCCCAGAGCTCCAGAACTGAAACCTCACCACTAGATGTTATTTAATAACATACCCAGACAGGTCCAGACAAGCCAAAATATGTAATTATAAAATACAATAAGATTTTTGCACATTGAATGGCTATGGGGATCCATCAGTGTAAAATAGGAATCAAAGGGGGCCATAGGAAAAAAAGGTTGAGAACCACTGGTCTAAATACTTCATCTAACAAACTATTCGCTCTTGACGCCTGAAGTTCAACGGTATCGCAATTTCATTACGAATACTGTCATTATTTAGTTTTCGGACTGTTTTCTACGTCTTTATTGTTATATACACAACATTTCGGCCGATATGCCCTCCAGCCTTTTTCAGGTGTTTCTCATCGAACCCGAGGACCTTCTTGTCGAACTCGGGGGCCTCCATGGGGGAGTCAGAACCTTCGAGGAACTTCGAACTAAACCCTTTATTTAATTGATTGAGTTTCAATGTTCTTATTTTGTTATCCAAGACCGGGTACAAGTGTTAAGTTATGTTAAGTATTGCATGTGATTTTTGCCTGTAATCAGGATTGAACGTGCAACCTTCAGTTCATTTAGAACTGTATTAACCAACACCTATATCCATTACGCCATGTGTCCAACTGGAAAAATGCAAATAATACAAATTATCAAGTGGCATCTCAAAATCCAGACGAATAAACTTGAACCTTCAGGTATCCACAAAGGAAGTAATCACA
The DNA here is from genome assembly GCA_023376005.1 of Doryteuthis pealeii. Taxonomy (NCBI): domain Eukaryota; kingdom Metazoa; phylum Mollusca; class Cephalopoda; order Myopsida; family Loliginidae; genus Doryteuthis; species Doryteuthis pealeii. Next base: position 112,248,727 of record CM042145.1, read on the forward strand.
AAGGGGATGGATCTGGTGGGTGAGTGGATCATGGAATGTTATCACGTGGTCAGATAAGTTTTAATCACAAAGGTACAATCTTTACATTCAAACGAATGTCAGTCTTCTTGGAATACTCCATTGGTTGGAGTTGGACCAATATATAATATATATATATATATATATATATATATATATAATATATATATAGAGAGAGAGAGAGAGAGAGAGAGAGAGAGAGAGAGAGAAAATAAGAAGATTTTCTATAAAAAAAAAACAATGATTTATTAAAAACTATAATCTATAAAAAAAAATACTTGAAATTGAATGTCAAGTTTTAAATTTATAGGGTCAAAGGGGGAATCAATTAGAATAATTGTTAATAAAAATTTATATAAAAATGTAAAATCGTTTTATTTAAAAATAAAAATGTAAATAAAATAGAATTCGTAACTAAAGAAAAAATATTCGCTGAACCAGAAATTTACATGATTCAAAGCTGTTGTTTTTTATTTAAAACTTTCAATTTTCTAAGCTAAAAATATTAAGTTTTAAAAATAAAATAATTGTTTCATTTCTCCTTTTCTTTCTCATTGGTCAGAGAAAGAGAGAGAGGGGGAGGGGGAGAGAGGAGAGAGAGGAGAGAGAGAGAGAGAGAGAGAAGGGAGAGAGAGAGAGAGAGAGAGAGAGAGAGAGAGAGAGAGAGAAAGGTAGTCAAAGAAGAAATATGGAAATTAGTAATAATAACCCTTTGCAGACTGTTATATGGTTTCGGCTATTCTTATTTAATAAGAATACTTTTCACACAGATCTATTTGACCCGTAGATTGGATACTAACAAGTAGTATCACTCCGGAGCTGTGTGGACTTTATAGTAATGGCAAGAGTACTCCACAGCTCCACACCATGATGGTAACTGAAATGGCATGGCTGCACGTGCTCGCCGATTCGGGAGATCATTCTGCCGGACCATTTATTAAAATGTTACTCTTGATTTCCGAGTACACACACACACACACACACACACACAAAGCCCCTTAAGCCAGTAGAACAATTCACATACCTAGGTAGTAATATCTTATCCACAGAAAGCGATGTAAATACACGAATAGGAAAAGCGTGGTCAGCCACAAACAAATTATCAATAATATGGAAATCCGATCTCACTGACAAGCTAAAGCGACATTTCTTCCAGGCGGTGGTTGTATCAGTGTTGCTTTACGGATGCACCACTTGGACCCTAACGAGGCGCCTTGAGAATAAGCTGGACGGGAGCTGCACAAGAATGCTGCGTGCAGTCCTGAATAAGTCGTGGAAGCAGCAGCAGACCCACGGGGAAGCAGCCACCTGCCCCCCATCTCACAAACCATACAAGTGAGACGGACAAGACATGCCGGGCACTGCTGGAGAAGCAGGGATGAGCTCATAAGTGACGTTCTTCTGTGGAAGCCAACACACGGGCATGCTAGTGTGGGCCGTCCATCAAGGACTTACATTGACCAACTAAGCAAAGATGCAGGTTGCTGCGCAGAGGACCTCCCTGGGAAAATGAATGATAGGAAAGGTTGGCGAGAGATTGTCATGGATTCCGTGCTAATAGCGCGACATGATGATGATGATGATATATCGTAAAGCATTACTCGTCTGTTCTTTACAGACTTGAGTTCTATGGTGATCGTTACACGGATGTATGTATTTATCAGTTAAGTGTTCGCCTCTTACTGATAGCTACCACTGCCGAGACAGTAAGGAGCCGGACTGAAGAGAATTCAGCGGGGTTTCTTTCCCGGCTAGAAGTAACTCTTAAGTCTAGCCACACTGATGAGACGTAAACGTCGAAACACGGTATCTGTGGATGACTATATATATTATATATATATATATATATATATATATATATATAATCACAGTGTATGGTTGAGCTTGATGAATTAGACGTGTGTCAATGTATGCAGTATTATTAGAAGAATGCTCAATATCTGTGATAGAACAATTATTATAATAATAGATGAATATATATTAGTTTTTGTATATATATATTTAATTAAATGGATAATTATCTGAGACCATTTGGTTTCATGACTGTCTAAACAGAACAATCATCAGACAGGAAAATATTTTCCTCCCTGATGATTGTTCTGCTTAGACGGCCATAAAACCAAATGGTCTCAGATAAGTATCCACTTAATTAAATATATATACAAAAACTAATATATATATATATATATATATATATATATTATATATATATATGTGTGTGAGAATATGTGCTTAATTGAAGTCGAACCTAATTTTTTTATGGTAGAAATGTGAGGAGGTTAATCCAACAGTATGTGGAGAAAAGTAGACAACCACTTGGATATAGTTCTTACTCCAATGATGGAAATTCTCAAAATGCTGAAAACGGAAGGTCGTTAGTAGGGGGAGGTGCGGTTGGGGGTGGTTAGTGGATTCTTTTTCTCTCTGGAATGGGGAGTGCCGGAATGGTGGATGGTGGTACCACAGGTGTTAGATTGTGGGGATTCGTTAACTAAATATGTGTGTGTGTAAAATCAGAAGCCGGCGTATACATGATTCCTTGTGCAGACTGCCACAAGAAATACATAGGCGAGACCTCCAGAAATTAAAAAAAAACGCCTATATGAGCACAAACGCAACATAAAATTGGGTGACAACAACAACTGTTTATTCCAACACATATTTAAAACACAACATAGGTTTAATTTCAGCAATGCATCCATGATCGCATACATTCACAACAAAAGATTACGACAAATATTCGAAGCCAGTGCCATTAGCAACATTCCCAACATCAATTCTAGATCCGGCTTCTTCAATATCTCCTCACACCTAGGTAAAACCATCATAGATAGTTACAAACCAAACAGACAACAAGACAACACTTAGCAACTTAAAGACAACACACTTAAAGCCAATAACAACAACAACATTACAAAACAAACACAAACAATAACAATCTTAATAAACACACACACACACACACACACACTCACACACACAACACACACCACACACACACACACACAAACAAACATTTACAACCCTTCAAAATATGTATACAAAAAAAGATAAAAAACAGATAGATTGATAGATAGATAGACACCAACAGATTAAAGGCAGATAGATGAACTGACAGATAGACAGATATTAACAGATTAAATACAGATACATGGACAGGTAGATAGGTAGATATTAACAGACTATGGATAGACAGATTGATAACAGACTATAGACAGGCAGAGAGATAGATATAAACATACTCTAGTTAGATACATAGAAAAATAGATACATACAGAATATAAACAGACATACAGATGGACAGAAAGATCAAAAATAGATGAACAGACACACAGATAGACAACAGATTGATAGACATGAACACATTCAAGGTAAATAGATAGATAGATAGATAGACAGATGGACGGATAGAGATATAGATAAATATTAACAGACAAAAAAATAAAATAAAATAAAATAATTAAAAAAAAGAATAGATAGATAGACAGACAGACAGCACAAACAAATCATCGAAAACAAACAGACACAGATGATATTAACAGATTGAAGACAACTAGATAAATCAAAATAGATAAAGATATGGATATATCACAATGTATATAATACATAATAACATCAACAATAATAACATCGCCACTATTAATAACAATAACAATAATAATAATAATAATAATAATAATGATATATAACATTATGCACACACGCTCGTACAATTTTAACAAATCTCACCATCCCCCCTTCACAATAATAAAATCAATATTAATAAAAAAAAAAATAAATTTAAAAAAATAAATAAAAATTAAAAAATAAAATATATAATAAAATAAAATAAAATTAGAATCTCATATATACATACCAGCTACATATTCAAGTTAGATATATAGACAGATTCACAAAAAGATAGATAGCAACTTAATAAAAATAGATAGATAGATGGACTGAAAGTCCAAATATAGATGAACAGACACACAGTAAAGATAGTAAAAACAGATGGGTTGATAGACATGAATACATTCAAGCTAAATAGATATATAGATAGATAGACCGATAGACAGATAAACATACTGTTAAATATTCATAAATAAATAAAGAAAGAAAGAAAAAGATAGACAGACAGACAGATACTAACAGATTACCCATGAACAGACACTGATGATATCAACTGAATAAAGACAACCAGATAAATATTTTAATATATATGACAACCAGACAAATATTATAATATATATGATAAATATTATAATATATATGATAATAATAATAATAACAATAATAGTATATAACATTATACATATGCTCACTTACAATTTTAACAAATCTTACCCTTACAAAAAATAAAAAAATAAAAAAATCACACCAACATACCAACAACACACATATAACTTAACGACAAATCCAGTTCCCAATCACATATAAACAAAAAAACAATTAAACAGACACACACACACACACACACACACACACACACACACACACACACATATATTTAGTTAACCAATCCCCACAATCTAACACCTGTGGTACCACCATCCACCATTCCGGCACTTCCCATTCCAGAGAGAAAAAGAATCCACTAACCACCCCCAACCACACTTCCCCCTACTGACGACCTTCCGTTTTCAGCATTTTGAGAATTTCCATCATTGGAGTAAGAACTATATCCAAGTCCTGAAGATGGTCTAATAAGAGACCGAAACGTTGCACCGTCGACAATAAACATCAAGTTTCCGTGTTTGTCTACTTTTCTCCACATGAAGACATGTCACATCAAAATGAACATATGGGAGGTTGGTGCAGAAAACCGAGCGGCCTGGCTCCTCCTTGTCAGACAAGGGACGAAATGAGTGAAAAAGAGAGGAAAGAAGACGCCACAGAAAAGAGGGCCAGAAGGAAGGAGAGACAACAGCAACTCCAGCAAGTATCACTGTTCATTTGCAGTCACTGACATTGGCATTCAAAAATTGGCCAGATCAGCCACTCGCGCAGATGCAGTTAAAAATGGATAGCGCCATCCCCTTTAACAGATGGAAGGATGCCTACATATATATATATATATATATATATATATATATATATATATATATATATTGTCAGCATTTTTTCTTTTAAACATGTTTTGTTAAACTCTACGGACAATTCTTATCGGGCGAGTTTTTGTTCGATCCTTTCTAACTGTCTGGCCATCTTTTTGATATCCGGGTGGAATTGGTGTAGCAATATATATATATATATATATATATATAATATATATATATATATATATATACTGTTTTATTTGCCCGTGTTCATATTTATGTGCGCCTGGGTGTGTACATATGTGTATATAAAGACATGTAAATATCCTTGCCTTTATATGTATGTTTTTATGAAGGTATGTGCGTGTGTTCTGTACTTGTACACATGCATGTACTCATTCTCTTTCTATTTCTTTTTGCCTTCATTCACCGTTTTGCGCATGCATGTGTGTTGAAGAATGATTAGGGAGTGGCGAGGAGAGAAGTACAGCCGAAGATTTTAAAAACAATTAAAAGTTGCCACGTTCAGGAAATCAGATGAAGCCGAGAAAAAGATTTTTTTTTATAAAATAAAATAAAATAAACGAAATAAAAATAATAATAACGAGAAAAGTTCAGAAATATTCGGAGAAAAAAAAAATAGATAAACCAAGGAAATATTTTCAAATTGGAAAAACAAAACAAAAAAAATGGTGAAATGAGCTGGATTAACAGGAAGTCTTCGAGAGTTGCAAGGAATTGGTAAAATGAGCGGGAAAGAATGAAAGAGAGGCGGGAACTGAAGAACCAGTTTATATAAGCAGAGCAGAAAAGAAAGCCTTTGAAAAGATGGAAGAGCTCGTTGCACAGAATGGCGGAAAGAAAGAATGCAGTGGAGCGGGGTCACGTGATCAGGATGAAGAGACTGGTTGTTATGTGGTTCGATAATCGGCCACGAATGAAGATCGAGAAAATGAAACAAAAATGAAACAAAAATGAAACAAAATCTTCACAAAATTCATATGAGTAGTAATTGTAAAAAAAAAGGAAGAAAGACAAAAAATACTCTATTTACTCGTGTATAAGTCGAATTCTTAAAAGTTAACTTTTCGGCGTAAAGCTGGTGTCGACAAACTATTCACGAGTCATAGTTGTGTAACGTTGAAATTCAAACATAGCGAGGTTGGCTGAGTGAGCACTGAAAAATATTAACACACAGCTCTCAACTATCCAGAAAAATAGCTATTTGTGAGTTATCGATAATTAACGTGTTTCCCGATATATTAATTTCATAATAATAATAATAATAATAATAATAACTAATAATAATAATAATAATAATAATAATGTTGTAAGTCGAGTATCAGAGTTAAGAGAGAAATAATCGGAAGAAGCACAACGAGCTTTAGGGATAGTATTAGGGATAGGGGAAAAGGTTTACTGAGCAAAGATACAAGGGGAACAGAGTAATTAGCAATTGCTAGATTGAATTAATAAGTCCCGTGGAATCTCGTTGTTTCTCTCTTTCAATTCGTCATACATTATCTATAGGAACAGATAATTCCATTCTCATTATTTAAGTACTATATGACAATAATAATAATAATAATAATAATAATAATAATAATAATAATAATAGATCCAAGCTATGTTATTTGCGTTCTCATTTGGCGAGTCTGGTATGGAACCCGGGTGGTTTCCAGGCGGATGCTATATATATATATATATATATATATATATATATCAGTAAAATTATAACAGAAGATTTAGATTTTTAGCTTTATAGCCTATTTCAGGAACCCAGAGCAAATGTCTAGCCCTTCCAATCATCAGATGACATTTGCTCTTGGATTCCTGAAATAGGGTATTGTTATAATTTTACTGATATAATTTTGCTCTGTGACTCTGACAATAAGAGCACATATTGAGCTCTGCAAACTACGACACTTTAAAAAAAACTTCTACGTCTTAAGGAATATTTCTTCTCCGGATCTTTGGATTATATATATATATATGTGTGTGTGTGTAATAAAGATATGTAAATATCCTTGCCTTTATATGTATGTTTTTATGATGGTATGTGTGTGTGTTCTGTACTTGTACACATGCATGTACTCTTTCTCTTTTATATATATATATATATATATATATATATTATATATATATATAATTAATATGTATTTGTATATATATATATATATATATTCAAATCCTTCATATTTACCTTAAATAAAAGCATCAATAACATCATGTACTGCTAGCACAACGGTTCTTTACATAGACTGTTGTTTCAAGAGCTCGTCTAGATTATATATATATATATATATATATATATATATATATATATTGGAAAAGTTGACTTACCGGTGAATTTGGTCACGATGGTTAGTAAGTGTGGAATTCAGGTGGGTAAGTCAGCGATATAACAAATACAAAGTGCTCAATACTAAGCAAAGCAAATTTATTATGAAATGAAATCTCTTGTACCTATTTCATAATATATATATATATATTATATATATATATATATATATATGTGTTGTGTGTGTGTGTGTGTGTGTGTGTTGTGTAAAGAACCGTTGTGCTAGCAGTACATGATGTTATTAATGCTTTTATTTAAGGTAAATATCAAGGATTTGAATTACAATTTCAAATTTATCCCCGAATTTATATGATTAGTTAATGATGTTCAGTACAAACGTGGGCATAAATTGTTAGTGATATGCATTATTTAGATAAAGATTGGTTTGGTTCTTTTTTTACGGCATATCAATACTTTCGGGTCATTTAATGCCGAATCAAGTCATTTAGATAAATGTGTTTAACTTCATGTGTATTTGATTATTGGCAGGAGGTCACATGACTAGTGATATAAAGCTACGGTCAACAGTACTCAGTGTGGAAGTGCGGTTAGTAAATGCCTGTTGATGAGGGGGGTGCCGGGGTCTAATCAGCCCTGATTGGGTCTCCCGGGGGAGGAAATCCGATGTTGAAAGACCAGAAATTTCCATTGATCCCAGGAATACAACATCACTGACGACTCCCAACCTTCATGCATCTAAAAGATGTATTTTGCGAAAACATTAGATATAGTACACAGGCATCAGATTACTTACAGTACCCGCTATTGCTTAAGTGGTAACCCAACTAAGCATTGAACAGGCTCATTGCTGCTTAACTTCAGTGATCAACGTGACTTGGCCGTAATCCTAATTATATAGTTAGCAACTATGCCTATCTCTTCCCATAAAATATTAATAATTAAATCCAAAATTCTAAATTCAGTTCTTAAATGCTTGTTGAGTTAAAGTGATAAAAATGTTTAATTTATGTTTAATTCCTTTTCTTTATTACCCCTAAAAATGTAACAATAAAAAGCTAATAATTAAACATGTCCTTATTTCAAAGTCGAGGTTTTCGCATATTTATTCAAATGAAATTATTTCTTTATTCTATGAATATTTTTTGTTCTTATTTATGAAGAAATGTGAAGAGTTTCCAAAAATTGACTGGTTTTGAATATTGAATAATATCATTTAATCAGTGAATTTTGTACTTTTTTTTATTATAAACATATCAAAGTACATGCGCGATTTTTATCCTCATTGGCACCTATTTTCTGAGTTATAAGTCGACACGTAAATACCAAAACAGACGCGACTCCTTTATATATAGAGATACAATGATGTATTCGACACTTCGATTATTTTCCTTATTTCTTTCTGATAAATCAATCCTAATTTGACTTGATGACTCAAACAGCGTTTAATTTAGTGCGTAAGTTGATTATAGATAAGAAATACTCAATGTTATTAATCATTTTATTTCTATAATTATCTATATTTAATTATAATGATTTTGCACAATTATTCAAATCCACTCAACTAATACGTAATATCACCACCAATAGACGTTCAACTGATAATTCACTATGTAACGCAAATTTCATTACTGGATATTACGTGTTACTTCTAAAATGATTATGTTGCAAAAGTATAGAAAATGGTCATTATTCCCTCCAAGTGTTGCTTTTATGCCCTGGAGACGGAAAATTAAAAATGAACCTATTTTCTTTCAAAGAAGGGGCCATATTAGGCCCTCTTGATTGGTGTTAAATGATATTTTGTAGCCTAAAATTAAAGCTTGCAATTGTTTTTCTACCCACTTTTCATATTTCCATAATTTTTCAAACTTTTTGTACATTTTTCATTATTTTTTATCATGTCTAAAAAATAAGACCACTAAGCGATATATAGGTTTGAATTATGTTTTATAGTGAGGCAAAAATATTAAGATTTTTTTATTTTGCCAACTTAAGTTAGAAAATTTCAGAACACTACGCCGTACACTGGTTAAGGTTAGGGTTAGGGTTAGAAGTTAAGATTAGGGTTAATTTGTTCAAGTAGATATGTTATATTTATATGTTTATGAATTCTTGTGGCGAGAGAACAAAGAAAGTAACACTATCATTACATAGTTGATTCACAATAAAGCATCTTTGAAACCCATCTATCGTTCAATAGTCTTATTTTTTTAAGGTATAGGAATTTACTGAACATCGCTCCTACAGTCAAGAAAGTTCATGAGTACCAAAAATAACAATTTCAATGAAATTCTTAAAGATATAGTTGATTCACAATAAAGTATTTTAAAACCCATCTATAGCGTAAATGGTCTTATTTTCTTAAGGTACAAAATATCACTCTACACCGCTCAACCGGAAACAATTCAAAAGTAAAAGGGTTAAAAAAAAAGTTCAAGAGTGTCCAAATTTATACGTTTTCGTTTGAGGTCTGAACATTTTTTTTTGTTATCATACACCCAAAATAGTGCGCGGGATCGTCTCATCAGTGGTGTTATTGGGATCATAACAAGTTTCGGGTTTTCCAACATCATACCAGTTCACCCAACCGAAGCAATTATTTCGACAGACGATCCTGAATCAACAAGTCCACTAAGCACACTATAACGTTCAGTGCATTCCTTCCATTGTTATAATAATTGATATTCTAAGTTGAAAATGACCAATGAAAAACGACGTACTTTACTTCCATCCTAGTGGTAATGAGATACAAAGGCGAGCAACATATCAATACAAATTTATATATATTCATACTAAGGTTATACGGAAATTAGCAAAAGTTTTTAGTAATTTCTAGAAAAGTCTTTATCAGCGACTCAGCACCAAATCTACTGAGAACTTTCTGAAAAATTGATAAATTTAAAGATTTCACTGACCAGGCCTCATATGCTGTATCCCAAGCCATATTGAAATGAGGAGAAATGAAAAAGCTGACTCGGCAGCCAAATCGGCTTTAGATTTGACCCCCGAAAAATTCAAGATTCCATATACTGATTTGAAACCTAAAATGAATAGATTCCTTCATCCAAAATGGCAATGCCACTGGAATAACAACATCCACAATACACTATTATTAATCAAACCCAATTTGGGATACTGAGGATAAACCTATAAAAATTCCAGAAAGGAACAAACTATTATAACCCGATCATCCATTGATCATACAAAATGTCCGCACTCCTTTAACCCAAACAAGAACAACAACTACAGTATGAAAAATGTCAAAAATCCCGTAATGTCCTAGAATGTGAGGTTTTTGCTCTCATCAGAAAATACTATGAGAGATCTATTTGAAAAAGTCAACATAGATGACATCCTGTCCTTTTTGAAAGAAATAAAATTATACCCGAAAATAAAAATGTAAACGTGATCAATATTATACAAAAGTGTAAATGTAGACGTAAAATGTATATTATTCCCTAACCTCCAACTATAAAATGACCCCAGACGTGTTGATATTCCTTTAAAAAACACCAACCAACTAACCAATCAACCAGGCCACAAAAGGAAAGTTTAAAAAGAAAAATAGGAAGAAGGAGCACTTCAAAGTAGCTTTTGACTCACGAGAAGAAAATCTCTTTGGTTTGAATTTAGAGTTTTTTCTTCTAGACCGGTTGCCATACCAAGATTAAAGAGCCCAGCGTATCCTACTATTTAACCATAGCTGGAGGGAGAATAGATGGATTCGTACTTTTCCCATTGATTTAGCACCAAGTGTAATGCAAACAGCCGTGTCCTGTATTTGAACTCGTGTCACCGTGTCCATTTCCTATGACGGTAGACCCCACACCAAGCGCCTCCTACTTAAATAGGTCCCTTCCATTTACTTTGGTCATAAGCAGTTGAGAAATAACACTTTCTACACAGGAAAAAGAAAAAAAGTAATAATGATATTACACAATCAATTACGTTATCGCCCTTAAATAAGTAGATATTTTCATAGCCCTTTCGCCAAAGGTAGAATGTGACACAAGATCACAAATATGGGGCATCCAGTGTGGATCAAACACGCTAATCAGAATTAATTTGATCTGGAAGACTAGCTTGCTAACTATTACACCACGATGGGACGGATTCGTCCGTTAATAAGTATATCCTATAGTGTTTTTTGTTTATCTAAAGTTAAAATTTCTTCTAAATCAAAGCTACTAGAATTTTACTGAAATACAATAAAAACGGATTTTATTAGGTACTATTTATGACCAAAATCTACAGCATTGAAACTCTATAAATAAAAGAAGAAAGAATTATGTAGCACGTAAAAAATAAGTTACATCCATACGCAAAGTTTTATATATATATATATATATATATATAATATATATATATAATAAATTTGGCATTAAATAAATGATAAGGGTTGATATGCTATTAAACCAAACAACAACAAACCTCAACAATTTGATCCAATGAAAAAGTACCTCACGGATGCTTTCAAGATTACACAGATATTACACTCTGATCTTACATAAATAAACCCGTCATTCGGTGGCGTAGTGACTAACGTGTTTGACCGCGGCATCATAGTAAACGAGTTCGAACTCCACTAGCGCTATTACGTTCCTTTTTGGACTAATACACTTGGGAAAGGTATAAATACCCTTATCCCCCAGCTATGGGTTAAATGGTACCACTATTGTTTATCTACGAGGATGGCTTTGGCATTAAATAACCCACGAAGGTTGATATACCATTAAACAAAGGAACTAACCGATCGTCATCCTTTTTGACATGTTAGCGATGCAAGTTTAACATAAGCAAAGTCGTAGGAGTGGCCTATTGTCGGTATCAGCCGGGTAGCGAGGGAGTCTATCCCCTTTCACTCGTGCTCGATCAGGGTGATTGTTTTTGTGTCTGAGATGGAGCACCACACCAACTATTAGCTCCTTACTTTACCGCACAAATCCAAGCAATGCTATTCATACGCTGTGTTGGTGAGAGCCAGTATCGAACCCGTAACCTTGTGTTTCCTAGCTGGAAACTCTACCAATTGAGCTACCAATTACGTATAATTAATTAAAGCGATCAAGTGTTTCTTGATAATTGCGTTTTATTTGTTTGTCATGTTCTAAGCTTTTCGGCGCTCCTTAACTAGGATTACAGGATCTAAAGAAAGCCATTAGCAAGACAAGTGATATGTAATATCTACGAGTCTCATTTTCGACTCAGTCAGCCAAATCAAATGGCAACTAAATAGAAAGGGATCATAATTATTAATTTGTCTAACCATTTATCTTAATTAGCACTCATTATATAAATGAATCCATATTTGCATATTGTAATAACCAATTAAACATTGCCCAGTAAACACACAATTTATCTATCTATCTATCAATATCTCTCTCTCTCTCTCTCTCTCTCTATATATATATATTATATATATATATATATATATATATATATATAGGAAAGATTCTATATGTATGTTCGTATGTTTGTACAATGCCCGAGTGCACAGCGTTTTACGAAGGGAAATTGATTGGTTGGTTGGTTGGTTGGTTGAATTTCAATGGGATTTCAAATTTCAATGGTATTTCAAATTTTTTTAAAACTAATTTTTTAAACACGTTTTTTTAACTCATTATTTGATCTATTTAACCGATAGATAATTTTGTTGGTTGGTTTTGTTTTATGGTAAACATTTTCGGGTCATTTAATGTCAGATTTTGATATAGTATTTTTTTTTACAGTTGCTGCTGTTGCTTAAATCTTCACCTTGTATTGAACAAGCTCATCACTGCCTCACTTCGGTGATCTAGCGGGGACCTGTGCTTTCAACGTTACTTCACCGTACGCCCTAAATGGGACCCTAACAGGTACTACCACTCCGGGCTAAAGCGGACCTGGGAGCAATGGCAATATGGGGTACTCCACACTCCCCAAACCCTACAACTGGAACCACACTATCTGATGCAGTTTAAGGCCATACCAAGGACACACGGAAAATTGGTGAATACCAGCAAAGACCAAAGTTCAATAAAATCGACAGCTTAGTTTTGTCCGGGAGGGAGTCAAAGAACTTTTTGCCGCTCATTTTCCTTAAGAAAAGCTTAATAAAACTATAATAAGGGTATAAATCAATGATATATTGAAAAATAATTTTATTAAAAAATAAAACAAATTCATAAAGGATAAGACATGATAAAAAGTAAATAAAAGGTTCTAAAGACAGAAAAGTTAAATAATAATAATAATGAACAACTTAAAAAGGTGAAAATAAAAGATATCAAAGATAATATGTATATATATAGTAAAAGTAAGTAAAGTCGACGGGGCGGCCTAAAGTCGGTATCAGCCAGTCATCGAGGGATTCTATCCCCTTTTCAATGGCGCTAGACCAAGGAGATTGTTTTAGCATCTGGGGTGGAGCGCCACACCTACCATCAGCTCCTTACTTTACCGCACAAATCCCTGTGCTACTCATACGCTGAGTTGGCGAGGACCGGTATCGGCCCTATATATATATATATATATATATATATATATATATATATATAAATGATTTTTATTAATCGATATATAATATAGATAAGAGATAAGAGTTATATTTTCATCTCTTCGGCCATGAGCAGGATGGGAAACAAAGTAAATCTTTTAAATGGAGTAAAGTTGGTTTGAATTCAGAGTTATTCTTCTTCTAAATAGGTTGACTTACCAAATTAAAGGTTGCCTTACTATTATTCATCCTTTTCACAAAAACATTAGTATGGGAAACAACCTCGTCCAGGATTTGAACTCGCGTCGACGATTCTATATCCTACTGTGATAACTGTTACGCTAAGCGCTCCCTAAAGAACATATCTATGTATTTACTCAAGCCTCCCGCCACGAGACAGGATGCGACACAAAAATCCATTTTTAAGCGGAGCAAAACTGGTTTGTGTACAGATCTTTCCTTCTCCAAGACAAGTTGCCCTAAATTTACTCATAGTTGTGGAGAGAACAGATGGATTCATGATATTCGCAAATACATAAGCACCAAGGGAAACGGAAACAGGCTCATCCAGGATTTGAACTCGTGTCGCCGAATCAATTTCTTACGAGGTTAACTGTCATGATAAGCGCGCCTTCAAAGAACACATCTATGCATTTATCCAACCCCTTCTGCAACGAGCAGAATGGAATGCAACATCAAAATCACGTTTTGAAGAGAAATTCAGCTTCCTTCTCATAGACAGGCAGCACGGTTAAAGAACCCAGTCTGCCCTACTATTTACCCATAGCTGGAGGAAGAATAGTTGGATAACATCCTCGTCACATCTAACCGATTCCTTTTGTTGCGACGATAACCGTTGTGCTAAGTCCGCCTCCTGAGAAGGTATGCGTTCCTTTCTGTGAATTCCTGTGGTTGGGGTGTGTTTCTTTGTGTATGTCCCTTACATTTGCTACATGCACATTAGGCTGTGTATATGCGCATATGTGTGTATGTATGCGGGTATGTGTGTGTGTGTGTGTGTGTGTGTGTGTGTAATCGAAGGATGAAATCTGGGACGCGAGAAAAAAAAAGTAACGTCATCAGAAAGATTGTAATGGCGGACCAGATCCTTCGTCACTCACAATGATCATTCAGCCGATTTTTCTCGTACGACTGATTGACTGATGTCGTTCATCTGTACAGCCTAATGAACTGGGTTTGTTAGCAGTTGGCCATGTGCATCCGACCAACTCATAGCACCTCCATCACCCCCCACCCCCTTGATTTCTAACTGGCATCAGTTAGACGTGTTCACCATTCTTTAAATACGTATGTATGCGCAGTCTGTGTGTATGCGTGCTTTTGAGGAGGGAAACAGTATGCAGCTAAATAGACCAGATAGAAAATCATATACGAGATATGCGAACATCTCTCTCTCTCTCTCTCTCTCTCTCTCTCTCTCTCTCTCTCTCTCTCTCTCTCTTTCGCGTCAACTTTTACAATCTTCTGTCGTTCTGTAAATCCCCCACCCACAAACTCTCTGTCCCATTATCGTATTCGTAATGCTGAATTCCAGCTCATTTTTTTTTTACCTTTTTATCTTCCTTCCAAAACCGCCCGTTTCTCTTCGAGGTTTCTTCATATTTCTGTTTCTTCCATCCAAAAATCTGTATCCCCCCTCTCCTCTCTCTCTCTTCTCTCTCTCTCTCTCTCTCTTCTCTCTCTCTCTCTCTATCGCTCTATCGCTCTCTCACTCTCTCTCTCTTCACTTCTCTTCTCTTCTCTTTCTCTTCATCTCTTCTCTTCCCTCTTTTTCTATTCATATCCCCGTTTTATTCTCTAGTTTTTCTTTCTTGTTTTCCCTTTCTTTCTTTCTTTCTTTCTTTCCTTCTTTTCCAACATTTCCCTTTTGAGTTGTTTCTTTAATTCTTTCCTTAATTTTCAGCATTTCCTTCCTTTCTTCCTTCCATCCTTCCTTCTTTCCTTCCAGCTTTTCTTATTTATTTCCACCCTTTCACGATCCTTTCTATCCAATTATTTTTATTCTCTCATCTCCATTTTAAAATTCTTTCTTTCTTTCTTTCTTTCTTTCTTTCTTTCTTTCTTTCCCTCCCTTCATTGATTCCTTTTGTTCTTCATTTTCAGCTTTTTACTGCGTTCCCCACCTTCATTCCTTCTTGTTCTCTGTCCTTTCCTTTCTGTCTGTCCTTTCCTTTATTTTCTTTTTTCTTTCTTTTCCTTTTTCCTTCTCAATATTTTTATACATCATCCCTTAAGTTCGTTAATCTTTCCATATTTCCTTCCTCTCAGATTTTTTCTTTCCTGCTTTCCTTTCCAGAGTTTTTCGTTCGACCCTTTTTTTCCTCCCTTATTAACATTTTCCTTCTTTCTCTCTTTTCTTCTTGCTCACTTCCTTTTGTCCAACATTTTCGTTCGTTTTTTCTTTCTTTCTTTCTTTTTACCAGCCTTTGCCTTCTTTTTGTATTTTCCTTCATTTTCTTTCTTTTTCCTTCTTTTTTTTCCAGAGTTTTGTTCTCACTTTGTTCTTCCTTCCCAATTTTCCTTCCTTCCCAACTTTCCTTCCTTCCTTCCCAACTTTCCTTCCTTCCTTCCTTCCTTCCTTCCATTCTAACGTTTTCCTTCGTTTTTTCCTTCTTTGTTTCTTCCTTACCTATATTTTCCTTTCTTCTTTGTTCTTTCCATTCTTCCTAACATGTTTCTTCCTTTATTTCTTTTTCCTACCTTCCTTATTTCTAGCACGTTTATTCCTTTTTCTTTCTTTCTTTTCTTTTCTTTTCTTTTCTTCTTTCCTTCACCGCATTTGTCTTCCTTTATTCTTTACTTTTTCTTTGCTTATTTACTTCTTTCTTTTTTTCCTTCCTTCTTTCCTTCCTTCCTTCCTTCCTTCTTTCCTCTCGTCCTTCCTTTCTATCATTTCCCTTCTTTTCTTCCTTCCTTTCATTCTTCTTTCCTTCATTCCTTCTCTCATTCTTTCCTATTTTCTTCAGAGCACTTCCTTTCCTCCCTTCTTTCCTTCTCAGCATCTCTTCCTTTCTTCATTCTTTCTTTATTTATTTATTTTCTCCTTTTTCTTCTTCTTTCCCAGAATTTTCCTTTCTTTCTTTCTTTTCTTCTCCCTTCCTTCCCAGCCATTTTTTCTGTATTTACTTCCTTCATTCATTCTTTCATGTTTCTTCTTTCCTTCACAGCATTTGCGTTCCTTCCTTCCTTCCTTCCTTTCCTTCCTTGTTTTCTTCTTTCCTTTCGTCCTTCCTTCCCGGCATTTTCTTTCCTTTCATCTTTCCTTCCTCTTTTCCTTCTTTGTTTCCCAGAATTTTCCTCCCTTCCTTCCACACTTACTTACTTACTTACCTACTTTCCAATATTTTTTTCTTTATTTTCTCCCTTCCTTCGTCATTTCCTTCCTTCATTACTTCCTTCTACAATCCTCAACCCCAGCCCCTGTCTAATTCTGGTAAGGGCAAAACGCCTTCTCTTCCATGACTCTATCTTTGATAGACAAAAATACAAATAGAAACCAGTGGACGCCAAATGAATTGAAAAGAAGAAAAAAAGCTAAGGGTTTGCACGAATGGAGGACAAATTATTGATTCTAACGGAATTATATTCGTTAAAAAGAACAAAAAACAAAATGAAAAATATCTAAAATTTCAAACGGCACATAATTTCATCTGAGATTAAATCTACATTGGCTTCAGGCAAAACAAATACGCACATAATTCAGATTTAGAAGTTATCTAAAGATTTCAGTTTATGTCGTGCAATGATGACTTCAAAACACACAAGTTTATATTCAGAGTAAGGTTACCAAGCGTAGACGACATTTCTGAAGAAAATCATGATACAATATTCGTACCTTTATATTTTGTCTCAGAATAAGTCGGTCCTCTTGATCATTTACTTTTACGGAATATCTCTTTATCTATACAAATATAAAAGGCAGTTGGTGTGTATGTGTGTATGTATGTCCTGGTGAAACTACGAAAATAAAACAATTAACGACAAACACCGGTTCTTGATTTTTGTGCAACAATTAGAGAGATTGGATTTATATTCGAAGATATTTAAATATACATAGAAATAGCATTGAAATTCTACTTATAAATGTCAATCATTTGTGAATCACAAAAGTATACTCAATTGGCTGGCCACTTAAGCAACAGTGGATATTGTATGCAACCTGATTCCTTTGTTTATCACAATGACTTTATCTAGCATCAAATAGCCCGAAAAAGGCTGATATGCCGTAAAACAAAACAACCAACCAACCAACCAACCAAGAGCTTACATTAAAGTCACTAGATCACCGGAGTTAACCGGTGACGATTGGGACGGTGGCATAGAGAGAGAGAGTCATAGATACCCGTGCTGCCAGCACGACATGATGATGATGATGATGATGATGATGAGGAGGAGGAGGAGGAGGAGGAGGAGGGTATATGTATATCATTAATTCCAGCATATTATGCGAAGTCTCTTTTATATAGAATTTGGATTATAACTATTCTAGATTATATGCTTGGACATTCTATAAAATGATGAATTCATATATGGAGAATCAATCCAAAAGATTACTTACATGGCATGACAACCAGAGGAAAGAAAAAAATGAAAGAAAGAAAGTGTTTTAACTCGAGTATCAGAGTTACCAGAGAAATAAGAAGAAGAAATACAACTAATATTAAGAATTGGTGAAAAGGTTTACTAAGCAAAGATTCAAGTGTAGCAGACTTATTAAAAATTGCTAGATTGAATTAACAAGTCCTGTGGAATCTCGTTGTTCCTTTTCTCCCAGGTTTTTGTCAGACATTATTTCTAGGAAAAACAGTCGATTCCATTTTAATTTGTTTAAGTACTGAAAGAAAGAAAGAAAGAAAGAAAGAAAGAAAGAAGCAAGAAAAGAAAGAAGGAAGAAGGAAAAAAGAAAGAAAGAAGAAGAAAGAAAAAACGAAAGAAAAGTATATTTCTTAATTGTAAGTGAAATACAAAATTTAGATACTTTAAGGGGGAACACGATCTTACCATCAGAGGAATTCCCAAGAAAAAAATTACAAAAAGAAGAAAAAGAAACAGAAACAAAGAACAAAAAAACAAAACAAGCAAAATCAAATAAATTCAGTTATTTTCAAATGTTTCATCAAATCAATAAATTTCATAATTTCATTTACTACAGTTTTATTTGCTATAAACAAAACATGACAAATAGTAATATTGTCAGTATGATATTGTCAATATAATTTACTATAAATATAATTTTATCATTTATATATGAAATACAAAATTTTAGCACTTTAAAGGGAGAAGAATGTTAACTTAAAATATACTCTCTCTCTCTCTCTCTCTCTCTCTCTCTCTCTCTCTCTCTCTCTCTCTCTCTCTCTCTCTCTCTCTCTTCCAACTCTCCAAGAAAAAAATTACAAAATCAAGAATTAACAAAAAGAAACCTGACACCATCAAAATAACTCGAAAGCAATAAACTTCAATATGCCTTATAGCGTTACTAAATTATAGATTTAATATGTAATCTCATATATATATATATATATATATATATATATATATATATATATATATATATGTGTGTGTGTGTGTGTGTGTGTGTGTGTGTGTTGACTTTTTAAAATTACAACATTAAAAGTTTGACGTATGCCAGAAAGAGAAAGTAGGCTGTGGAAAATAATACAATGTCCTCAATACAGAATATAAGATTTTCAAATTTTCTGAGGAAAATGTTTTTAAATTACATCTAAGTAGTTTAAAAGCCGCCGTATCGGGTGGCAATTAAGCTAGCTCCTACGTTAGGTCACAATAAACTCTAGAAGAACTCAAAATAGATCGCGGCATTTAAGTATTGCATTACGTTCAACGATAATTCTTCCGTTGCCACTTGATTTAAAGACAACTTGGTGTACGTAGGTCCTTACTTTTCTTACAAACAATTATTTCTATTTCCTGAATGACTTTCACTGGATTTCACAATTAGTTTCGATTATTCGCAAATCCATTGCCAACTTATAAAGATTATTATCGCACACAAATTCGTCGCAAAAACTTACGTAAAAAAAATCGCCGCAAACAATCCTAGTAATTAAAATTTGGGAATCCAAAATTTCAGCATGGCAGTTCCGGATTCGGCCCGGAATGTTTTTGATTTGCTCGCGGGGTCGGCCAATTTTCAAAATGGTATGATATGGGTTATTTCCTATAAGTCTAACATAAACAAAGGGGAAACACTCTTGAATGATAAATTATT
>CM042145.1:112273789-112283789 GCA_023376005.1 Doryteuthis pealeii
GTGCTTATAATGCAATCCAATATTTTTTAAAAATTTTTACCTTTAATGTATTCTAGCTAGTATCATATAAAAAACACATTATTTCAATAATAGAGTTTCATTAAAATATATAGGAGAATCTAAATTTCAACATATTGAATAAACCTAAATAATTAAATATTAAGTTATAGAATAGTGATCAAATCTTAGATACTATGAGTTAAGGTGAAGAATAAAGATACATTCAAAATAAGGTAATATTAAATTAAAAATAAAATCAAATTAAAATTATAAGTTAATAAGTATAAACTATAGACAATAATTCACCCGTCTTTAACATATTTCATGGAGGCCTATCAATAACCAAAGTTATCAACGTACCTACATAGTTATAATTCAGTATATATATATATATATATATATATATATGTGTGTGTGTGTGTGTGTGTGTGTGTGTGTGTGTGTTTATATAGGTATATGTATCCGTTTGTGGGAGGTATAAATATCAGGTTTGGGCATTAGTATGAAGCTTTAAGAAATAAATATCAGAAACTCGGCTCTTTTTGAGTTTCGTTTCGTTTATTTAGTAGTAGTAAATTTTAAGGATTGTTATTCTCCCTTCTTCAGACTGTGTAAGGAAAGTAGTGTTGCTGGCTTCTGGCTGTTCCTTATAGTCGGGTTATATATATATATATATATATATACCAAAAGGATAAGACAAGCAGGAATATTAATTTTTTAAAAATTTTTATTTGTCATTATCAGGAAAAAGGTTTTCTGGGGGATTATTTGTTGATTTATTTTATTTTTATTTCATTTATCTTTTCTTCTTTTTTTTGTGAAGAGAAAAGGTTTTAAGACTTTTAAACGAGTTTTTAATAAATAGTTGATATTTTATAAAAATAACAACGGAAAATGAACCAGTGGCGTAGCATTATCCATTCATTGTACTAGCAAATATATGCACCCTCCGGGTGCAAGTAATTTAAGTTTTAATGTAATAATATATTATATTAAATTAGAAACGCTAATGAAACTAAATAAGAATGCAGATAAAAAGATTTGAAACAGAGGGTGGTATAATCAAAAAATAGAACAACTGAAACTTGTCTTTCATTGTTATTTTTTTCTAATTTAAGTATTTAGTTAAAAGAGGAAGTGAAGAATAGAATGACAGTTATTTTTTCTTGTTAACGGATTTCATTTAAGATTCATTGAAGAAATGTTTGCTTATATTCATTATAATAAAACCAAACAGTTAGAAATCAATAATACTAAGCACATATTTATTAAAATCACATTTTTAATATCAACGTGCAAATTAGCCTTCCCATTCACACTGTAAACCGCTATTTTGTTGTACATATAAATATAATTGCATGCTATTAGTATGTAAATATGGTTAACAGTATTAATAATGTAAAACAATTTTATTAATAATTGAGGTTTAAATAAAAATAAAATCATTGAGAATGTGATATAAATAACTAAGGGAATTGTGACTTGAGTAGTAATATAGTTTCGGTTACAGACAGAAAAACACACAATCTCCATTATAATAAGATATGCAAACGTAACAACTTTATTAATTTCGAGATAAGCATTCACTAAAAACCTGATTCGGAGTGACTCGCTTAACTCTTTGCCTACTTTAAACCATTCACAGCAGCTCTCCCACCACTGCGATCCTACCGTAAGTTAGTTCATTATAACTGAACAGAGAGAATTGAAATCAAAATAATATGACTTTATTTGAATTGAATGAGTTCTAAGGTGAATAAATACTGAACTTTGAAATATCCCATCATACAGATAAAAAAAAAAAATACCAAGAAAATTTGGTACAGCCGTGGGTAAATTTGGTTGGTAAAGAGTTAAAATGCCACTCTCGTGGCCGATTTTTCAACTCGTTCTTTTAATTTTGCTTTACTTTCCGCTTCAACAGCCCAAAAAGTTGATTCTTCCATTATTCGAGTTATTAATTGGTATTTTCATTTCTCCCGTCAATACAACTCTAATCTAGAAATAGAAATCACGTCTCCGACCCTGACGTGTTAAAGAGACGTCTCCATCACTTCAAATAAAAAACCCAAAAATCAATAAACGCTCCCACATTTCAGACACTGAAAAGCAGTACATCTGCAAACTTAAGAAAATTTGGCAATCCAGTTTGTTTGGTTTGACAAGTTTATTTTGATATCCCGTATTTTCTTTGTCTCCCCTTCAACCTCCTCTCGTCCCCTCCCCTTCCCACCCCTCTTTCTATTACTCTCCCTCCACCTCTCTTTTCTGTTCTAACCTTTCTTTCTTTCTTTCTTTTTCTTTTTTGTAGTTCTCTTCTTTTTTTCCCCCGTTTTCCTTGTTTAGTAAAGGTAATTGCTTTTATTGCCACGTTTTTCTTGTCACTTACATTAGCATTTCGGTTTGACTCGGGCGTCGATTCCGTGCTGACCGATGACCAGATTAAATCAATCAATATCACTCCTCCTCTCTGTCTGTCTCTCCTCCTCCTACAGTTCTTCCTTACATCCCCACTCTCTGCCAAAACCCATGTTCCTTGTCCCGGTTCCTGTGGGCAGTTCCAGCCTACAATCGCAGATGATTATAGTCCTCGACAAAAAATACGGAACGCATCCTGTCAAAATTGGTCCATCCACTTAGTTGCTGAGAGAAAATGGCCGTCGATTCATCGAATTCTTCTTCTTCTTCTTCTTCTTCTTCTTCTTCTTCTCTACCCACATCACCCTATTTCACTCCCCCGTCCATTGACCCTCATTTGAATCCACCCCATTCACCCACTTGTCGCAACAAATATAGACCTTTTTTACGACCCCTCTCCTGTTTTCAGTCACAAACCTTTGTGTTGGCAGAGTGGGGTTTTTTGCGTCATTATTTTCGACATGGTTAGTTTTCTGTGCTAGCACCCACAACCTCCTAGAGACCCCCCACCCGCCACCGCCGCCGCTAGCAATTGTCTTCAAGCCTAACAGATTTGACTCTCTTCCCTTTTGTCGAAGAGTGGAATTGGCAAAATAACCATTAAGAGAAGAGGGAAAAAGACAAAAAAAAAAATAACAATAACACTCAATTGGCCTTTTACCTTTCTTGAGTTTTTATTTATCTATTTACATATGATTTATTCTTTACCTCTCCATTATTGTCATTTATGTGTACGTGCGTGTGTGCCAAGCCTACGAGAAGGGGGTTCAATCGGTACATCTGCCTGGGGATCGGAAGGTCTAAGGGGAGCCCGGGAATTTATGACAGTCTAAAACAAAAAAGCTGTTTTCATTAGTTGGTTATATTTACCTAACCCAACCGCCGCCCTGTCGGTTAGGGTAGTAAAATACGCCGACCGTACCTTACGGAGGATTAAGACTCCCCACTGGGCCAACCTGTTGACTGTAAGTGGTGACCCGTGAAGCCTAAGAACGGGGCCCTGGTGACTGTGCTATCCATGACTTACAACACTCCACTTTGGTCCTTACTTGGGTTAGATAGGCTACGGGAAAGGTCCCAATCCGATCACTCGGCTGGTCATGTCAAGCTCGAGCAACTACATGATTGTCCTAACCGCATTTTTCAAATTGCCTTATAACAAACACCACCCACCCCTTTTTTATCATATAGGAGCTAGAAGGCGGTGGCTGAGAGTCAACTACCAGTATTTATTGATACACATAAAAATTATTCTCAAACAAATCCTATATATATATATATATATATATATATATATATATATATATATATTTGAGGTGAATGTTAGTATTTGTATCCGTTGTAGGAGATACTTATACCAGGTTTGGGCTTAGGTGTGCTAATATTGTTAGCGTAATATGTTAGTTGAGGAATAAATATAGTACAAACTCATCAATCACCTATGAACCAACCAGAAACAAGGCCCTACAGTCCAGCCTAAAACACGCGGCAATCGCCACAAGATCACTACTACAATTCACGGTCAAGTCGAAGGGACGTAGCAGTCCCAAAAATTTACCAGTCTAAATAAATGAAACTCAAAACAAACCACAGAGTCTTCAGATATTTATTCCTCAACCTCAAATAATAAGTACGTTAATGCTTCACACCTAAGCCCAAACCTGCTATAAGTATCTCCTACAACGGATACAAATACTAACATTCACCTCAAATATATATACGCACCAGAAGCATACGGAGACGCAAAATCCACAACACACACACACACACACACACACACACATATATATATATATATATATATATATATATATATAAAGGAAAAGTTGACTTACCGGTGAATTTGGTCACGATGGTTAGTAAGTGCAGAATTCAGGGGGGTAAGTCAGCGATATAACAAATACAAAGTGCTCAATACTAAGTAGAGCAAATTTATTATAAAATGAGTACAAGAGATAACCTACTCGAGTTTCACTATAAGGATCTTCAGGGTTAAATCCACTGAATTAATCGAGACACCGATTAATAGCAGTCGATTTCACGTGTGTTGTCATTGCATTCCTAGTTTAACATAACAGTTAGTTTAACATAAATAGTTTAACATCGATTTAACCCTGAAGATCCTTATGGTGAAACTCGAGTAGGTTATCTCTTGTACCCATTTTATTATATATATATATATATATATATATATATATATGATACAATATTTGGCATTAAATAACCCATAAGTGTTGATATGCCATTGAACCAACCAACCAACCAACCAACCCTGCCACTACAAAATAGGATGCGACAAAATTAGGTTGAACGTAACTGGTTTAATTCGGTATTTTCCCTCTCCTAAACCGGTTGCCATAACAAGGTTAAAGAGTTCACTCTGCCCAACTATTTACCCATAGCTGGGGAGAGAATAGTTGGATTCATTAATTTCCAAAGGGTATTTGTGAATCAATAACGAATTAATGTACATGTGAAAAGCAAATAGTCTCGTCTAGGAATTGAACTTGTGTCTCCTTGTCCATTTTTGACGACGATTACCGTTACATCCTGAGCGCCCCAGTTTTTCATTAGTTTCTTATGATTCGTATTCTTATTTAGTTCCATTAACCTTTCTAATCTAATCTAATATATTATTACATTAAAACTTAAATACTTGCATCCGAAGGATGTAAATATTTGCTAGTATAAAGAATAAGATGTAATAAAACAAACTAGCAGGATCTGTGGATATACCACAGTATGATAATCTAATCCTTACAACGTTTGATATATTTACTTAAGAGCTATTGCTAATAATTCAACATGTCCAAAGTATAATAATCTTTATCTCTCTCTCTCTCTCTCTCTCTCTCTCTCTTCTCTCTCTCCTCTCTCTCTCTCTCTCTCTTCTCTCTCTCTCTCTTTTTTCTCTTCTTTCCTTTTCATTTTTTGTTCGACTGAAACAGATTAGCGTTATCGATTCTACACGTTCAACCCTCTTATATATCTCCTCTACTCTCTTTCTTATTATATTTTTCTGTGTAACATGCCCTTTTTCTTCCCTTTCTTTCTTAATAATAAAAACGGAATGATCCATTATTTAGCTGAGGTGACAACACTCATTTGGACGGTCTCATTTTTAACCAGAGGGTGTTACAAGATAATAACGGTCGTATTTTGTAGAAACACCAGTATTATCATATAGATATACAAACAAATTGGATTTTTATCAATCTATATTTAAATGAAGCACGTGGTATAATGGTTAAATCCAAGGAAAATAGACTCGTCGCCCCGAGTTCAAATCCTGGATGTGATAATTGCATTTCACTTAGCGCTAATACCCTTAGGAAAGATATGAATCCTACTCTCCTTCCAGCAATGGGTAAATATTAGGGCAGACTGGGCTCTTTAACCTTGGTTAGGCAACCAGTCTAGGAAAAGGAAACTCTGAATTCAAACTGTTGAACTCCGCTAAAGAAATTGACCTTGTGTTACATCCTGCTCGTGTAGAGGGGTTGGAAAATATACATATCATATTTTAAATGAAGATAAATATTTATTTAAAATACTGAGCAACACCGGGTAGTCAGCTAGTATTCTAATATTGCTCGATGTTATTTATTAAATTCCATACAATTCCGTGTTTATATAGCTCATTTAATGTAAATTTTGTTGAATTGTTTACGATAAAATAGCTAGTAAGTTAACTTATCGTACCAGGGTGGGTGGGGGGTCTTGTTTACAGGGTCAACTATAGGTTTAAAAAGTAATTGAAATGCTGGCATGGGAAAAGAAAATATGAAATCTCCAGACATCATAATGACCAGGCTGGTCAAAATTTAGTTAACGGCACATGTAACCGAAAAGGTAGCGGGTCCTTAAGGAAAAAATTTAGGTTACGGTATTTAACCGAAAAGGTAGGGGGTCTTTTAAGTAAAAAATTTAGGTAACGGACATGTAACCGAAAAAGTTAGGGGGTCCCTTAAGGAAAAAAATTAGGTAAGGGACATATAACCGAAAAGGAAAACTGTGATATTGTAAAAGTATCTCGTACCTATTACTTAGATATGACATTTATTATTTAGTTGTAGATATAAAAAAGTAAAGTCGTCGGAGCGGCCTAAAGTCGGTATCAGCCAATCAGCGAGGGAGTCTAATCCCTTTTCACTAGCGCTAGACCAAGGAGATTGTTTTGGCATCTGAGGTGGAGCGCCACACCTACGTCAGCTCTTACTTTACCGCACAGATCCTGTGCTACTCATACGCTGAGTTGGCGAGGACCGGAATCGAACTAGGAACTTGTGGTTTTCTAGCCGAACGCTCTACGATTGAGCTGTAGATATAATATAAATAATTTATCTATATATTAGATAATAAATCATTTCAACTTTTTAAATGCATGTCTTGATGTCATTTTTCTATTAATTTTAATTTTTAACTTAACTTTCAAGTCATTTTAGAATTTGATAAAGATAGACAGCTAATTCAACTGTTGTATTTAGAAATATAATAGTTATTTATATTAGGCTTAAGATGTAGCACGAGGCTATGAAGTATGGGGCACCCAATGAGAATCGAACTCACTAACAATGGCCAAGCAAAATCTTGTTTGCTAACATTAACCACGTGAGGTGCCCATATGGTATCTAATAGATTGCAATGGATTATCAGAATAATGAATAATAAGAATAGTTTTATCTATTTTATTATTATCTAAAAGAAATACAATGGTTAAATTACAAAAAATACTAATAGTTCCTTGTAATCAATTGGTTACTAAATTTTATAAATTACCCCCTCCCCCTTTAGAGGTATCAATTACATTTTACAATATCACAAATTTTCCTTAAGAGGACCCCCTCTTTTTGGCATACATGTCCAGTACATAAACTTTGATCTCCAATGACCAGGAAATAGAAACGGTGACCCGAGTTTAAATCCTGGACGAGCCCTTTTGCATTTATACATAGCTTTAATACCCATAAAGAAGTTATGAATCCAACTACTCTACCTCCTGGGGTAAATAGCATGGAAGATTGGGTTCTTTAATTCTTGGTAAGGCAACCGGTCTAGGAGAAGGAAAACTCTGAATTCAAACCTGCTAAACTCCGAGTACAAATCCGGAGGGTTTGTGACGTAAGCAGTGACGTGGTTTCGATTACAGGCAGATACTGAATATACATTATAATAAGATATATCTTTCATGAATTTGTAGATAAGAAATATTGCATGTTTGTTTGACTGGACTATATGACCTTTTGGCACCCCTTCTGCGATCTCGATTCGAGGGGACACTTTTCTCATTTACACAGTCAAAATTCGGTTGTTTGTAAGGGGTTAGGATTAGGGTTAGGGGTTAGGGTTAGGGGTTAGGGTTAGGGGTTAGTTTATTATTTTTTTTTTAAAACTCTAAAAATCGTCTGTTAACAATTAACCGGATTTTGACGGTGTAAATGGAAAAAATGTCCCCACGAATCGAGATCGCAAAGTTTGACTTGCCAGAAAAAAGAATGTCCCGAATGAATATCAGATATATAATTGAAATGTAGACTTTGGAAATCCATTTGTAGTACGAATAATGATTACTAAACGTTCACCACAAAGTAACATTTATTAACTTATACGCTCTTACTGAAAAAATGGCTGATTTAATGCCGGTAAACAAACTATGAGTTTTTTGTTTCGTTGGGAGAGGGCTCTAATTTTTCGCTTCCGTTGTCTTCACCCTTTGATCCACTAGTACAGCTACATCCGGTTGAGCGTCTGATCGTGGTGTAATGGTTATCAAGCTAGTCTCGCTGATCCATTATTTATTTTCTTATTCCTATTTTCTTATCTTCTTAACTTGTTCGCTTATTAAGGAAATAAAAAAAGAGTTTATACTCAGTTAATTAAACTTAAAACCCTGCACACTGGGTGTGTTTTCAGTAAGTTTGAAAGGACACTGGCGCTGTAATGGTTATATTCAAAGAAAATGGACTCGATGAGAGGAGTTCAAATTCTGGACGGCTCTATTTGCATTCCCCTTTGTACTAATGCTCTTAGAAAAGACATGATTCCAACATATTCTCCTCCAATTTATAGATGAATAGAAGGGCAAGCTAGGTTCTTTAGCCTTGGCATAGGAACCGGTCTGATTTTTTTTTTCTTGTTTGAGTGGATTAGTCGGTGTGAACCTGAAAGACTCAGAACACCATTCTTTCTCATTTTGATGTTGTACTAGCTGCAGTACCCAATAATAAATGTTGGATATTTTTATCCATTTCTCAGAATCTAAGCCCATATGATACCAGGTTTTTATATGTTAATAAACACAAAAGAAAGGAATATAAGACGCAATCTTCATAACAATACTTTAAATACAATAATTTGACAGGTGAATTATGCAAAATAGGAAAATACAAAATTATTCGTACAACAGAAAATATCGTTTTAAACTTATTTGTTCGTGTAAGTAAAGCAAACATTTTAGACTTTTTATTCAGCAGAATATTTGTGATAATTCTATCTAAGAACATCATGCGGTACATAGAGTGTCACCATTGTTATTCTTACGTTAACATTACAATGGGGAAGATAAAGGAGCTTAGCGTTGACCTGAGACAGAGAATCATTAACTTCCACAAGTCGGTAAATAGTTACAGTACCATTTAAAACCGATTTGTTACCCCTAGATATACAGTACAGTCCGTTATAAAGAGGTTTAAACAGTTTGGCACGACAGAGAATTTGCTTGGTCGTGGAAGAAAATCCAAATTGACATCGGAAACTGCACGAAAACTGTGTCGCAAGGTTATAAATAAATTTCAAAATACATCGCCAAAAGTTTGGATATAATGGGTGTCAGCGTAAGAAATCGCGCAATACATCATTGCTTAAACAGAAATAAGTTGTATGATAACCGATCATGACGGACCCTCTTCACAAACTATGTCACATTGTTGCTCGCTTTAATTTTGCCAAAACGTTCTTTGATAAAGAAAATAACTTTTGGGAACAAGTACTATGGAGCGATAAAACAAAAACTGAGCTTTTTGAATACAATGATGTACAGATGATTTGGCACAAAAGAGGTGAGGTTTTCCTCCCAAAAGAACACAGTGCCAACATCAAAACATGGAGGTAGTTCGATGATGTTTTGGGGTTGTTTTAGATCAAGTGGGCTTGACAATTAATTCCAATAAGAGGAATAATGAAATCTGAAGACTATATCAAAGTTTTGGATGAGATTTTACAACTATCAAAGTAAAATCTTGATTTAGGTCGGCGATTGACTTTCCAGAAAAATAATGATCCCAAAAATACATCAAAATCAATGAACGCATGGCTTCAGAAAGAGAAGATTACAGTTCTGTCATGGCCTTCAATGTGTTCTGAATTGAATCATATTGAAAATATATGGCAAGAATTGAAATTTCAAATAAATCTTCGGTCCTGAAAAAAATTTGAGGAATTAGAATTGTAACGATTTAAGAATGAAAGAAAGTCACAGAAAAGTTCAAATCCCATCATAAACTTTAGAAAACATTTGTAGCAAGTTATAAAGATGAGAAGCTATTGACTACTAATATTATAAAAATTGTTCATTTCTTTTTTC
>CM042145.1:112288789-112293789 GCA_023376005.1 Doryteuthis pealeii
ACAACTTACTCAGCGTATGGGTAGCACAGGGATCTGTCCGATAAGATAAGGAGCTGATGGTATGTGTGGCGCTCCACCTCAGACGCATAAACAATCTCTTTGGTCTAGCGCTAGTGGAAAGGAGATATACCCCCTCGCTGATTGGCTGATATCGACTTTAGGCCACCCCGACGCCTTTACTACTTATATATATATATATTATATATATATATATATATATATATATATATATATATATAGTAATAGACAGTTACCAAGCGCCATTGACTTTGTGTCCACGCTACCGGAACGTAACACATAAATTAGCGTGCAATGTATTAACAAATAATATGTACTAACAAATGGCGTTCATAGAAGTCCTTAGATATCTGATATATAGATAAATGTCCAGTGTTATTAATTTGTAATTTCATTGTTATATATATATATATATATATATATATATATATATATATATATATATATATAAAACATTAAGCAAGGTACAGAGAGGGTGAGACGGAGAGGAGAGTAGCCTCGACAGCAAAGAAAACCAGAAAGAGGGAGAAAAGACAGCAGCCCCAGAAAGCATCACAGTTTGTGTGCAGTCAGTGCGCCAAAAACTGTCACTCAGGGGATAGGCTGCACAGTCACTTGCGCAGATGCAAATTTTCTTTTAAATATAATTTTTGGCCACTACGCCATCATCCTTAGTGGACAGAAAGATGCCAACAACAACAACAATATATATATATATATGATATAATATATTTATATATAAATTCATATTAGCCAAATGACGGTTTGTTAAGTTTTTCTTTTCTTATTGAAAGTATATATATATATATATATATATATATATATATATATATATATATATATATATATATATATATATATATAGTCATCCACAGACATATTATATATATTAATGTCATCCACAGACACGTGTTTCGGTGTTTCAAGCCTCTTCAGTGTGGCTAGACACAACAACTATCCTTGGCTAGGGATCGAACTCAGACTAACCGTTTGCCAACCTGATATCTTATCCCCTCGGCCACTGACAGTTGCTGTTGCGGGACTGGTGTTTTTAAACTATTAAATACATAGGTATGTTTATATATTTTTACCATCACAGAAAGATCAAGTTTGCGGAGAAAGGGTCATTGCTTATATACTTGGTAGTGAAAGTTAATTTAAATCACCAATTAGAGAGCTCATACCAAATTGATGGGAGCATATATATATATATATATATATATATATATAAGGAAAATGGAAATGAATCTGACGTTTGTAAGTATAGAAATATGGAAAAAAAAACAATATTCAGACGTTGTATTTATTTATGAATAAATAAATAGTCATGCCTTCGTTCAAGCGTTTCGGTTTTTGTATATATTGGATATGTTAACCATCACCAGGGCAATATTAAAGATGGTTAGTAAGCATTAAGCACGAAGTGAAATGTAATCTTCCTCGTCCAGTGTTTGAACTTGGTGCACCGGGTCCTTTTTCGACGAAATAACTATTACATCACCTGCAACCCACAAATCATCAATGCCCTAAGAATATTAGTACATTTTTACTATAGTATCTGCTACATTTAGTGTATGAAATTTGTACACAAACGTAATAACCATTAAGAGACAGAGGATGAAATGATATTTAGGGGAAAAAGATGATTTAAGAAAAAATTAAGAGAAGTTGAGTAGTGATGAGAGAGAGAGAGAGAAATAAAGAAAAGTAGAAAAGATAAGACTGGGAGACGCAAAAAAAGAGACTGAAAGTGTAAGAGACATTTTGAAGAAAAAAGGTTAAGAGAGAAAAACTGAAAAGGCAAAAAAAGAAAGAAAGAAAGAAAGAAATGAATGGCAAAAGGAGGAAGGAAGGAAGGAAGGAAGAAAACAGAAAAGGTTGGGAAAGAGATAGGAAAACTAAAAGAAAGAAAGAAAAGAAAGAAAGAAAAGAAAGAGGTTAAAAATGTAGAAGTGAAGATGTGAGAAAGAAAGGTTAAGAGAGAGAGAGAGAGAGAGAGGAGAGAGGGGGGAAGAGAGAAAGAGAGACAGAGAGAGACAGAGAGAGAAACTGAAATGGCAAAAGAAAGAAACTGTAAAAAAAGAAAGAAAGAAAGAACGGATAAAAGACAGAAAGGGCAAAAAGGAAAAAGAAAGAAAGAAAGAAAGAAAGAAAGACAAAGAAGGAAAGAGGCAGAAAAGGTAGAAGTGAAGGAGTGAGGAATAAAGGTTAGAAAGAGAGAGAAAAGGTAAAAGGACAAAAGAAAGAAAGAAAAAAAAGAAAAAAGACAAAAGAAAGAAAAGAAAGAAACTGAACAGGTAGAAAGGAAGATGTGAGAAAGAAAGGTTGAGAGCGAGAAAGAGAGAGAGAGAGAGAGAGAGAGAGAGAGAGAGAGAGAGAAGAGAGAGAAAGAAAGAAAGAAAGAAATGTCGAGAAAAGAATGAGTAAAAGAAAGAAAGAACGAATGATTTTTTTTACAAAAGAGGATGAAAAAGTGCAAGTGATGTTGTGAGAATGAGTTGAAGAATGACAGTGAGAAGCTCAACTGAAAACGTATTAAAAAATTGGGAGAATAAATTTTGAGAGAGAGAGAGAGAGAGATACACAGAGTAGCGATAAAAAATGAAAGAGATAGAGGGAGAGAGAATAAAAATGAGACAGAGAAAAAAAAAGTCGAGCACTTCATTATGTATATGACGCGATCAATCAACCACATTTGACCTCCTGGTTGGTTGTATGTGGAAAAAAGAAGAAAAGATATTATCAATATAGGCATTTCTATCAGTGAAAATCATATTCCTGTGTAGGAGACAACGCCGGCTATGCACAGCGGGCGTAAGCATCGTCTGCAAACGGCGTGTGCTAGCAACGCGGCTGCTCACCCTTTAAGGCTTTCCTATCCACACAGCGATGCTATTTGTTAGAAAGAAAGAGAGAAAGAGAAAGATATCGCAATAACAACAACAACAACAACAAAGATTGCAGGTGAATAATGCACGTAGAGATATGTCTATCAAAAACACTCTCTTAAATACTATGGCATTGTAATTAGCAACAGAATTAATAATATCAACAATAATGGTTTATAGACATGGAAACTATGA
Source organism: Doryteuthis pealeii (assembly GCA_023376005.1). Lineage (NCBI taxonomy): Eukaryota > Metazoa > Mollusca > Cephalopoda > Myopsida > Loliginidae > Doryteuthis > Doryteuthis pealeii. Next base: position 112,291,891 of record CM042145.1, read on the forward strand.
CGTAATTTGCTGACGGAAGCTTTATGAAAATGGTGTTATGAATTAATGTTTATTTATTAATGTATTAAATGTGAACCTGTTTTTCTGAGCCGGGATTTTTTTTTTTAGCAAAATAAATGGAAGTATTTTACTTTTGGATTATATAAAGACTAATACAAGTATTTTAAGATAATTTTATATTGAAATAGTGTCTTTTAAAAAGGCATATTTTCGGTGGATAATTATTTATTTGGAAATTTTATTTATAAAGACTAATACAAATATTTTAAGACAATTTAATATTGAAATAGTGTCTTTTAAAAAGGCATATTTTCCGTGGATAATTATTTATTTGGAACCTTTTTATTTATTAAAGTATTTGTTAAAATGAAGGATTATTATTAATTTTATTTAACCAGTAAATCTTACTTTTTTTCATTTTTTTTTTTTCATTGACTTTTTGATAATTTTAAAAATATTTCATTTATATACTGCCCATGAAATTAATTACGGTTTTGCGTATATTCAAATATGAAAAAAATCCACACACTACAAAGATTCACATTTCCCTCCCAAAAAGTAATAAAATGATATTCGAAAACTAAATTTAAAATACCATTAAAATAAATTACAAGGAATATTTTTAAGAAAAGCTGTGAAAAAATCCTGTTCAAAGGAATTTTATGAAATAAAATGAAACCGAAGAGGAATTAACAAAATTCAAGTAACATTTTCATCGACACACAGTCAAAATAAAACCCTCAACAAGTGTTTGAAGGATAATGAAACCATGCTTTAACAGCTGTGCAGTTGGTAAGACATTTTTATTTCTTATATATATATATATATATATATATATATATATATATATATATATATATATATATGTGTGTGTGTGTGTGTGTGTGTGTGTGTGGTGTAACTATGTGTGCATGACTATGACTATGTGTGCATGACTATGTGTTAAATTGGAGGAAATTTTATTTTGCTATTTAATTTGAATATTTAAAGTTAAAACAAGCATGCACAATCACACTCACACACATGTGTATACACATATGTATTTATATTTATATATATAAATATGTATATTCACACAAACAGACGGATAGACATATATGCATACAGACAGATAGACACAGAGACAGACAGATAGACACAGAGACAGACACGCACACACACATAACCACACATACATATATATATGTGTGTATGTGTGTGTGTGTGTGTGTCAGTCTGTCTGTCTGTCTGTGCATATGCATTTATGTCTATCTGTCGGTGATATATATATATATATATATATATATATATATATATATATATATATATATATATATATATATATATTCATGCAGTAAAGATTCATGCAGTAAAATGTTCAACTAGAAATGATAAAATCTTGATTTAGAAAATAATAAGAAATTTTAAAGTTTAACTACTTTTTAAAAATGTTTATGGGTGTACATGGGAAGCAATATATATATAATGAAAAAAAAAAAGAACTGAAAATATATCTTTTGCATAAAAAGAGTGCTCCATGCAGTTATAGTAGAGCAGGTATTACCTATAATAGAGAAATTAGGGACACTAATGTCTCATGGTTGTCTCGTTACATATGCATGAAAATTGATGTAATCTAGAAGCGATCTGTTTATTTCATTTTTTGTTATATATATATATATATATATATATATATATATATATATATATATATATATATATATATATATATATGGGGGAGGTGTTAGAACAAATGGGAATTGATCTTAGAATATGTCGAAATGTAATAAATAAATGTGAAATGTGAGTCGTGAGAATGATTTAATATTTGAAAATTATTAGCGATGTTTAAAACGTTATGATGATTAAATGTATATCAAATGTATACCTACAATCTTCATCTGGATAATCAAATATCGT
>CM042145.1:112298789-112308789 GCA_023376005.1 Doryteuthis pealeii
CAGGTTAAAAATGAGAAGGTCCAAGTTGTTCAAAATGCAATTAGAAAATTTAAATCCAGATCATCTGGTGTCACTTGATCGCAAATTTCTTATTTGTCACATTTTATTTCACAATTTGTCGGCAAATTAATCTACATACTTAAACGCCGCCCTCCAGATTTTTTATCGGTAAATCAATGTAAATATTTTACGACCCATCTTTTAAGAAAGAGTGAGAGAGGGTTAAATCAAGATTATTATACTTTTTAACTATTGAACTATTTGTCAATAGCTCTTAAGTGAACATATAAAAAATTATAATAATCAAATTATCATACTGTGGTATACACACGGGTCATGGTAGTAGTATAATATAATATTTATATACATTAATATATATATACATAATAAAGTTAAACTCAATGAGTCAGATATACATACTAATGGTTTCGTTTAGTAGCTCATCAGGGCAAGAATCTGACTAATAAGACATGGAGCAATCGTACTTTTATTACAAAAACTAGTCCCACCGTGGTCCAAATAAATTAGCATAAACTAAACAGACCAACAAACAATTAAACAAATAAAAAAAAAAACATTTGCATTTTTTAAATTATTTATTTTTAAAAAGCAAAAGGAACTTAATTTTTTCAAGTATATTATTAAGTTTAGTATATCATATACACACACACACACACACACACACACACACACACATATATATATATATACGTGTGTGTGTGTGTGTGTGTGTGTGTGTGATTTTCATTTGAACCAACCAGTTGTAGATATTTTCAGCTGTCTATATTATCTACGTACAATGAAATTCGGATTATTAACATCTTGTTTGTCGTGTTCATATTTGAATGTTCTTTTTTTTACACTTGCATTCATTTTCCCACCTTTAAAATTAAAGACTTCCTTTTAACGTACATATATCCCGGTCCTCCTCAACTCAACACATGAGTAGCGCAGCTTGGGTAATCTAATCTGTGCGATAAAGCATCTGGGAGATGATGGTAGGTGTGGCGCTCCACCTTGGCTAAAAAAACAATCCCCTTGGTCTAGTGCTAGGGAAAATAGACTCCCTCACTGTCAGGCGGATATCGAAAATACGTCACTACACTGACTTAACTAAACACACACACACACAAACACAAACACACACACCACACACACACACATATATATATATATATATATATATATATATATATATATATATATTATATATATTCAGCACACATATGGTTTGAAATTCGAATAGACGTGACACATGAAAGAAAAATGATACATAAAAGGGAATAAATAATAAAATAGTGCTCAAATGCTGGAAAGCAGAGCAGTATAAAAGATAAAATATGTACTGCACAATCCTTCATGGTTCTGTAACAAAAAGTTGAAGATTGTAATTTATCTACTTATGAAACTTTTAGTTACAGAACCGTGAAGAGTAGTAAGGTAAATATCTTAGTTTCTTTGTATATATATATATATATATATATATATATATATATATATATATATATATATATGGGGGTGGAGACATGAATGCATCTGCACTGCCAAACCCAGATTTAGGTTAGCAGTTTGGATTCTTTAGCCTTACGGCAACTAGTCTAGTCTATTAATTCAAACCAGCTGTGCTCCCCTTAAAAATTGACCCTGAGTCACCCCCTATCCATGGCAAAGGCAGTTAAGTACATACATACATACATACATACATACGAGAAGCTATAATTATATAAACAAAAAAATCCAACAGGAATAAAATAGCATTCAACCTGGTAACCTGTATACATATTTATATATAACATTCCTATACATTCATAATATATATATATATATATATATATATATATATATATATATATATATATGTGTGTGTGTGTGTGTGTGTGTGTGTGTGTGTGTGTGTGTGTATCTTTCATCTGCAGATGAAATACAAGGATTTCATAGGCGAGAAACAGAGTTACCAAACGCGGTTGACTCTATGCATACGCTTTCCTTATTCACACACACGCGCACGAGCGCGCACCCCTATATATATATATATATATATATATATATATATATATATATATAATGTTAGTCGTCTTAAGAATTAAACTCGATGAGCTAAGTTCAAATTTTGGACGAGGGTGTTTGTATTTCGCTTTCGCGCACTATGGGTAAATAGTAGTACTGACTGGGATCTTTTCCCTTTGGTTAGGCAACTGGTCTGATAGAAGGAAAAAAAAAGCTCTGAATTCAAAAGGGGGCGTGAGGCTAGCAACTCCACCCCATATAAAAAAAAACCTATTTTCTACGAAACCGCAGCCCCATCACAGACGTGGTGTGGCTGCGGCCTAACGCCTTCAAAGGCGAGGGACAATTACATTACGTTACATATTTATTGCACGTATTTACATATAAAGTGATAAAATTTTATACTATTTATAACACTAATTTATCGCCCTCTCGGTAGGCCCTAAAATACGCCGACTGCGTCCCCTGCAGAGGGGGAAAAACCACCCCCAAAACGCTATGACGTTAAACTACATCATTTAGTGAGGCTGCAATTTTGGAGCTTTGGGAGTGTGGGGTACCCCTTCATTGCCTCTGGGTTCATTCTGACCCAGAATGGTAATATGTGTTAGGCTCCACTCTATAGGTCAAATAGATCTATTTTAAAATTATATGTTTCAGATTGTTTTAATGATTACTATCATTAAAACAATGTAACTGCGTGCAAACAATTTATTATTATTATTATTATTATTATTATTATTATTATTATTATTATTATTATTATTATTTTCACTCCTTTTGAGTTTTTCCCATCAGCGTTAGCTGATGGTATTTCACTGGAGTCTGAGTGACAACAAGTCTCTTCAGGTCTCCAGGACTCTTCTGAGTATTCTAGCCGATTGCAGTAGTCTGATTCTTCCTCTGATTTCCAGATCCTCCAGTCTTTTTTCCAAGTTTATTGGGACTGTTCCAAGTGCACTAACTACAATTGGTATCACTTTCACTCTCATATTCCACAGCTTTTTTAATTCTCTGGCAAGGTCCAGGTATTTAACCATCTTTTCATTTTCCTTCAACTTCACCCTGTGATCTGCTGGAACCGCAAAGTCCACCAGTTGGCACGTTCTCTTTTTTTGTGTGTGTGTGTTTTGTGGGGTTTTTTTGTGTTTTTGTTTATCAACACTAGGTCTGATTTTCTAGTCTTTATCTCAAAGTTCAAGAGAATTTTATGCGTTTCATTCTCAAGAATAGATTCTGGTTTATGCATATACCATTTTGTTGTATGGTCAAAATTTAATTTTTTGCATAATTCCCAGTGGATCACCTTCCAAACCCAGTCGTGCCTAGCTTTGTATTCCCGTTGTGATAGTTTGCTACATTTACTTAATACATAGTTTACACTATCATCTCTGTCACCACATAATCTACATTTACTGTTTGTTGCGTCTTATCAATTTTTGCTTTAGTGTAATTTGTTCTTATGGCATTATTTTGTGCAGCAATTATTAGTGATTCAGTTTCTCTCTTCTTAACCATGTCCAAGTCTTTTTATGTGCAACATATTATTATTATTATTATTATTATTATTATTATTATTATTATTAAACCGGAAATAGTTACATGAAACCATATAATTGTGCATAAATTATTAGTATTAGATAGGAACCCTTGAACAATATAACTGTAAGCAAATGTAATACCTGTGAAAGAAAACAATTATTATAGACGAATAAAAAAAACGGCGAATTTTAATAAAGTCTGCAATGAAAACGTTGAAAATGTATTCAAATTAAATTTTCGAAATGAGGTTGATGATTTCTATTATTTAGATATTTCGAAATATTGTCTTTATCTTTATGGTTACTATAACGTTTCGGCCGATTGACCCTCCAAGCTTCTTCAGGTTTTTTTTTTTCTAGTTAAAAAGCTTTCGATTTGACAAGAAAAACTTGAAGATGTACGCGGGGAGGGGACATCGACCGAAACGTTGAAATAATAATTATGTTTTTGACTAATTATTTACAAATTAATAAAATTTCGGCATTAACTAAGCTCAAAAAGTTGATATGCCATGAAATAAACCAAATCAATCATTAATTTATACATAACATTACTCTCTCTCTCTCTCTCTCTCTCTATATATATATATATATATATATATATATATATATATATATACTTAATATATAACCATATATATTTAATATATAACTATATATATATATATATATATATATATATATATATGATATTAATTTATATATAAGTAAATGTATTTTTATTCAACTAATTTATATGACTAAACATATTTTTAAATATGACATTATATTATACATGGTTATATAAATAATTGATTATATGAATTAATATAGAATATTACCAAATATATAACAATATATTTATATAGAACATTCTTTATATATATTAGTATATGGTATTACTTGATACATAACTACATTAATCTATTCATAATATTATTTTATACATGACTATATATATTCGTACATAACATTACATTATATATAAAATTACATAATATACAACTATATATAGTCGTATATAATATATATATGTATATATATGTATATACGTGTATATACGTGTATATATATGCATATATATGTATATAATTCATATATATATATATATATATATATATATATATATATATTATATATATTTATATATATGCATGTATATATATATGTATATATATGTATATAATATATATAACACATTATTTGATATATAACTTTATATATATTTATATATACCATTATCTTATATGTAACTATATATATTCAAATATAACATTATATTATATATGAATATATATATATATATATATATATATTTAAACAAGGTTTGTTTAGAATGGCTTTTTGCCGATAATTTTTTGGAGAATAAGTGCTTAATTGGAGTCGTACCTAATATATATATATATTTATGTATAACGTTTTTCATATTTAATTTCATATATATACATATACATATTACATTGTATTTAGCTATAAATATACTATAATATAATATAGATATAGCTCAATTTATATATATATATATATATATATATATATATATAATATATATATATATATATATATACATGAAATTACATTATATAACCATATCTATTTAAGTAGAACTATATTTATTCATATATGACATTATTTTATGTATAAAAAATATTTACACTACGGTTCCTATCTGATAAAAATGTTTACACATGCTCACAAGTATGGAGATACTTGTGAATATCGAATTCACTTATCAGCAGTAACAGATTTGCGAGACTAGATTACTAACAATTACATGACGATGGGATACGTATAACATTATTTTATATGACTATGCAAATTCATATAAAACATTGCACTATATACAATTATATATATTCATATACTACATTATGTTATATATAACAATACATTTAACGTCTTACTGTATATAAATATATATATATATATATATATATATATATATATATTTTACTGTATATCTATCTATCTATCTATCTATCTATCTATCTATATATATATATATATATATATATATATATATATATATATATATATATATATATATACCTGTAATATTACTTTCTCTCCTTTCTCACTGCATATATATATATATATATATATATATATATATATATATACACACATACACACATATATATATATATATATATATATATATATATATATATATATATATATATATATATATATGCAAAACTACACGTTTAAACAAATTGTAACGGTCTGCTACGCTTTGAACCCATAAAAATATGAATTTAAATTTTTAACATCACGACATAGGAAGAAAACCGTTATGCATTATAAATTCTCTGAATTATAAAAAGAAGAACAAATAACATCTCGTTTTTTACTTCAGATAATAATGTATATTTTTAAAGAATATTAATTGGTTACTCTAATGAATATAAATATTCAATAATAAATATTCAAAATGATAAATATAATCTTACTTTTAATCTTAAACGTTTAATATTTCAGTCAGTTCTCTTTCATTTGTCTACCTTTTCCTATTTCTAATATAACCCACTATGCTTACAACGATCTAATATATATATATATATATATATATATATATATATATATATATATATATATATATATATTTTAAAAAAACATAATCCTTTTTGCAGACCTTCTTTTTTATAAAATATTTAATTTTCTCCCGTTGGACTCATAACAACACTTGTGTGTGTGTGTGTGTGTGTGTGTGTGTGTGTGTGTGTGCCCGTATGCGCGTTTGTCATAGATATTGAGAAAAATTTACTTATGAATATAGCAAACTATATATATATATATATATATATATATATATATATATATATATGCGGGGGCTCTCTGATTGTTTGTGTATAAAAGGCCTCCGTAATAAATACTGCAATTTTCAGAATTTTTTTATATCATATTATAATATCGCTAAAATAAAATAGATTATAAAAAGATCTATTTGTTCCTTTCTGATGGAAATGGACACACATTCTCTCACCCACACCCACATCCACACGTACACACCCACACGCACACACACGCACGCACGCACACGCGCGCACACACACACACACACACACACACACATATATATATATATATATATATATATATATATATATATTCATGCATACGTGTCTGTGTCCGTGTTTTTAAAAAAGGCTTCCAAGTGAAATTTTGCAAGGTGATACAAAACTATTTTCAGGCCCCCGGGAGAGGGCACCACTAAACATTGAGAATCTACGGCCCTAGTAGATTTTTAAAGCGTACGCGAGTCTTCGTTTTTTTTTAATATAGATAATGCTATAAGATTGAATTTCAAAGTTACAGTTTTTTTTAATCTTTGCCGAAAGAAAAAATGTTTATAATAGAAATATGAAAAAAAAATCGACAGCTTTTGATATAATTAGGAAAGCACAATCAATCTGAATATGAGCACGGGTAAAATTTCATAAATCTTTTACTCCCTACAAAAATGATCATATTATAACATGATTATCAAGCTCTTCCTCCTCATCAAAATCATCCTCATTATCCTCATTCTCATCATCATCATCCTCCTCATCATCATCAGGTCGTGCTGACAGCATCGTGGTGATATATAGAGAGAGACAGAGAGAGTCATAGAAATCAGTGCTGCTGCTGCTGCTGCTGCTGCTGCTGATGATGATGATGGTGATGATGATGATGGTGATGATATATGGTCCATTCTAGTACACAGAGAATAAAAAAATAATGAAATATGGTCATTGACCATGGCAAGTCTTCCGCACGGCATCCAAAATCGGTACAGGGCTGATTGATGTAGTTCTTTTATGTTTGTTTGTTTTTTTGCTAACAAATCTTAACGAAATGGGTTCTCTTTTCCTTTTTTTTTTTTTTTTTTTTTTGGCTGTTAGATATTTACGCCCTACTCACTGCGCCTCGGATCAAATTATTGGCTTGATCCCATTCTAATATATATATATATATATATATATATATATATATATATATGAAATAAATATTTTTTGAAAAAACAAACAAATAATGTTTTTTCTAAAAATATTTATTCATACTGTCGGCTTCATTTCCATTCACTTTTCATATATATATATATATATATATATATATATATATATTGGATGTACCACATTTGCGACCTTTTACCACACCCGACCCATGGTAAACGTGTCGGGTAAATACCTATCATATTTCTCATTCCCCTTTCTGTTAATTTAAATGTTCTGAAATAACGCCGGTATTTACCCAACCCGTTCGCCATGAGTGGGTTGTGACAAAATGTTGCAGGTATGGTAATAGTAATAAAATAAAATATAAAATATAAATAAATGAATTTTTTAAAAATTTTTAAAATTTTAAATTAAAAAAAAAAACAATATAAAGAATGACAAAGCATATTATAATGTTAAACAATTTCAAATTCTAATTTAAAATAGTCTCTGCAAAAAGGTTACATTCAAGACTTTAGGAAGAGTTTTCTTATTTTGTCTAAATTCATTTCATTAACTAATGACTAATTTTTAAATCAAACATATATTTAGATAAATAGCATATCTTATTATAATCGAGATCGTGTGTTTATCTCTCTGTAACCGAAACTATATCACTACTCAAGTCACAATATCCTTAATTATTTACGTCACATTCACCATGATATTGTTTTTATTTAAATTGCAATTATTAATAAAATTCTTTTAGATCATTAATATTGTTGGCCTTATCTACATACTACTAACATGCAATTGTATTTATATTTACAACAAAATAGCAGTTTACAGTGTTGATAGGAATGCTAATTTGCATATTGATTTTAAAAATTTGATTTTAATAAATATGTGCTTAGTATTATTGATTTCTAATTGTTTGGTTTTATCTTAATAAATATGAGCAAAAATATCTTCAATAAATCTTAAAAGAAATCTATTAACAAGAAGAAATAACTGTAATTTTATTCTTTACTTCCTAATTTAACTAAATAGTTAAATTATGAAAATTTAGCAATGTAGGACGGGAGTGATGGAAAATGATGGAAGAGTTAGTTTCAAATTTGATATATTTTTCGATTGTACCTCCTCTGTTTCAAATCATTTTATCTACATTTCATTTTCATTTTATTAGTCTTTCTAATTTAATACATTTCATTACATTAAAACTTAAATAGTTATTCCCGGAAGGTGCATGTTTTTGCTAGTGTTTTCAATAATTGATTTGGCAAAAACATGATTCTTTTAGAAATAAGAAAGGTGGACACAAAAAGAAAGGATTTATTATTTAATTATAAAATTCCTTGGAGAATAACAATTTAACATTTCGTGGACAATACATTGTTGTGATTTGTGATATAATAATGTTTAATAATGAATTTTATTGTGTACAGTGCTCAGGTGCACCACAACTCATCAAAGTCTCACGTCAAGTAGAAAGAACATATAGACATTAATACAGGTGTTGCCAACTTGCAGCACCTTTAGTTAAAAATGAGACCGTCTAAATCGTCTAAGATGAAATGCAAAAATGTAAATCCTGATTATCTGCTGTTGCTTTTCCGCCGACTTCTTATTTCTTATGACGGTCGTCACCTCAGCTAAATAATATACCATTCCGTTTTTATTAGAAAGAAAGAAAGGTAACTAAATGGACATGTTACACAGAAAAATATAATAAGAAAGAAGGAAAGAAAGAAAGAAAAAGTAGGGGAAAGATAGAGAGAGGGGTGAGCACGCAGAAGCGATAGCACTAATCTGTTTCAGTCAAATATAATGAAAAAAAAAAAAAAAAGATGCAGAGAGCGAGAATTAAATCAATTTTATATCTTGAAATTTGCAAATTTCTTAAGTAAGCATATAAAATGTAATGATTAAATTATCATATTGTGGTATATCCACAGGACCTGCTAGTATTATTTCATTTTAAAATCTATTTTATAATAACAGTGTTTCCATTGAATTGAAATATTCTGATTACAAAATTTCAACATTTTAATATCAATTAAAAATAAGAATAATATTAGAGTAACAGAGTGATGGTGTGATCTTGTGTCACATCCCACCTCTAATGAATGAGTTGGGTAAATACCTACTCAAATGAATTTTACAGGGCAAGATGTAGTGTAATGGTTAGCAAATTAGACTTGCAAAGTTAGAGTCTCACTGGATGCTCCATACATCTGGCCTTGAGCTACAACTAACCAAAGTTTATTGAATAACTACACTAAATAATTTCTAGTCATTTCTTTTGTTTTCGTTTTTTTTTTTTTCAAATGATTTCTTTTTAATTTAAACTCATTTGTTTATTTTAATTAAATTTCCCAATCATTAAAAAACGATACTAATACAGAACCTAATTATTTATTCACGGTTTAGCAGCTCTGTTGTTTCGGGTTTTAGAATACACCGACTGCACCTCAGCAAAGGAGTAAACAAGGGGCCACCTGTTGGCTATGGATGGCGACCCGTGATCATTAAGGAAGGAATCCTGGTGGC
>CM042145.1:112316289-112331289 GCA_023376005.1 Doryteuthis pealeii
ACGCTCTACTGACTGAGATCAAACGTTGTAATAATCAAATTATCATTTTGTGATATATCCACAGGTGCTGCTAGTTTATATATATATATATGTATATATATATATATATATATATGTGTGTGTGTGTGTGTGTGTGTGTGTGTGTGTGTGTGTGTGTGTGTATTTGATTCTTAAGTATTTTTGTACACAGTCATATGATAACATCTCGTATTCCTATCTAATATGCATCATATATAAATAATATAAATAATTTACACACAGATATATGGTTTCAAGTAACAATTCTATTTGATGATAATCATTTGCTTGCACACAATTATAGGTTGGTTGATTGACTGGTTGGATTTTACGGCATGTCAGCCCTTGTTGGGTTATTTCATGTCGAAAAAGTTTGTTTTATTCATTCTTGTTGGGTATTCAATTTTTAACTCATTATCTCATTTTTGGATCTATTCAACCCATAGATGGCACATTAATAGGTACCACCATTCTGAGTCAGAGTGGACCATACAGTTATATATGGTTTCTGGTAAATAATAATAATAATAATAATAATAATAATAATATGGTAGTGAGGCTTCAGTTTGAGAGTTTTAGGGTCCTGGTGAGTAATGAGTTACCCTTTAGTTGCCATTACTCCCAGGCCCGTTTTGCCCCGGGGTGGTGGTACCTGCCAGGATCCCACGTATGGGTTAAATAGTCTCAGTGGAAAGGTATTAAAATAATAATAATAATCCTTTGTAAACAATAATAGTTCAAGTAACTATTATAAAATATTTGCCTACTAAATTTTCCCCACGGCCATACCAAATTTTCTTGGTATTTTTTTACCCGTATAATATTTCAAAGTTCCCTATCTACTCACCCCAAAACTCATTCTATTCAAATAAAATGATTACCGGGGTGTTCACGTAGTGATTTTCTGGTATAAACAAGTGACACGTGCGAGAACAGCTGACAGCGGTTTGCCGAAGGATCGCACTTGTGGTAGAGCCGCTGAGAATGGTTTAAAGTAGACAAAGAGTTAATATAACTAGTTTACAGCTATATGGCACTAAGTATTCCTATCGAATAATTTTGAAATAGATATATTTGATTTAAACATATTTACCAACCCCTCCGCATGAGCAAGGTATGACATAAGGTCAATTTGTTAAGCGGAGTTTTGAATTCGGAGTTTTCCGTCTCGTAGATTGGTTGCCTAACCCAGGTTATAGAACCCATTCTGCTCTGCTATTTACCCATAGCTGGAGGGAGAATAATTGAATCCATACCTTTCCCAACTTTATTAGCACTATTTGATTACACAAAGGCGCCTTCTCAAATCTATTTCATTTATAGATGAGAATAGTTATATTTGTTTATATTTGGAAGCGAGTGGTGTAATGGTTAAAGTCATGAGAAATGGACTCGTCGCCCCGAGTTCAAATCCTGGATGTGGTAATTGCATTTCACTTAGCGCTAATACCCTTGGGAAAGGTATGAATCCTACTCTCCATCCAGCTATGGATAAATAGTAGGGCAGGCCGGGCTCTTTAACCTTGGTTAGGCAACCGGTCTAGGAGAAGGAAAACTCTGAATTCAAATCTGTTGAACTCTGCTTAAGAAATTGACCTTGTGTCACATCCTGCTCGTGCGGGGGGGAGGGTAAATATATATATTTGTTTACAAATGATTATTATTGGTTATTTGAAACCACATACATGCTTTCACACAAAAAAAAGACTGACTTCGGCATTTAATAAATCAACTCGATTTCATATGCCATAAACTAAATTACCTAACCAAGTACCCAACCAGCCAATCTATAATGATTAGGGTGGATGAAATTTTTCACGTAATTATTTGATAAATCCTATTAGTGAAACTAGAGGTTGCTCAAGCGTATCATATTTAGGGAAGTTATTTTTACTTTGAGCTTCTGTGTGATACATTTGTCTTCTGTTTAATTAGAAACATGTTTGCAACGTTTGTGCTAAGGATGTTCTGAAAATAATGACCTTCATTTATTTCCACAAATATTACATGGTCACCTGGGCGTCCTATCGTGGTACAACGGCTAGAAAGCTAGTATCGCAGATTCATTATTACTGAATAGCGAGGTTGATCCTAGCTAGATGCCCCATACTTGTAACCTTATATTACTCCCTTCCCTTGGCGAACGGTTGGGTAAATATATGGGTGTCCCATCGTAGTGTAATGACTTGCAAGCTAGTTTCGCAGATCTGTAACGACTGAATAACGAGTTCGATCCTCGCTGGATGCCTCGTACTTGCGACTTTATTACATCATACTCGTGGTTTTCTACTTTTAATTGCTCTCAAAACAGTGTCGAGTTCATCTTCTATGAAGTATCCAACTTTAATGTCAAGTTGGTTATGGGTAATTATTTTAGCTTGGCTGGCTGTGATTTTAGAACGTCTTCCAAGCAGATTCCTGAAATGTTCTGTCCCCTCCTGAAGTCTTTCTTCTTGACTGGCAACTTCTAGTTTTGATCTATGACTGCTTTTCCTATTTTCTTTTTGGTGTGCTTTAGTTAGCTCTTTCTGAGATTTCTTAAGTTTCTTCACATTGCTATTTGTTGAGTTTTTTTTAAGTAAAGACATTTTTTAAGGTCATCTGGTTTTCCCAAAACTTTTCCTGACTTTTAGGAAACTCTGTTTGTTTTTTGGTTTGATTGCTATGCATTCAGTTGCTACTTTTAGTGTGGGCAGTAACAAAGCTTTCATATTTGTTATTTGGAGTAAGTTTTTCAGATGCCTCCTGATGAGTATCAAACCAGTTTCTTACTGTTATCGAATACATACTTTGTTAGTGGCTATTGAGTACCAATCTTAAGGTAAAGCCTTATCTGGTTGTTTTTTGTTCCCACGAGAATATTTACCGAAAATATTCTGTGATCAGAAGATACCCCTCAAAATAGGAGTATGCCTCTCTGTTAATATTACTGTTTATCCACTTTTTGTTTATAAATATATAACCAATCTGTGCTTTTAAACTATATGTGTAGGTGTAAGTCCAAAGTTTCACCTTCTTTTTTTCTGAAATTTAGTGTTTAGGCATACAATAGCTAGCTGCTCACTATTCTTGTTTAAAGAGGGCTTTTTTAAAAATTTTATTTTACTTATATGAGTATTCATGCCTCAATAGATAATCAGAACGTTGTGTTTGGGAATGTGTCGGACAAGGAAAGATAGATCATTATAGAATGTGATGACGTCCATTTCATCGTTGACATTAGTAAGATTGATGGGATGATTTTGTACAGTGGTTGCTATTAAATGTAGCACAAATCATTTTTTGTTGGATTATCTCTACGCTGTTAAATGATTTTAAAGCTTGAGGATGGAGGAGCATTCCTACTCCTCCGGCCATGATATTGACAGAATTTTTCTATGCAGATGCCGGCACAAATGCCCATCCATTTCCGGATTCAGTTCTAGTTCGCTATGGTAATATCTGT
This sequence comes from Doryteuthis pealeii, assembly GCA_023376005.1. Lineage (NCBI taxonomy): Eukaryota > Metazoa > Mollusca > Cephalopoda > Myopsida > Loliginidae > Doryteuthis > Doryteuthis pealeii. Next base: position 112,319,753 of record CM042145.1, read on the forward strand.
GTTTCTGTACGCATATGATGTCAATATTTTTTCGAATTGCTGTTCACGGATCGATGTCTATTCATCCATATTGCCAAGGTTTTTCCATTTTTGTTCAGATTTCATATTTTTGACTAAACTTTCAAGATTTGTTGGAAAGATTTTAAACGAAATTCTAAGCTCAGACTAATATTATTTTTAGGCAATATCTCTCTCTCTCTCTCTCTCTCTCTCTCTCTCTCTCTCTCTCTCTCTCTCTCTCTCTCTCTCTCTCTATCTATCTATCTATCTATCTATCTATCTGACTCGCTCTTTATCTATCTGTCTATCTATCTATCTACCTATATATCTCTCCCCCCTTTCTCTCTCCCTCTCTCTCTCTCTCTCTCTCTCTCTCTCTCTCTCTCTCTCTCTCTCTCTCTATATATATATATATATATATGTGTGTGTGTGTGTGTGTGTGTGTTGAAATGAAAAATAAAGGAAAAAAATGCTGTATGGATAAAATAGTTTTTATTTGATTTGATTTGATTTTACCGACACGTGTTTCGTCCCGTGTCAGTAATATACATATATATATATATGTACATTTCGGCCTATTAGACCTCATCAGCAGAGCTATAGATGGGAAGACCGCCTTGTGCGTGATTATATATATATATATATATATATATATACTGACATCTCACTGTGTTTCTATCCCATATTCAATTTTTTCCGTACACAACACACATTATTCTGTTATTTCACATGGTTTGCTCTTTTAGACCAACAAAATTTGATGACAGACCTCTGTTTAAGCCTGGATTACTCTGTTTGATTTGATGGCGTTTTGAATAACCTCAAAACAAATATTTTTGTGAAATTAAAATGACTTTATATGTAAACCAATAACAAACGGTGCAGAGTGTACCTTTAAGGAAAAAATCATTTAAAAACATTTATTTTGCTTTAAAAAATTCCCTAATTTAATGAATGAACCTTATATATATATATATATATATATATATATATATATATATATAAAAGGTATGTCATAAAAGTATCGAGTGAAGCTGTATTTACCATGATAGAAATTAACAATGTATGGAAAGTTAATTTTTTCAGAATACAAGGTGTGTCAAAAAGTACAAAAAAATCCCGATACTTTTTTGACACACATATATTTATAATCTCTTTTCTGATTATTATTAACTATTAAAATATAACTATAAATATAACAATTTCCAATTATAATAGGACTATAACTAATTATAATATGACTATAGCTAATTATAATTCAAAAGTAATATAGTTTGCAATTCATCATTAACGCAATAATATATAACTGTAGATCATTATTGAAGAAAAATTGCAGTTTTATTCTTATATACTTTTATAGAAAATCGTATTAACCTATTCCCGGAGAAGTACCAGTGCAGTAGTGACTGACGTGCTGGGCAGAGAGATCGTAGTCAGCGCATCCAAAATCCATTAGCACAATTATATTCAGTTTCGGAATAATAACCTTGGGAAAGGTATGTATCCTCTCATTCCCCAGCTATGGCTTAAATAATACCACCACTGTTCTTCTACAAATATGGCTTTGGCATAGAATAACCCACGAAGGTTTGTATTATTTAGATTTTTCAGACTGTTGTTCTCGTCTTTATTGTTATATAGACAACATTTCGGCCAATGTATACCCCGGCCTTCTTTGGGTGTATCTTGTCGAACTCGCGAGCCTTCATGGAACTTCAAACCGAACCCTTTATTCAATCCATTAAGGTAGATTGTTCTCATTCCATTAAGCATGATCGGACACAAATGTTAAGCCATGTTAAGCATTCTATGTTATTTTCGCCTGTAGTCAGGATTGAACCAACAACCTACAGATGATTGTCACTTAGAACTGTATTAGCTCAACCCTTATATCCGTTGCGTCATGTGCCCAGTTGGAGTTTGACAAGAAACACCTGAAGAAGGTCGGAGGACACATCAGCCGAAACGTTGTATATATATATATTTACCAACTCCTCCGCACGAGCAGGATACGACACAAGGTCAATTTCTTAAGCGGAGTTCAACAGGTTTAAATTCAGAGTTTTTCCTTCTCCTAGACTAGTTACCTAGCCATGGTTAAAGAACACAGTCTGCCTTGCTATTTACCCATAGCTCGAGGGAGAGTAGAATTCATACCTTTCCCAAGGGTATTAGCGCTAAGTGAAATGCAATTACCACGTCCAGAATTTGAACTCGGGGCGACGAGTCCATTTCCCATGACTTTAACCATTACACCACGCGCTTCCGTTGTATATATAACAAGAAAATTCTCCCATCTATTTAAAAAAAATGTATTATCGTGTTATTTACCAAAAATTCCCTCACTAGATATAACAGATTAAGTTATAGGAGGCTTTTCTGCGCGTTGAAACCTAATTCTGTTTAAAAATAAAGACATTTAAATACAACTAGAATTTTATATCGACTAAAAGATATTCCTTTTAGAAACCACTTATAGAAAAATGTATTTAAATTATATATATAGGATACCATCATAATAATTTAAAATCAGTTGTAGTTGCTTAATTATATATTTTAAATAATTTAATACATCAGTGAGATATGAACCAGTGGAGGAACATCTATGATTTTCAAAATAATTTAACGTGATTCCAATATAATTATCTCTCCTACAACGGCTGAAAAGTATAGGTTTTCAGGCTGCAACAGGAATTACAGACGTCGCAAGTAAATAAAAGGGGCAAGTACCTCTGAATGTGATGGCAGTGATAACCATTTATTATTAGTCATTCCCATCTTAGAAGTATTGGTCTTTTGATAAGTGTCTACTTTAATCATGTGGTATATATATATATATATATATATATATATATATATATATATATATGTGTGTGTGTGTGTGTGTGTGTGTGTGTGTGTGCGCGATCAAAAATTGAGGAGATCTGGATCAAACCCAAAACAACTTCATTCATATTTCGCCTCGTTGTGCAACGAAGATCCGTCGGGTTACATACGGAAGCGAAATATCATTTGAATGAAGTTATTTTTGTGTTTTATCCGTATTTCCTCAATTTTCAATCATATTTTGTCGGATTTGTGCCAGTCTTTTACTCCACACACACACCACACACACGCGCGCGCCTATATATATATATATATATATATATATATATATATATATATATATATATATATATATATATATATGACCAGATAAGTTGATCGTGGGAATGATTCTATACAAGGATCTTTTGTTTTAACTATAGATATATTTTTTTTAATTCAACAGAGGGTACCCAATGTATGATAATTTGATAATTATATACAGATCAATATTTATATGATTTATAAAAGAAAAACTTCGATATCAGTAATGCTGGCGGTTATAAATGTATTTCAGTAAAGATTCTAATTTTGAGAATCTCAGCTTTTTATTTGTTTTTTCTGGATGGCCATCTGAAGAAACTGAGATTTCCAAAAAGGATAATTTTAGCTGAAATAAATTTATAATCATTGCCTGATCAAGGTTGTTAGTTGTTTGGTTGGATGGTTGAATTTTACGGCATGTCAACACTTATTGGGTTATTTTATGCCGAAGACGTTTTGTTTTATTCATTCTTGATGGGTATTCAATTTTTTTATATTTAAACTCAATTTTTTTTTTAAATTTAAAACTAAATTTCCTCTTACTCATAGATGGGACCAGAACTGGTACTACCGCCCCGGGTCAGAATGAACCTGGGAGTAAGGGTGATGAATGGCTACTCCACACTCCCCAGAGCTCCAGAATTGAAATTTTGCAATTAGATGCAGTTTAAGGTCATACTCAGGACACCCTTAGCAAGGTTAAAGAGCCCAGTCTACCCTACTATTTATTTTCAGTTGAAGGAAGAATACTAAAAATATAACCGTATGGAAAGAAAACTATTAAGAAACAGCTACACACAAAATGTAAATATAAACGTACAATGAAGTTGATTCTCTAACATCTAAGTATAAAATAACCCTGGACAGGTTCACATGTCGTTAAAATCAATCAACCATATTCTTGAAAAATGCTAATTTTATTATAAAAAATAAATCAAAATAAGTGGGTTTTGCCAATTATATATTTTTATATTATGAATATCTTGAAGTTGATATTATTTTGTGATAAATATATGAGTGCAACTCAAAGAGATTCATATTTTGTACATCCTTTTGCTAAGGCACCGAAACGGTGCACATTCTCTCTAGATGACCCTAAAACCGAAAACATAACAAAATAAACATAACAAAACAATCATGGAGTAGAACTTCTCGGTGGATTTGATAATGGATTGAGGGGCATTCTACGGTCCGTTCGCTTTTTAATGAGTTTCCGTTACTTGTCAAGTAACTTCCTTCTACAGCTTAGGAGAAACTCTGCTCATATTTAAAAAGTTAAACTTTCGGCGCCGAAAAGTAGAACTCAGCCTCTTTGGGAGGCTTGCTATCTCACTGGACATATGTGCGTTTTGCAGACCTATCGAAATAAAGCATTCCATTCTATCATCATCATCATCATCATCATCGCGCTAACAGCACGGATTTCCAGGAATCTCTCTCTCTCTCTCTCTCTCTCTCTCTCTCTCTCTTCTCTCTCTCTCTCTCTCTCTCTGTGTGTGTGTGGGTGTGTGTGTGTTATTGCCCCTGAAAGTCCTCCACACGGCCAGAGCTGATCAATGTAAGTTTTTGCTGGTCGGTCTACACGGGTGTGTCTATGTGCAGGTGTCTACAAAAGAATGTCACTTTTTGAGACGTTTGTTATGTAATGGTTATTGTCGTAGGAAATGTAATCCGCGACAAGAGTTCAAATCCTGGTTGCGGCTGTTTGCACTTAGCGCTAATACCACTGGAAAAGGGATGAATCCAACTATTCTGCCAACAGGATATGGATAAACAATAGGGTAGACATGATATGGCAATCGGTCTAGAAGAAGAAAAACTCCGTGTAAAAATTGACCTTGTTTACATCCTGTGATTCCTGAATATTTTGGAGTCCTTGCCTTTGGGATTAACGTCATAGTTAAATTTTAGCTTTACCGATTTAATAGTTTTGTGCTCTGAAACCACAAGCACACGCACATACAGAGAGGGGGAGAGAGAGAGACAGACAGACAGATAGACAGACATAGTCTTCTTTACGGTTGGACTTTTATTTACAATAAAAGACGACGCCATAACTCACATGCTGATCTGTAATTCGTGATAAAACATCTTCGCTCAAGAAAAGTTGTTGTGTCCCCACATGCAGATCGAATCTCTTTTCTAAAATTATAGATCGATTTTTGCACGCTATCTAAGTGGATGTCATAAATTATGTTTTCCAGAATTAGGGAGATCAACTATTACACGGTTACTTCGACGCAGTCACTGATGACTGATGTAAATATATCAGTGTTTACTGACACACTTTACATAAACAATTGGAAGATGTTAATGATTGTAGATGCTAGGTGGATGATGTTACCTTATACTGGCTTGAGTGTAAGTATCACACATCTAATTAGGTTCACACGGCCTCGGTTGTCTGCGAATAAATTAATATATACGAGGGTGAATCAAAAAGTAATGCCATTTTGTTTAAGACAGGTATAATTACTAACACGGGAACATATATCATACATCAGAATTAAGCTGGTCCTCTGTGGATCACATCCCTACTTATCCACATAGTCACCGTTTCTCTCAATAGCAATGTTCCACCTTCGAATGAGAGCCTGTATCCCTGTTCCGTAAAATTCTGTTGACTGTTCTTTGAGCCACTTCTTCACTACAGATTTCACTTCCTCGTCACTGGAATAATGTTGGTCTCTCAAACCCTCTTTCATGGGGCCGAAGAGATGATAGCCTGAAGGTGTTAAATCTGGTGAGTATGGAGGATGTAGTAAAGTTGACCACCCGAATGAGGCGATTTTCTCCTTTGCCCTGATGCTTGTGTGTGGTCAAGCATTGTCATGCAGAAGGAGGACATTGTCGATTGGCAAGTTGGGTCTTACTCGTCGGATTCTTACTCTGGGCCTCGTTAGGGTCTTAATGTGGGCCTTAGTTGTATAAAAAAAAAAAAACTTCCCATGAAATAAAGAAAATGGCATTACTTTTTGACTCACCTTCGTATATGTCTACAGTTACATCCTAACGTCGAGGGAGTCATCCTTCTGGACTGCGACATCGTAGTAAGCGTGTCGAACTCTAGTCGCACTATTAAATTAATTTTTGAACTAATAGGTTAAATAGTACCACTACACCTGTTTCTAAAGGATTGCTTTGGCATTAGATAATTTGTGATAGCTGCTACCCAATTCAACAAACAAAACAAAAACAAATCTTAATGCTACCATAGCATCATTTATTATAAATGTACATTATGTATATCTCTGTGTATGTCCAGATCTTCTATTATAAATTTGCGTTATGTAAATCTGTGTGTGTCCACACCTATCATCTATCATTAATGTTCGTTATACAGATGTGCGTGTGTCCACAACTCTCACCTATTATAAATGATTGTTATGTAAACATGTATGTGTCACACTTCTATCGTCTATCATGAATGTTCGTTATATATATATATATATATATATATAATATATATATATATATATATATAAAGTTGACTTACCGGTGAATTTGGTCACGATGGTTAGGAAGGGTGGAATTCGGGGGGGGGGGGTAAGTCAGCGATATAACAAATACAAAATATTAAGCAGAGCAAATTTATTATAAAATGGGTACAAGAGATAACCTACTCGAGTTTCACCATAAGGATCTTCAGGGTTAAATTCACTGAATTAATCGAGACACCGATTAATTCAGTGGATTTAACCCTGAAGATCCTTATGGTGAAGCTCGAGTAGGTTATCTCTTGTACCCATTTTATAATATATATATATATATTATATATATATATATATATATATTGTTGGCATCCTTCCGTCTATTAAACACGATGGCGTAGTGTCGACTTTTTTAAATCTGCAACTGCATGAGTGGCTGAACAGACCAATTTTTGAATGGCAATCTCTGATGCAGTGATTGCAAACAAACGGTGATGCTTGCTGGAGATGCTGCTGTCTCTCCTTCCTTATGACTCTCTTTTCTGCGGCGGCTTCTTTCCTCTCTATATATATATATATATATATATATATATATATATATATATAAGTGTATTTTTGGCAGCATTTTTTCTTTTATACAAGTTTTGTTGAACTGTACAGACAATTCTTGTCGGACAAGATTTTGGTTGATCCTTTCTAATTTTCGGGCCATCTTTTTGGTGTCGGGGTAGAACTGGTGATACGAGCGCTTTCGGCAATACAGTTTGCCATCATCAGGTAGGAAACGATGGTATGGTTTCGTGTCTCGTTTTTAAGGAGAACGAGTAGTAGCAAGGAATTAGGAGTATATATATATATATATTATATATATACATATATATATATATATGTGCGCGTGTGTGTGTGTGTGTATAAACTTAAATAGTATAATACTTTATTCGGTTCGATCAACTATTTAAACAGTAAAAGGGGGGGTTAAGGAGACGAAAAAAAACACACACGAAAGTAAAAGGAGACTTAAGGGCGCTTTCGACCGGCACATGTGTCAAAAGTTTACAACCGGTAAATCGTTTAAAGGTCAAAGGTTATAAATTGGGTAAATTCGTGACATTATCTTACTCTTTTACACAATTTTACCCCTTTTAGTATTTAAATAGTTGATCGAACCGAATAGAGTTAGATACTATTTAAGTTCTTATATAAAATCAGTTGTACCAAACCTTAGTTCAAATACATATATATATATGGAGGCGCTTGACATAATGGTTAGAGTCGTAGGAACTGGAATTGTCGACCCGAGTTCAAATCCTAGACGAAACTGTTTGCATTTCACATAGCGCTAATACCCTTGGGAAAGGTATGAATCCTACTCTCCCTCCAGCTATGGATAAATAGTAGAGCAGACTGGGCTCTTTAACTTTGGTTAGGCAACTGGTCTAGGAGAAGGAAAACTCTGAATTCAAACCTATTAAACTCCGCTTAAGAAATTGACCTTGTGTCGCATCCTGCTCGTGCGGAGGGATTGGTAAATATATTTATATATGTGTGTGTAGCTTAGTCGGTAGAGCGTTCGGCTAGAAACCACAAGGTTCCTAGTTCGATACCGGTCCCCGCCAACTCAGCGTATGAGTAGCACAGGGATCTGTGCAGTAAAGTAAGGAGCTGATGGTAGGTGTGGCGCTCCACCTCAGATGCTAAATACAATCTCCTTGGTCTAGCGCTATTGAAAAGGGGATAGACTCCCTCGCTGACTGGCTGATACCGATTTTAGGCCGCCCCGTCGACTTTACTTTATATATATATATATATATATATATATATATATTATATATATATATATAATATATATATATGTGTGTGTGTGTGTGTGTGTGTGTGTGTGAGTCCACAACTTCCATCACCTATTATAAATGTTCCTTTTTATATATCTGAGCGTGTTTCCACACCTTCTATCATCTATTATAAATTTGCATTATGCAAATCTTTGTGCGTTTCCACACATTTTATCTCCTGTTATAATTTTGTGTTATATAAATTCATGTGTGTACTCACCCTCTATCATCTATTCTATATTTGCATTATGCATATCTATGAGCGTGTATTCCAACTCTCAGCTATTATGAATTTGCGTTATGGGTGTGTCCCTGCTTTCTCTTATCTAGGACAAAACAGCCTCCATTTTTAATACTTAATGATACGTCTATACTATTAGTATATAACTAGATCTCCACAAGGTCATATTGAAGCACAAGGTCGGTTTAAAGTGGGGGTTTCCCCACAGGAATACCTCTCCGGAGTCTATGAAAAACTTCTCAGTTCAGAACTGTTGTAACCTAACGAAGGTAACCAAATGAGAAATAACCAAACGGAGGCTGGAAATGAAATGGAATCTTTATAACAGTTAAAAAATACAATGCTCGTCAGCGGCGCGAATGAAGGTAAATCACTGTTAGTGTTATCATACTATCCAGTCAGCATAATAATCCTGTATTTATGAGGATTGTGACATATCCATTAATGTCATAAAAGTAAAAAGTAAAGTCGTCGGGGCGGCCTAAAGTCAGTAACACCCAAGACAGCGAGGGAGTCTATCCCCTTTTCAATAGCGCTAGACCAAGGAGATTATTTTAGCATCTGAGGAGGAGCGTCACACCTACTATCAGCTCCTTACTTTACCGCACAGTTCCCTATGCTACTCATATGCTGAGTTAGCGATGGCCGGTATCGAACCAAGAACCTTGTGATTCCTAGCTGAACACTCTTCCGACTGAGCTAAACCGGCCCTAACACATCCCTTTTATATTTACTCTGCACTGTCAGTATCTCATCCTCTGCCAAAATGGTATAACCTAACGAAGGATACTAAATGAGAAATAACCAAACGGAGGTTGGAAATGAAATGGACTCTTTATAACAATTACATGATACAATACTCGACAGCGGTGGGAAGGAAGGTAAATCACTGCTAGTGGTTATCAGACTACCCAATCAACATAATACTCCTTTATTTATAAGGATTGGGACATACTCATTAATGTTCATAGGTAGGGTATATAACAAGAACATCATACGGCGCGAATACCTGGTGTTTCAATTGAAGTAAGAATACTTCTATACTCTTATTAAAAAAGATACTTAGCCCACAAGATCATGTCCTTGTGACTGGGGCTGTAGAATACGCCGTCTGCACTTCTGTAGAGAGGTAATGACCCCCAATAGGGCCAAATTCTCCTAGACCAATTGCCATACCAAAATTAATAAGCCCAGTCGCCCTACTATTTACCCATGGTTCTAGCTATGGGTAAATATTAGAGCAGACTGGTTCTTATTTTTGGTTAGGTAACCGGTCTAGGAGAAGGAAAACTCTGAATTCAAACCTGTTAAACTTCGCTTAATAAATTGACCTTTTGTAACACCCTACTCGTGCGGAGGGATTGGTAAATATATATTTATCCATAGTTGAAAGTGGAATGGTTGGATGCATATTTGTCTCAAGGGTATTAGCGCTATGTGAAATATTACCAGCCAGTCAAGGATTTGAACTCGTTTCGCTGTGTCCATATCCCATGACGATAGACGGGTGCCTATTATCTATTAGTATGTATTAAAAAATAATTTGACCAAAAAAAAACAGGATTTTTCAAAATTGTCAATATTATTTGAAATATACAGTGTGTTTAAGAAACCTGATACCATTCAAGATATATATATATATATATATATATATATATATATATATATACCAACCTCTCCACACGAGTATAATGCGACACAAGGTCAATTACTTAAGGACAGTTTAGCAACTAGCTGATTACCTAAAATGTTAAAGAGCCCAGTCTGCCCTACTATTTACTCTTAGTTGGAGGAGAATTGTTGAATGTACACCTTTTCCAAGGATATTAGCGCTATGTAAAATACAAACAGGATTTGAACTTGGGTCACCGAATCCATTTTCTACAATGATAACCATTACACGGCGAGCGTCTTCATATAATTTGAAATGTAAAAGATGTTATGGGGGGGTCATCGTGGTAACTTGGCTAGTCTCGTAGATACATTACAACAGTTCGATCCTCGCTGGATTACCCATACTTCTGACCTTGTGTCACATCCTAACCATGCTGAACGGGTTGGGTAAATAAGGACGCCCCATCGTGGTGACATGGTTAGCAAGCTAATCTCGCTGGTCCATTACTACATAATAGTGAGTTCGATCCTCGCTGGATGCCTAATACTGATAACCTTATGTCATTTCCTACCCATGATGAATGGTTTTGGTAAATTCTTAGAGGGTGATTAAGAACAAATTGATATAATTTGTAATGTAATAAATTCACCAATTCTTGTTCAAATAATCTCAAATTTTAACAGTATGTACAGAAACAACTCAAAATTATATGTCTGATATATGAATTATTTTTCTGGTTAAATCGAACTTAACGGACCTAAATTCCACCATCGTATGTCACCCTGCTGAAATAAAAAAAAATCAGGGAATTAACTGAATTTAATGAAATTTTCAGTGTTGATATATTAATGAATAAAAGATATAATGCATCAGTTATCTTTTTTTTACATTTTTCAGGTCAGTTAACTTTGAACCACATATCTTTGAGAATCTGTGTTACGCTTCAATGATACATTGTTCAAAGTTAACTGACATGAAAAAATGTAAAAGTCTTTAAATAAAATAACTGGTGCATTATATCTTTTATTCATTAATATATCAACACTGAAAATTTCATTAAATTCGGTTAATTCCCTGATTTTTTTCTTTCTTCAGGGTGACATAGGATGGTGGAATTTAGCTCCGTTAAATTCGATTTAACCGTTTTTCTCTTCCCAGTTAATGGTTGTTCTTTAGCTGAAAAGAAAAAAAATACACATTAAACATTGACTTTTAAGTTGTTTCTATGATCTGTTTTTCTTTATTGTCCAATATGAATTTATTGCATCGCTGTTTGTCTTCTTCTTGTT
>CM042145.1:112333789-112376289 GCA_023376005.1 Doryteuthis pealeii
TCTTTATCTATCTATCTATCTATCTATCTCATTCACTTGTTCACTGTCTCACTATCTTTCCCCCTCTCTCTTTATATCATTCATTCTCTCCTATCCCCTTCTCCTATCTCTCTCTCTCTCTCTCTCTCTCTCTCTCTCTCTCTCTCTCTCTCTCTCTCTCTCTCTCTCTCTTACTCACATGCACACATATTCACTGCCTCTCTTTCTCATACACACATTTATGTACATAACAGGCGCTGTGAGCCCGTAGCTGTAACTGACATCCATATTGTTAGCTAAGCGGTCGATCACGTGACAACGAAAATAAAACTTGTGCGCATGCTCCTGCGCATTTGCAATTATTGCAATAGAGGCAAATCGGCGGATTAGTTTCTATACGAAGATTGGCAATATTTCAGTTTCGAGAGAAAGATACATTTAATGGAGTTTTTAAAAAAAAATTGCTTCGATTACTCCTAATATAATTGTTCATTTGAACTGATTTGGTCGTTTTACATTATTTTTGTACGAATTTTATTTACATCTCCTTTCTTAAAATCAGCCTATCGGCTGACGCAGTAAAATAGAGCATTTAGAGAAGGGGTTGCCCAAAGTAAACACTAAATATTTGAAAGAACTCAAAGATCAAAGAAGGGTCGATTTATTTGTTTGTTTGTTTTTGTTTTACGGCATATCAACCTCAGTGGGTCATTTAATGCCGATAAAGTTTTGAAATTAATCAATTCTTAATGGATAATACAATTTTTTATAAATACATTTTTCTATTTAACCCATAGATGGGACCCTAACAGATACTACCACTCCGGGTCAGAGTGGACCAGGGAGCAATGGTGATGAAGGGGTGCTCCACATTCCCCAAACCTCCAAAACTGGAACCTCACCATCAGATAGAGTTTAACGTCATTCCCAGGACATGTAGACCCGCAGCCACCGCCTTCTAGCATCCATATGATAAAAAGGGATGGGGCTTGCCATAAGGGCAATAGGGTTGGGAAAATCATATAGGTGTTAGGGCTTGATGTGACCAGCCTATTGATCGGAGGGGGCCTCTCCGACCGCCCATCTAGCCCAAGATAGAGCCAAAGTGGAGTATTGCATGTCATGAACTGCTTACCCACCTGGGCTCTATCCTTAAGCATCACGGGTGGCCACCCACGGCCAACAGGTGGCCCATTGGGAGAGTCTTACCCCTTTGCAGAGGTGCAGTCGGTGCATTCTAACGCCCCAGCCGACAGGGCGGTGGGTCGATTTAAACTCTAAAATATTGTAATGATCACAATGCCAAACACATAAAGCTGCTATCCCTGTTTGTTCATTTTAAGGTTCTTTCTCACTAAAGCAAACGCTTCTTCCAACTTAATATATTATATATTTACCAACCCTGCCGCACGAGCAGGATGTGACACAAGGTCAATTTCTTAAGCGGAGTTCAACAGGTTTGAATTCAGAGTTTTCCTTCTCCTAGACCAGTTGCCTAACCAAGGTTAAAGAGCCCAGTCTGCCCTACTATTTATCCATAGATGGATGGAGAGTAGGATTCATACCTTTCCCAAGGGTATTAGCGCTAAGTGAAATGCAATTACCACACCCAGGATTTGAACTCGGAGCGTTTCCCATGACTTAAACTTAAATATATAGTTTTATATCTACTCTTTCTGATTCACCAGCTATAATAACTTAACAAAGGTAGCAATTCTTTCCCTAATGATGCTGTTTAAAATTCACCCATTGAAACGAAAGCTTACTCGAAAAAGTAAAACTGAAAAAGGATAACTATGTTTTATGATTTATTTTCAATTGCCAGCGACTATCTGACGTCGCCTGGGTAGAGGGGGATTTTTTAAAGTTAGTCCCGCAGATCCATCATTACTGAATCGTGAATTGAACCCTCGTCGGATGCTCCATTTAAATCCCTATGTAAAAAAATAGACCTTGCATTGATCCAGCTAATCGGAAAATAAATGTTAATGTCTACTATTAAAATATTAAATGAAAAAGAAATCCATGCTATTATCATTTAAATTTTATTTTTTAATTATCTTCATGAATATAAATCAAATCATTATTTTTGCTCAAAAACCAAGCCCTGGTGATATTTAATGTGTGTATATATATTTACTTTGTCGATAATTGTTTTATTTTCGAAGTTTCCTCCGGACATACATATACACACAACTGCCCTTTATATATAGATAGATATCAGCTTTTGAATAACCCTCCCACGCCAAAATGGCTCCACCTGTTGGCCGTAGGTGGCAACCCGTGATGCTTCATGACAGTATCTGGTAGCTGCGTAGTTCCTCAGATGCAACACTCTACAGCGGTCCACACCTGGACTAGACAAGCGGTCGGAGAGGCCCCTTCGGTCAGTCGGGTGGTAACATCAATCCTTAGCACCTATATGATTGTCCTTACCATATAGTTGATCGTGGAGAAACCGTAGAATAAGTGTTGAGAATTGAATATTCCAATTTTAGTAGAAATGCCATCCTCACATTCTCCTTAAAACATGCTACTTAAAACTAAAAATCATTGTGGTAAAATATGTTTATCTGTGTACTAGCCTTATCAGCTATCAGCGGATATCCATCAGAAGTAAGTTGACTTCGTAGATCATTGGGAGACTAAACCTAACAAATTTAGGATTTGATAATTATCATTCAAATATTTTTGCACTAAGAAAAATTTGTAAACGTTACTCAAATAGTATATATATATATATATATATTTTTTTTTTTTTGGATGTTTGTCTATTTAGAAACGTTGCGGATAAAGTATATATAAATTTTTACTGTGTCTGCTGAGGTACCGGTTTCGATTTCTGTCGGAGGGAATCGTTAGTATATACGCTGATGAGACTTAATAATGTCGAAAGTCTATTCTACACATCGAACCATATACACTTGTCAAGTTCATTTTCTATATGCGAATTTTATGCGATGCATGCGTTGTAATGCCTTCAAGTAAAAATTTAATATATACTTTATCCGCAACGTTTCTATAGACAAACATCCAAAAATCTTATTCACTTCGCCGAAGGGCAAACGGTCTGATTATTCGCCCCCTTACCTATTATGGTAGAGGCGTGAGTATCACTTGACAAGCTTAATTTCGCTAGGATGGTCAGCTGTGTATGTGGCCGAGGCGATAAGGTTTTCACTAGTGTTTCACTCTTCCGGTTTCGATTTCTGTCGGAGGGAATCGTTAGTATATCTTAATAAAGTCGAAACAGTCTGTACGGTATTCTACACATCGAACCATATTACACTTGTCAAGTTCATTTTCTATATGAAAAAGTATCGAATTTTATGCGATGCATGCGTTGTAAGTGCCTTCAAGTAAAAATTTAATATATATATATATATATATTTATAATGCTATACACAGGAATAACCTACACGATTTTCACCATAAGGATCTTCAGGGTTAAATCCACCGAATTAAGATATTGCCACAAAATACAGGCGTGCAATCGGCTGTAATTAATCAATATCTTGATTAATTCGATGGATTTAACCCTGAAGATCCTGATGGTGAAACTCAAGTAGGTTATTCCTGTGTATACCATTATAATAAATTTGCTCTACTCACGTATTGAGCACTTTATATTTGTTATATCACTGTCTTATCATTGTGAAATTTGCATCAACAAACCATTGTGACCAATTTCACCGGTAAGTCACTTTTTTCACATAAAATCATATATATATATACATATACATATATATAACCTATAATCAAGTTTAAGCCCGAAATATCGATACTTTTTAAGTACACATCGTATTACTGAAATGCTAACTCTGCTTTTATTTATGCAACCACAATCCAATGCAAACTGTACACCATTGCAAGATTTTTACTAGATTATACTCTTTAAACGCGCTGATTTATAGAATAAAGATAATTCCAATCCAATTAGCAATGGAATGATGATTTTAAAGGAACTCTGTTCGCGGTAAATTTCATCTTTTTATCATCCTATTACTCGAAATAAAACGCATATAACTATAAAGTGTTAATAAAGATCTTCAACTCCTTCTTAAACAGAAACATTAATATAATGATAATAACATTGGATAGACCTTATACTTATCTTTGTAGTGTTATACGTCTTGTTATCTCTCTGCTTATATTTTCTATTCTTTTATCTGGGTTGATTTCTCTCTTCTGGTCTGGGACCTCTTGGGTGTCCCTTCATCTCTGTGTCCATTCTATTGTTTTTACAAATAAACACAAGATTTTCTTTTAAATATTTTAGACATCTTTATAACAAAACCCACACCCGCCGCTCAAACCAACCAATCAAAGAACTGTTAACAGGTAAGCTAAGGTTAAGTTTTGTCTATCATACTGACATAAACACCTGCATTGGTTCTTAGTGGTCATTTTCCATGACTTTTCTAACAGTATTACCCATAAAATTGTACTAACCTTACATAATCAATAGGCCACGTATTAATTATGTATAACTCTCTCGCGCTCTCTCTCTCTCTCTCGCTCTCTCTCTCTCTCTCTCTCTATCTATCTATCTATCTATCTATCTATCTATCACTCATCAACAGCCCCTATCGGTCATCGTCCCTAGGAAATCCTCTGCGCAGCATCCAGAATCTACAAAGTGGTGATTGATGTATACCCTTGCTGATCGTTCCACACCGGTGTGTCCATGTGTAGGTGTCCACAGTAGAACGTTACTTATGATTTGGTTCTTGCTTCTCTCTTCGGCAGTGTCCAGAATATCTTGTTCGACTCGAATGGTTTGTTTGATAAAGGACTAGTGGCCGTATAGCTGCTTCCTTAAGGGGTGTTGTTTACACGATTTGTTTAAGATAGCATGCAGCATCCTTGTCTAACTCCCGTCTAGTTTTTTTTTCTAAGTGCTTCTTTAGGGTCCAAGTGGTGCAACCACACAGTAGCACTGATAGGGACACCATGTTAACCGGTCTAAGTTATTTTATGTTTAGAAGTAAAGTAATCGCGTTCATTGTTCATATTTACATTTTTTGTACCGTTGCTTCTTACGAGTTTTGTTTTTTGTTTGTTTGTTTTTAAATTTTGTATATGATATTATTTCTATATGATATTCAGTATTCCAATCTAATACAAATAATTGACACAATTATATGGTTTCTAGTAACTAATAATAATATTCCTTTGTAAACAATTATAGCTTCAAGTAACTATTCTTAATAGCAATAATATACAGTTGCATGTTATCAATTATTCCTATTTAACTATTTTATATACAATTATATAATTTCAAGTAATTGTTTCTATTAAAAAATAATCATTTGTTAGAACACAGTAACTTATAATAATAATATTCCTTAGTAAATAATTATAGCTTTAAGTAACCATTCTTAATACAAATAATTTACAGTCATTAAATATCAAGTATTCTAATGCTAATAATTAATAAACAGCTATATTCGACCCATAAATGGACCCTAACTGGTATCACTATGTGAAGCTGAGAGTAATGGCAATGAAGGTGTATTCCACACTCCCAGATCTACAAAACAGGAGCCTCACTATCATATGCAGCCTAGTGTTATACACAGGTCACGTCTTTTTTTAGAGGAGGGTTTTTTGCAGTTGATACTGTTAGCGTATTTTAATCTCCGCTGACAAGGTGGGTTATTCATAATTTTTTAAAGGAAAAAATCTTTCGTTGGCTTTGGCATTAAATAACCTATGAAGCCTTAAATGCCATTAAACAAAAAACCCAAACCAAACCAAAACGCTATTACGTTCACCTTCGGGTAATATTACTTGGGAAATAACCCACTCATTACCCCATGCGTTAAATAATTACAGTAACTCAGTCAATAGAGCATCCGCGTAGAAACCACTAGAAAATTCAGAGCATGAGTATCACAGCATGGATCTGTGCTAGAAAGTGGGGAGCTGTCGTACGAGTGGCACCACACCCCAGATTCAAAAATCATTCCCCTGGTCTAGCGCTAGTGGAAAGGGGACAGACTCCTTCGCTGTCCGACTGATACCGACAATAGGCCCTTCCACAGACTTTACTTTTTTACTTACTGTTCTTTACAAATATGGCTTTGGCATTGAATAACCCATGAAGTTTGATATGCCATTAAAAAAGAAACCTGTACTGAAACGAAAACCAGAAGCTTTTGTGCCAGTTCATTTTTCTAAGCCTCGTTTTGGGGTAAACTAATTACGACCTAAATTTACAAGTAAATGTGTTTTTGCCTAGAAATCAAAACGTTGTAATGAAGACGTATGACATCAGAGTTTTTTTATATAAGGCATATCATTCATTCTTAATATTTTCAATTGCTGAATTCGACCCCCTTCTTCCTTACCTTTCCTCCCTTCTTGCCGGCCAAATTTAATAATATTTTCCAAAACTTCATCTTTTACGACACAATCAGAGAAGAATTCGTTTGAAAAATATATTCCTCAGAGGGGAAAAGCTTTCGACATAATAATGAAAAAATAAATTTTTTTAAGATAAAATTTAAGAAAAACAAAAGACAAAAACAAAAAAAACCCAGAGAAGTACAAACAAAGCAATAGAAAACGATTACAGAAAATTAGGACTTGTTTCCGAAAGGAAGAATTTAAATTCGAGAAATTATCTACAAAATATTTCACGACGCTTAGACTAAAGGCGATTTTTGAAAATCAAGAAAACAATTTCATTTTTATAAATCGTGAATTTTATCGGCTTAGGAAAATTATCTTCGTTGTTATCTGCCGAGGCTTTGAGGGGAAAAAGAAATTTTAGTGGGAAAATTATAGAGAGAAGGAATTATGTAAACGTAGAAAGGGAGGTTGAATTTGTTTTGACGGTAATTTACTTGAACGTTTCTCTGTTATTCTATATTTGGTGAACGATACTTTTTGCAATCGTCTAAACTTCGTGTTCAATTGGATTTAACTCTTTTAGACCGTAATATATCGATATTTGGGACTGTGCTTTATTTTACGATGTACTGACTGAAATAGATAAACAGATAGGGACAGTCTTGCCGTCAAATCTCGATCAGTTCTGAGGAAAGTCTTTAACTCTTTGCCTACCAAATTTCCCTCACGGCTGTACCAAATTTTCTTTGTATTTTTTACCTGTATGGGGTATATTTCAAAGTTCACAATCTATTCACCGCAGGACTCATTCTATTAAAATAAAGTCCTATTGTTATTGTAATCCGAGTCCTTCTGCTCAATTATAATGAACTAACTATCAGTTTTTGTACATTGCTTGGGTGTGGTGGGAGAGCCGCAGTGAGCGGCTTAAAGTAGGCAAAGAGTTAATTGTGTGCATTTTCAACAATAAAGTCGGACAGGATGCGGCAGAGAGAGACAGAGAGACAGAGACAGAGGCGAAGAGAGAGGGGGGATGAGTTAAGTGAAACAGACAGATAGGGATATTTTCAATCAGCTCTGATGGGAATCCTTAATTGTGTACATTTTTAACAATCATGTTGGATTGAAACAGGATGAGAGAGAGAGACAGGAAGACAGAAAGAGAGAGGCAGAGACACAGAAAGAGAGAGAGAGAGAGAGAGAGAGAGAGAGAGAGAGAGAGAAGCTGACTGAAATAGACAGATAGATAGGGATAGTTTCGATCAACTCTGATAAGAATCCTTAATTGTGTACATTTTCAACGAATCTTAAAATGACCGATTGACCACAACTGGATCCAGCTTACACACTCCCAAACTGGAGAGATCACACTCGAGAAGACATGGTCATGGTTAAGAAAGGGAAACATCAAGAGAGAAACTGAATTGCAGCACTAACAAGACCATGGGGAGAAACTATATCAAAGTAGAAATAGATAAGATGCAACAAAATAGCAAGTGGGGGATATGTGGACTAAATAGATATAATTTTGCTATGAAATAAACAAAAGTATTTATTTTACATTTTATAAATTTAAAAAAATCCCTTTAAAAAAAGTAGACAAAAGGAACTTTTAATATAAAATTCCTTAGAAAATAAGCTAACGATTTAGATGAAAAAAAAAACAGAAGGATATTTTTTTCTTATTTACGAGACTTAATTTTCAAATTTTAAGACGTCCTAGTACCAAACCTGTGCTAGTATCGATTTATTTATTTTTTAAATATGTTCCGTCATTGAATTGTCTTTCAAAATATAAATTTATTTTACATTTTATAAATTTTAAAAAATCCCTTTAAAAAAAGTAGACAATAGGAACTTTTAAAATTCCTTAGAAAATAAGCTAACGATTTAGAAAAAAACAACAGAAGGATATTTTTTCTTATTTACGAGACTTAATTTTCAAATTTTAAGACGTCCTAATACCAAACCTGTACTAGTATCGATTTATTTTTTTTTTTAAACATGTTCGGTCATTGAATTGTCTTTCCAAAAATGTAAAATTTATTTTCATACAAAGAAAAAATTACCATGAAATTTGTACGGAGAATCAATACGCGAAACAAAAACTAACGAAAAAAAAATTAGCCTTTTCAATTTGATAAACATTTATTTACAATAAAAGTTTTTCTTTTATTACTTCATATACCGAAAGTTTTATTAAATCGGATAGTTATTTTATTTTAGATGATTTTAGAAGAATTTCCTGTGATCCCCCTTAGTAGAAGGTGCGCGAAAATGGGTATATATATATATATATATATATATATATATATATATATATATATATAGTGTGTGTGTGTGGGAGAGAGAGAGAGAGGAGAGAGAGAGAGAGAGAGAGAGAGAGAGGTCAAGATTATAATACTTTTTACATATAGAAGGGCTGGTTTTAGCTCAGTCGGAAGAGATCCGCCTAGGAACCACAATATTTCTGATTCGATACTGGCCTTCGCCAACTTAGCGCATGAGTAGGATAGATTGGATCTGTGCGAAAACACAGAGAGCTGACACAAAAAAAATCTCCCTGGTCTAGCGTCAATGAAAAAGGGATAGACTCCCTCGTTGTCCGGCTGACCCTTTTACTATTTTGCAATAGCTATGAAGTATACATATCAAACCTTGTAATAGTTAAATTCCCATACTGTGTTATAACATCAGATCCTGCTAAGATGTAATAAAAGACGGACAAGATAATTGCTTTTCTCAAGCTTTATTACATACTAGAAGCGCTTACCCAGCATCACCTCGGTAGAGAGGGGACCAAAAATGTGGTTAGCAAGTTAATCACGCAGATTCCTTATTATGTACATTTTTATTTTTAGATATCTTCGTAAATATAAATCAAATCTTTTGCACAAAAAGCAAGAACTGGTGATATTTACTGTTTATATATATATATATATATATATATATATATATATATATATATATATATACTTTGTTGCTAATTGTTGTATTTTTGTAGTTTCATCCGGACATACACACATACATACACACGAACTGCCCTTTATATATGTATAGATAGGTAGATAACTTAACTGTGGTCAAATTAAGGTGAAGATTCTTAAGTATTCAAAGTGAACTAATCCAGGGGGAGACAACTATGATTGTCTTCATTGCAGTATGTATGCATGTCTTTATTTATGAAATGGAATAGAAGACAGAAAACTGAATGATGAAACCCGCTATTATAATCATGCAAAAATTTAAACCTAACAGAGGAAAAAAAATACTAGAAAATTCTAAAAAGATTCAGAGAAATTCTGTTTGAAAAAGCTGAAACTTCTACAACAATTCTCCATTCTGCAACATTTATACGCATGCGTGCGTGGGCGCGCATGCGCACTTATACAAGTCCCACAAGCACATATAATCACCATCTCCACCCAGTTGACAGGCAAGTTAGAACAAAGCAGACTCTGCGGCCAATATAAAACACGAATTTGGAATACAGACGAAATGCAACTTGTTTGCGAACGTCACTCGTGATGGCAATGTCGGTTAGATACTGACAGCTGAGGAGAATCAGGAAGGAAGGACGTTTGAGCTTCGGTCCTGCGCACGCAATATAAATGGCCGATCGGCAATGACTTTCACTTTTCCATGGGCGAAAATGGCGGGAGGGGAAAGCATAAAGAGCTGACTTTAGTAATGACACAGGGAGAAGGCGCTAAGCGATTTGAATGACGACAACCACCACTACCGCGGCCATCATGATAAGGTAGAAGGGAAGGATGCAGTCATTTTACTCAATATTTGCGAGGCGTTTATGCATTTGAATTGAACTCTCAGCAATTGATAAAAATCCCTTTTGTGTAAAACCACATTTTCCCTATAAAGAAATCGCCATTTTTCTTTTTTTCTCTTCTTTTTTATTGTGAATATCTTTATTTGATAGCGCTTCAACAGAATTTAAATAGTTCCACTACTGTTCTTGTACAAGGTATCGTTGGTTGTTTTGTTTTACGGTATATCAAATCTTTTCGGTCATTTAATGCCGAATCAAATCAGTCACAGCTGTTACTTAATTGGTCACCCATGTAAATATTGAACAGGTTAATCGCCGCTTTACTTTGTGAACCGAAGCTTTTTTTTTTTTTTTGCAATCGGCTAGAATACTCAGAAGAGTCCTGGGACCTGAGGAAACTTCTTGTCACTCTGCTCCAGTGACGCTGATATGAAAAACTCAAAAGGAGTGAAAATAATAATAATAATAATAATAATAATAATAATAATAATAATAATAATAATAATAATACCAAAAACAGAACAAAATAGCAAATACAGAATATGTGGAGACAAAGACGAAACGGTTTATCATATTATCTACGAATGCAGCAGACTAACACAAAAAGAATAAAAGATTAGGCACGACTGGGCGAGATACGTGATCTACTAGGAATTGTGCAAGAAATTAAATTTTCACCATACTGATGAATGGTATATGCCCAAACCGGAATCTGTCCCACAGAATGAGATGCATAAAATCCTTTAGAACTTTGAGATACAGACGGATTACCAAATCCCAGCCAAGAGATCAGACCTAGTGTTAATTAACAAAAAGAAAAAAATTGTCATCTTGTGGATTTTGCCGTCGTGGCGGATCACAGAGTGAAGGTGGAAAAAAAAACTAAAAGGTAAAATACCTGTACCTAACCAGAGAACTGAAAAAGCTGTGGAACATGAAGGTAAAGGCCATATCAATTGTAATTGGGGTCCTCGGAACAGTCACCAAGGGTTTGAAAAAGAATCGAGACCATCCAACTAGAATACTCAGAAGAGTCCTGGAAACCCGGGGAGACTTGCTGTCACTCAACCTCCAGCGAACCACCAGCTTAGACGGGTGTGAAAAAATCTCATGGAAAGAAAAATTATGAAGGTGATGGTGAGAGCAATTATAGTTGATGCACTTGGAATTGTTCTAAAATGCCTGGGGAAAAAGACTGAAGGAAAGTGAATATCAGAAGAAATTAAACCATTCAGACCACAGCAGTGTTAAAATCAATTAGAATATTTAACTATCTCTATTTGGTAGTAATGAATATGTGAGAACTAGATTTCTAACTATTACACTACGATGGGACGCCCTCTAAATATCCAGCCTGTTCGCCACGGCTAGAATGTGGCTCAAGGTTGAAAGTATGGAGCTTTCAGCGAGAATCGAACTCTCAGTTCGGTAGTCTCTATTCGGTAGCTTGTTAACCATTACACCGCGATGTAACGAGATCATGTTGGAATAGTGGGAAATGACAAAGCCGATACAGCTGCAAAATATGTCATGAATAAACAAATTGATGAAACTTCAAAGTACCATCATCATGATGTAGATCTAAAGAACCAATTAAAATATGAAAGAAATAGCAGGTGACCGTAGACAACAAGCAAATCTAGTCTACGAACCAAATTATTATTACAGGCAAGCTCAAACTCTGTCCGGAGTTCACATAGAGGCCTATATTAGTAGCAGTGGAAGCAAAATAGATCTCCTATAGTAGTCTAGAGATCCATTATGTAATCCTGTCTCGATTAGAGAAACAAGACTTACGGACTCTTTTACACTCAAACAAGAGGATCAACCACGACGTGAAACTTGTCAAACACCCTGCACTGTCAAACATTTCGCTCCTATCATAAAGAAAATTTTCAACGCAAATAATATGAGGGATATTTCTGAGAATACTAGCATGAATTATATTTTATCCTTCTTGTAATAAATGATTGTTTGTTTGTTTGTTTTGTTTTACGGCATATCAACCTCAGTGGGTCATTTAATGCCGATAAAGTTTTGAAATAAATCAATTCTTAATGGATAATACATTTTTTATAAATACATTTTTCTATTTAACCCATAGATGGGACCCTAACAGGTACTATCACTCCGGGTCAGAGTGGACCAGGGAGCAATGGTGATGAATGGGGTGCTCCACTTTCCCCAAAACCTCCAAAACTGGAACCTCACCATCAGATAGAGTTTAACGTCATTCCCAGGACATGTAGACCCGCAGCCACCGCCTTCTAGCACCCATATGATAAAAAGGGTTTGGGGCTTGCCAAAAGGGCAATAGGGTTGAGAAAATCATATAGGTGCTAGGGCTTGACGTGACCAGCCGATTGATCGGAGGGGGCCTCTCCGACCGCCCGTCTTGCCCAAGATAGAGCCAAAGTGGAGTATTGCATATCATGAATTGCTCATCCACCTGGGCTCTATCCTTAAGCATCACGGGTCGCCACCCACGACCAACAGGTGGCCCATTGGGGGAGTTTACCCCTCTGCAGAGGTGCAGTCGGTGCATTCTAACGCCCCAGCCGACAGGGCGGTGTAATAAATGAATCAGATATATAAATCAATAAGATATAAAAAAAAATAAAAGCCACTCCAGTGTTGTTGGCTTAAGAAATTTAAATACACTTTTACTTACATTGCGATTATCATTTATCATTTGAATAAAGGGTTCGGTGGGACCTGTAAATAGTGTGAATGTTTCTGTTTCAACATTATGTAGATCATATCTTTCACCAGAAATCTTAATTTCCTCTTTGTTTTGTTTAATACTTATCACTGCCCACGGCAGTATTACATATTTTCATTTATTTAACTTACAACACATCTTGAACTCACTTCATTCATCGTGAATCTTAATGATATTTCTAAGATTTCCCTAACATCATCCATAAGAAGGCGATGGAAACATATTGACCTAATATACGAAATCCGATCAAAAAGTATTGATAAAGAAACTTCGAGTTTTTTAAATTCAAAACTTTACAAGCGATATAACTGTGTAGAAAATATTTATTTTAATATAGTTAATTGAGACAATAATTTTTATCTTAAAATAATATTGAATAACCCAATCATGATTGAAATGCCGTAAAAACCAACCAACCAACCAACCAACCAACAAAACTAGTTAAACAAAACTAGTTTTGTTGGTTGGTTGGTTGGTTGGTTTTTACGGCATTTCAATCATGATTGGGTTATTCAATATTATTTTAAGATAAAAATTATTGTCTCAATTAACTATATCAAAATAAATATTTCTACACAGTTATATCGTTTGTAAAGTTTTGAATATATATTTCTATGAGCAAGGCCCATATAAATCTTGTTATAGACCCTGGCTAGATCGGAATGAGGATCCGTTTATTCTCTTTATAATTTAATTAAGTTAAGTAGGTGGAGTTATCTATAGTCGGTATCAGTCGGACAGTGAGGGAGTTTATCCTCGTTTCGCTAGCGTTAGGCCAGGGATATCGTTTTCCGTCTGAGATGGAATGCTACATCTACCCTCAGTGCCCTACCTTACCGCACAGATCAGATTACCCAACTTGTGGTAATCATGCGCTGAGTTGGCGAAGGGCCGGTATCAAACTCGTAATTTTGTGATTCTTAAGTGGAAGTTCTACTGATTGAGCTAAACCGACCCCATAGTCATAGTAAAAAGTAAAGTAAGCGTAGTGAACAATTGTCGGTATCAGCGGGACAACGAGGAGTCTATCCCCTATTCACTAGCTAGACCAGGGAGATTGTTTTTGAATTGGAACGCCACACATACCATCAATTCCTCACTTTAAGGCACAGATCCAAGTTGACGAGGTGCTGGAATCGAACCTGAAACCTTGTGGGTCCGAGGTGGATGCTCTACCGGCTGAGCTAAACCCGCCCATAGAATGTTAATATTTTTACCAAAAGATATTCTTTTACACTTTCCAGGAACATTCAGCATCTTAGACTCGTGCCAAATAACCATCCTTCCATAACCCAATATTCTGGCTTGTTTAGAGCACAAATATGTTCACAGAGATCTTCTTTTTTTTAAGCATTTTACACCTTTTTGAAACACAGTTTTTAAAAGTTTGGAATGAAATTGGAGACAAAAATGAATAGGGAAATAAGACTGCAGAGAAATAATCAAACATTCGGAAGACCCAACGCTGAGATTTAAGTGTTGTTCGTCTAACTTCCGATTTCGAGTGTACTTTATTGAAAGTAGGACCTCAAAAAGACGGAAGTAATTGAAGGGAGACGTTAGGTTGTGATCATTCGACCAAAAATGGCTGCCACTGGCTGTTCACAGATGAAACGTTTGGGAATCGGAAGTGGATCTTTTGCTTAAAAGCCAAAATCAGAATCTGATAAAAATGACTATGTTTAAACCAGCCAATGCAGAATGTAGTGAGGCCAAATAAGAAGGAACTGGCCGATAAGATGAAAAGGCAAAAGGAACAAGATCGCCAAGCGAATTGTAGTCATTATACAACTAGAGACTGACGTTCTTTAACACTCATAACACATTCATAGCGTTTTCTCCCCAACCCACTCTTTTCATTCTAACGTTCTTCTTCTTTACCGTTTCCTGCTTTTTACCCTTTTTCGTTCTATATTTTTATTCTCTCCCTATATTAATCGCATATATATATATATATATATTATATGTGTGTGTGTGTGTGTGTGTGTGTGTGTGTGTGTTTAAATGTATGTATGAGCATATATATATTTGTTTATATGTATATTTATGAATATATATATGTATATATATATGTGTAAGTATATATGTTTTTGTATATATATTTATATATATATATATATATATATATGAATATATCTATATTGTATATATATATGTGTGTGTGTATATGTATATATATATGTGTATGTATATATATACATATATGTATGTGTGTACATATATGTGTGTGTATATATGTATTTATGTATATGTATGTGTACACACACACACACACACACACACACACACACACATATATATATATATATATATGTGTGTGTGTGTGTGTGTGTGTGTGTGTGTTTACAATTTTTTATTCCTTCCATATTTTACCCTTTTATTTTTGGTTCCTTTGCTCATTCGTAATATCTTTCCCTAGTTATCACTGTCTGTGATCGATTTTTAACGTCACTAAAAAAGTAAGTCAGAGGCATCAACAAAAACATTTTTAAAAAGTAACAAAAAAAAAACGATTGAAAAAGAGACGCGATATGAGCCGAAATGCGCAATAAAAATTTGTTTTCAAGCGACGCCTCCGACATCGTCAAGAGTATAATTTACAACGAGTTCTTTTTCCTTTATTTTTTCTTTTCTTTCTTTTTTTTTATTTTCAGTTATATTATGTAAATGCTTGGTTATTATAATGTTTAAGACGTGTCCATTTATCTGAAAAAAAAAATATAAATAAAAATAAAATAAATAAAATAGAGGAAAAGAAGAAGAAAAAAAGTTAATCTTTGTTTGAAAATCAAACTTGGAGATCGTAAGGCAGTGAATTCTTGTTGTAGAGCACACTGCAAATATAGTCCGTAGTCTTTGAATGCGAGCCCCAATCTTCTGTCAGACGTGTGATTGCAGACATTTCGACCAATGAATTGCTTGGCATGTTCGCTACAAGCCGTGATTATGGGGTAAAAGTGGAGAGGCAATTAGATTTTGAGAGCACCAATCTATCATTACATTTGTATTTCATGGTGAATTAATATATATATATATATATATATATATATATATATATAAATATATATATATATGTATATATATATATGTATACACACACACACACACACACACACATATATATATATAATATATATATATATATATATATATATATATATATAAAAGGAAGATTGTCTATGTATGTATGTTTTTGCAACAATCAAGTGCACGTCCTTTTATAAGAGAAAATTGATGGAGACCAGCAAAGTTCAAAGTTCAATAAAATCCACAACTTATTTTTGTCTGAGATGGGCTTTAAAATATTTTTACCCCCCATTTATCATAAAAAAGCTAAATTAAAATGCAGTAAAGGTATAAATTAATGATATATTAAAAAGTCAACTTAAAAAATGATTTAAAAATGAATCAAATTGATAAATGATAAAACATAATAAAAAGCAAATAAAATTAAGAATACAAAGAAGAAGAATAAGAATATATATATGTATTAAATATATATATTATATCATATATATATATATATGTATATTAAATAGTTGATACAGATATAATCAAATAATAGGTATATTAGAGATACCTTTTGCTAATTTCATTATAAGAAACAATCCAGACAAGTAAGGTGGATGATATGTATTTTTAGTATTCGCGTTATGTTTTTGAATTTCAAATATCTTTTATTTTTATTTTTATGTTTATTTCTCCATTCTTCGAAAAATCCAGTACATTTATTTTTCTATATCCTTGTTAAACTTAATCCATTTGCGGACCTTCTTTTTATATAAAAAAAATCAATTTTCTCCTGTTGGACCCATAACAACACTTTATATATATATATATTAGGGTGGCCTACAGAAAATAATTTACCAAAATTCAGGGAATTATCGAATTTTCATGAAATTTTCAGTGTTTATTTATCAATGAATGATCTTTATAATGCATTTTATTTCAAAACTTTCTCATTTTTTTTCAGGTCACTTAATTTTGACCTCTATGTTGGGGGCGTAACATTTTTTCGAGTTGGCTTATACTGTACTAATTACAGTATAATAAAGAGATAAAAAGATTGAAGTTATGAATAGAAACAAAAAAAGATTTTTACGGTGGCTTTTCTATGAGAAAATAAGTACCGAAAATCGAAAAATAAAATGTAAAAAAATAATAAATAATTAATTTTTTGGATTTCTTTTTTACTCATTTCGATAATTATTTAATTGGCTATTATCTTCTAAAAGAAAAAATTATACATCGATATTTTTTCTGTTTAAAAACATTTTAACAGAGTTTGATTTGAATGAAAAGTGAGCCTCATTTCGCACATTCCAACACTACGGCAACACCTGGAGGAATTCGATGTCAGCATGACAATGATCGCGGGGAGGCTTGGGTGATTTAGGGCCTTGCGCGTCTGTAGCGAATGAAACCCCCTAGTGAAACTGGCCATCTGTCGTATACGGGAAGGGTATCAGTTTTAATTTGAACTCGGCTCGCCGATTCCATTTTTTGCGCTGATAAAAATCACGCCTAATCGCGCTCTTTCGATATTGGCATTCACCAACTCAGCACATGAGTAGCAAAGCTTGGATCTGTACGGTAAAGTGGGGAGTTGACGGTAGGTGTGGCGCCCCATTTCAGAGACAAAAGAAAACAATATTAGCGTTAGTGAAGATGGAATAGGCTCCCTCGCTGTCCGGTAATACCGACAATATGCCACTCTGCCGACTTTACTTTTTTCTTACTTACGTATAATCATCATCATCATCATGTTGCGCATGCAGCACGTATATCCATGACAACCTTTTGCCAACCTTCCCTATCATTCATTGCACCTGGGAGTTCTTCTGCATATTTCGTCAATGTAGGTCCTTGCTGGACGCCCCACACTTGCATGTCCATGTGTTGGCATCCACAGGAGAACGTCGCTTATGAGCTCATCCTTGCTTCTCCAGCAGTGTCCTGCATGCCTTGTCCGTCTCAATATACGTATAATAACCAA
This sequence comes from Doryteuthis pealeii, assembly GCA_023376005.1. Taxonomy (NCBI): domain Eukaryota; kingdom Metazoa; phylum Mollusca; class Cephalopoda; order Myopsida; family Loliginidae; genus Doryteuthis; species Doryteuthis pealeii. Next base: position 112,351,631 of record CM042145.1, read on the forward strand.
GTCGATATTTTGCTATACTGATGAAGATTTACTAATGACTTTAAACAGTGTTTTCCTTTTTCGTTTTTTATTTTCTTTTTTTTTTTTTTTGCTTTCTGTTCTCAGGGTTGTGTTGCAAAGGAAGCGCCTGATTCGGCGGACTCATCCCATTTTTTAGACGGAGGATCTTTTGGCGGGAGAAACGAATCAACAATGCCAACAACCTTCTTAAAAACTGGACCCTTCTTATTTATTCTCTTTAAGAATTTCTTAAATGTTATTGGAAAGCTGGTACCTGAGAGTAACAAGTCACTTGTTATTAAGGTATGATATCTTATTTCGGTCATGGTTTTCTTTCGTTAGATGTTTTTTCTGATATCTCTAATAGGATAATTCTTCCAAATTGTAGTCGTGTCAGCGCTACTGTATGGTAACACCACTTGAACCCTAATGGAACACTTAGAAAAAAAGATAGATGGAAACTACACTAGAATGCTAGGTGCTGTCTTGAACAAATTTTGGCAACAGCAAACCACAAAAGTCAGCTGTACGGCCACTTACCTCCTATCACACAAACCATCCAAGTAAGACGAACCAGACATGCTCGACTGCTGGAGAAGCGAGGATAAACTCAAAAGTGACGTTCTCCTGTAGACACCTACACATGGACCCGCCAGCGTAGTAGACCAGCAAAAACTTACATCAATAATCTCTGTACGGATTTCGGATGCCGTGCGGAAAACTTTAGAGACAGGTGGTGAGAGAGAGAGAGTCATGGGAATCCGTGCTGCCAGTGTGACGTAATAATGATGATGATGATGATGATGATTTTTGTTTCCGAATTCGTCATCTCTCTAGTATTTTTGAGCTGTCATGTCTTCTCAGCTACCGCCTAAGATGCTCCCTTCTTCATGGGTCTAGCTGACTATCTATTCCGCAGTATGCAACGTTCTCTTCTAGTTTTCTGCTACTGCCAGACTTAATCCGAGAACCCACATATGTATACATAAATCCTTTCAAAGTTGTTTTTCTTTCTTTTTTTACTGCTTGGCTGTCCAGTTGACATGTTGATCGACATAGCCCGAGCATATACTTAGCTTTAGAATTCTTATCTAGACTTTCGAAAGTCCCTTTTAAATATAAACACTCCTTTTTACCTTGTACGTTGGTTGGTCAGGTTTACGACATATCCGCCCTTGTTAGGTTATATGATAAAGAAGTCAGTTTTTTGTGTTTTTTTGTTTTGAAAGCAGTATGGTTTCAAGTAACCAATAATAATCCTCTGTAAACAATTATAGCTTAACTCTTTGCCTACTTTAAACCGCTCACAGTGGCTCTCCTACAAAGTACAACTGCAAATGATTAGTTAATTATAATTGTACAGAACGACTCAGATTACAATAATTACTGGACTTTATTTGAATAGAATGAGTTCTGAGGTGAATAGTTCGTGAACTTTGAAATATTCCATCATGTAGGTAAAATAAATGAAAAAAAAACACCAAGAAAATTTGGTACAACTGTGGGGGAAATTTGGTAGGCAGAGAAACTATTGTTAATATTGATAATTTGCATACATTCATATGGTTTCAAGTATCCCTATCTAATACTAATAATTGATATTCAATTATATAGTTTCAAGTAATTATTTCTATTTATTAATAATATTCTTATCCAATATCCAATAGAAATAATTTACACAATAATACGGTTCCGATCATTTCAAGCAATTATATAGTTTCAAGTAATTAATACAAATAACCAATTATACTTTCAAGTAACTATTTTCATATAAATAATTTGCACAGAGATATATGTTTTCAATTATTCCCATCCAATACGAATAAACAGATTGATGGGATGATAGTTGGTACTACTACTCGGCCTCAAATTGAACCTAGGAGTAATGGCAAAGATGGAGTAATTCCTAAACCCCTATAATTCAAGAACTGGAGCCTCACAGCGGATTTAGTTTACTGTTATACCAAGGAAACGCAAATTATTTATATTAAGGGTCAAATAGAACTGTTTGAAAATTATTAGTACTTGATAACAATACTTAAAACCAAATTTATATTAAGAATAATTACTTGAAGCTCTAATTGTTTATAAATGATTATTATTAGTAGCAGTGTTTTAAAACTGTTGTGATGTTAGTCCAACAATAAAAAAGAAGTCAAGTCGAGATAGGGTAAAATAAGACAAGTGTATTTACAATAATGGTACAGGAACGACTAGCTTGTCGTTAACGGTAACAGTACAACCTTTTCACTCGGTGTCTCACTATTTATAGTGAGAACCGGTGTATATTCTCCACTGTAGGAACGGCCGGTACAACAAAAACCATAGAATTACTTGGAAATATTGATAACTGTCAGAAGTCACCCTGACGCAACTCCATGAAGCTAAGGGTCCAGAAGAAAGCGTGGTAACAAAATACCGGCACATCAACATCTTCAGGGTCAGCCTTTAAATGCAAATCTGTGGTCGAGAATGTTTTTTAAACATTAGACTTCACAGTCACAGGAGGCGCTGTAACTTCAGGGGCACAAAACTATATCTTCCGAGACTGAAATACCAATACTTGGAAAAATTGATAACTGTATTAGATAAACATACGTGATGCCATATAACTATGGATTATTTGTAATAAGAATAGTTATTTTATTGAGTATTTGAAACCATACAGGTGTATACAAATTCTTTGTATTAGATAGGAATACTTGATGGCATATAACTGTGATATTGAATATAGATTAAATTAGTTTTCACTTAACAGTCAAGTGCCTTTGTTATCCATTCCGTTACAAATCCACATTTGATAAACTGACTGGTGACAATATTACTAGGATAATCCAAAAGTAAGGTCTCTAAAGCGTTGGAGGACACAGGTTAAATGTTCGTGCGGCTATCGGCAAAACTGCTTGGTTTACTGCACATGCACCTGCACCTGTTCTTGTCTCATTGCACGACGTGCTGTCACATCCACTTTTCGCTAGGCAGTCGTTTCTGATGGAGCCCCCGATTGATTGTACCGTTGCTAAGTGTGAAATTCGCGCAGATATTCGGTTTTTGAACGCTAGAGGCATTAAAGCGATTGAAATTCATCGCCAATTAACGGAAGTGTATGACGGGAGTCATGCATGGATGTCAAAAACGTCCGCAAGTAGTGTAGCGAGTTGGCAAGGACGAGGTTTTAACACTTTCTTAACGACATGGCGGCAAAGCTGATATGACTTGACATACAAAAACTACCACGGCGCTTACGAAATGGTGATTATATTGAAAAATAGATACATTTTGAAGCTTTAAAACTATGCAAACATCATTGACAATAAACAATAAACGTTTCTGTGATTTTTTAATATTTTGGAGACCTTACCTTTGGGATTACCCTCGTTCATAATATAAGTGCAAAGTGTTTGGGGTTTGTTTTTGTTTTTGTTGTTGTTTTTTTTTTTTAATTGACCCGTTTTCAAATCTTATTTATTTAGTATTTAGAAAAAAAATTAATAAAAATATCCGAATGGTTAATGGCAAGCTAGGCAGATCTTTACGAATGAATCTGTACGTTAGAGGTGGATTGTAGTTCGAGTCCTCGCTGGATGCCCCATACTTGTGACTTTGGGTAAATATGTATTTTTTTAATATTTTTTATTTGTCTGGTAACATCTGTTTATGTTTCTTCTTTTTTTTTTTTTTATTCCAGGGGATTCACCAGGATCTTCTTTATCATTCAGAGTCAGTCGCCCCGTTTAATTGGCTACGGTCAGCTTGCTAGAGTTTTACTGGATATTCCATAGCCTTGTGTCAAAATAAGCTTACGTGATTACGGAATTCGGACTGGAATATAACTTTTATGAACGCAATTGTATCCGGAGGCATGATCTCTTAGGAAACCCTTCGAAAATTTCAAAGCCATAGCATGATTTTTCCGTCCTTTTTGTCGGAGCACCTGAAAGTTTCCTCCTCTTTGTTTATAGCTCAGTTGGATTCTGCATTTACTCAGTCGAACGGCGTATCAATCATACAGGACAAAGACTATCCTAATTTGTCGTCTTCCGCTACTACACACCTCTCCATTTCCCGCTCGGCCAACATGAATACGGATTCCCCATAACGGCAGCGACAGCGACCACTACGGCCATTGCAACAGCTTCGACTTACGAAGAAAATATCAACCCTTTCCTGATAGCTTCACCCGTTTCCGGATCGTTTCCGAGCCAGCAACTAAAAATCAACGAAGCAAGCAGCAGTAATCTTCCTGGCAACGCAGAAACGGCGAGTGCCTCTTCTTTCTTTATATCCAAATTTTCAGATAATTTAACCGTGACGACCGCAAACCGCCCTTTTTATTCGGAATCAACACTCAGTCAAGCATCCTTCGAAACATGGCCAATTGGAGTTCTTAGTTCACCTGTAACATCAAACCTCAAGACACATATTAACCCAAACACCGAACTTTGCCAGTCTACATGGTTGCAATTTCATAAATCCACTGATGATTGGTTTGGCACAGCAGCCCCTGGTGTCAGCAGCAGAAAACAGAGTTTTTGTCAACAATTCACCGATACCCATCTTCATCACCACACCCAGAGAAGCAGAACTTACTCCCCTCTTGACTCCCTAATCAACACCACCCCTAAATCTTATTTCACCGGGTCGAATATTAGTCAACATTACATATCCGGCACTTACCAGACCGCAGCTTTGATGCAGGTGTCATCACGGTTTAGTCATCCCGCCACGTTTGGATCCTACGTGAGTCAGAGCCAGGCCACGTCGACCGCCGCAAAACAGCCGAAATCCCCCCTGCACTCGAACCGCCGACGTCTAATCGGCCAGTCCTGCTGCGAATGCCCGAATTGCCAAGCGATAGAGAAACTGGGACCGGCCGGCGAACACCTCAAGAAGCAGCAGCAGTTACACAACTGCCACGTGCCCGGATGTGGCAAAGTGTACAGCAAGATATCGCACCTGAAAGCGCATCTCGATGGCACACGGGTGAGCGCCCGTTCGTCTGCAACTGGCTTTTGTGCGGGAAACGTTTCACGCGCTCCGATGAATTGCAACGTCACTTCCGGACGCACACGGGCGAGAAGAGGTTCGCCTGTCCCTTGTGCAACAGGCGCTTCGTGCGCAGTGATCATCTGAGTAAACATGTCAAAATTCACAGTGCCAAAGAAGGCGAACACGAGAAGGTCGGAGACACGAGCGGCACTGAATCGAGCGATTCGGACGGAGGACCGAGTAGAATGACTCCTATACGGACAGAATCTGAAAAAAGCGATCAGCTGACTGCCTCGCCCCGGTCGGTGTTATGTTCAACGGATGACACAAAAATGAAATTCTATTTTGACCAAAACATTCTAAATACATAAGCTTCTTTATTTCAAATAGTCTGAACGCTCCAAACATCCCATGAGTTTCAACATGCGTCTTTCTTTAAACTGTGAAATTCATTTTTCATTTTTGTTAAATGTTATAATATATAATACATTTATTTCTAAATATATACAAATTCTATACACAGACAAACAGTAAATCAAACCAAATCTACTTCAATTTTAAAACTATGAATCATTTGTGGTGTTAAAATAATTATAACGATTATTCTTAAATGTATTCATATCAGATGAAGAGAAACTCATACTCTGGCAAACTGTTACACGGACCCAAAATGGAAACAAAAATAATTCCTGATATTTAATCTACATCTATTTCATGATCATTAGGTCGTGCTGACAGCACGGATTCCTATTACTCTGTACCATCTCTCTCTCTCTCTCTCTCTCTCTCTCTCTCTCTCTCTCTCTCTCTCTCTCTCTCTCTCTCTCTCTCTCTCTCTTTCTTAACTCAACCAGGATTGGTCTAAAACCTATTCCTTCTTTACTTCACTTCTTTTTACATTTTTAAAACCATCTTCCATGACTAACTGTTTTGTCCCAACCACACAGAAGATGCGTGTACATGTATGTGTATGTATCTATGTGTGTGTGTATGCATATGTGTGTGTGTGTGTGTGTGTGTGTGTGTGTGTTTGTCAATTCCATAATTTTTGCAAGAAGTAGTATGAAATAGTAATTAGAACCCTTCACTTCTTCCTAAATAGAAACCTCGACATAAACCATGGAGCTCTGTTGTAATGTGGACCCAACCGCTTCACGGATCGTCTATTATTTTTATTTTTCTCTTGAGATAATTCAACTTCGGAAACAACTTTCACATTTCAATTCGCCGTCGCACAATTATAATAACCTCTCTCTCTCTCTCTCTTCTCTCTCTCTCTCTCTCTCTCTCTCTCTCTCTCTCTCTCTCTCTCTCGCCACCCGAGAGAGATTGTTATTATTCTTTCCATTCGTAGTAAATTCCTTCTATTTTGTGTGTCCTTGTATGTATATACGTAACCCATTCACCACAGGCAGGATTTAACACAATGCCAATTTCTTAGCGGTGTGAAGCTGGTCTTAATTCAGAGTTTTCCCTTTCCTTGACCGATTACTTTACTGAAGTTAAAGGCACCCTTAAACTTTCTCGAACGTTTCAATTTTATTTATTTATTTATTTATTTTCTATTTTGTATTTTATTTATTTATTCTTTTATTTATTTTTTGTAGGCCGGTGTTCAGTAAATTGCTATATTGAAAAATGGCCATTTAGCGATAGATGGATATGAAAAATGCCGTACACTGGAGAAACTTATTAAAGAAAGTTTCTGCTGACACTTTTTTAAAAGAAAAATACTGTGACTAGTGGGCTGGTATGACTATAGAAGATTGGTGAAAGCCTTTTTGTAAGGCGAAAGTAAAATAGGGCTACATTGACGAAACAACAGTGGATTTTCGGGGGGATATGCCGCTAGACTGGACAAAATAAAAAGCAGTATGCCAATCAAGCAGATATACTAGATTAATATTTTTGTGATTTTTTGTGGCGACAGAACAACAAAGAAAGTAACAATTTCAATCAATTTCTTAATGATATAGTTGACTCACAATAAAGCATTTTTCAAACCCATCTATCGCTTAATGGTGTGTTTTTTAAGGTATAAAAATTTACTGAACACCGCAGAAAAGATAAAACAAAATGAAACGAACAAAGCGAAAGTGAGACGGTTTAGAAAGTTCAAGATTGCCGTCAAAATACCCAATCTAACCTACTATTTATGCATAGTTATGTAGAGAACAGATGGACTCATTCCTTTTTCAAAGGCATGAGCACGAAGCGAGACTTAAACAGACTCGTTCAGGATTTGAATTCGCGTCACCGATTCCTTTTCCTACGACGATAATGGTTACGCTAAGCACGCCTCCATAAATTTGTCGTAATGTCGCTTGTCTGACTCTTCTACTGAAGTAGAGTATATGTCTCTTTGCTCTACCAAGATCAGGGATTGAACTTAATAACACCAGGTAATCAGATCGTCAAAACGTTTTATTCTTTTGGTTAATGTCTTGTATGACAATCTGAAGAAGGTTCGGGGGCTATAACGGTCGAAACGATGTGACTATAACAACTTTGATAAGTATTCAAGGAACAACAGTGTATAATTATGATAATCTCTTTTCTCAAAAATTCAGACAAAAGTTATAAGTATCTATCCAGAATATCCCACTAAGAAAATTACTGAAGAAATATACAAACAAATGATATAAAAATGTAAAGCATTCACCATACTCAGTAAGGGGCGCCTGTATGTGATGATTATGGTCATAGGAAACAAACACGGAGTTACTGTCGTATAGCTCTTTACTTATTATCATATCGCACTTATCTTATTTTGTCTTCTTGGCCAGCTCGTCTGCCCTACTATGTGGCCTCTTCCATGCCGGAGGGGTCGGCTATTTTCTACCGATGTATATTGGCTGGTTCTCCCTGTTCTTCTGCTCTGCTCCCTTGGGACTTCTACATCTCTGTGTTCGTTGTTGTTTTTAGTAATGAACACGAAGACTTGGATATTTTTCAGACGTCTTTATTTAACCCAAGTTAAGCATAACGCGCGGAAGAAATAGCCATCTTGGAGACACGTCTGCCTTCTCGAAAATCCAACAGCTAACTCCCTAAATTCTAAGTCCACCTCCCGCTCCTAAGAACCGAACTGACCAACCAGAAAATAGACACAAGGTTGGTGAAAGGCCAAAACCCAATAAATTTACTTATACGGTTTTTTCCCCTTGGTTACCGTCATTTCAAATATATATTCTGCCGTAATGTAATAACACGTGTTCAAATCCGAGACGAAGCTGGTTGCATTTCACATAACGTTAATACCATTGGAAAAAGTATAAGTACACAATTTTCTCCCTCCAGCTATGGGAAAATAGTATGACAGACTCTTGAACCTTGGTATTGCAACCAGTCTAGCAGGAGAAAAATTCTGAATTCAAACCTATTAATCTCCGCTTAAAATTTGACCTTGTGTTACATCCTACTCGTACAAAGAGGTTGGGTAAATACAGACACATAACAATGAGTATGAGTCATTTCCTTCTTTCTCGTCATGGTTTAATGGTTAGCAAGCTAGTCTCGCATGTCCATTACAACTTAATAGCGAGTTCTATCCTCGCTGAATGCTCCATAAAAATACCCTCGTAAAATGACCTTGTGTTTTCTAGTCTGGTGGGAGATCAAGAAGATAATTTGTTCCTTCTTTTTTCCTTACTAAACAGTTAAACTCTAGTTCCCACCAAAAATATAAATCAACAATTGGCTATGAGTCGACATATTTGTTGTGGCTTGGGGCGGTAAAAACAAAAGAAATAAAGCGTAAGAATTGTAATGAGTTGAAGATATTGTCTTTAACATTTTGCCTACCAAATTTCCCCCATTGCTGTACCAAATTTTATTGGTATTTTTACCTGTATAATGGGATATTTAAAGTTTCTACACAGAACTCATTCTGTTCAAATAAGGTCCCATTATTATCATAATCTGACTCCTTCTGGTCTTATAATGATCAGTTTTTTTTTTATCTTACTTGGGAGTGGTGGAAGAGCAGTTGTGAGCGGATGGAGTAGGCAAAGATTTAAATGTATGTATTTACCACACCCTCCTCTACATGCAGGATGGTATACAAGCTCAATTTTTAAGTGGATTAAAGCTAGATTGAATTTAGAGTTTTCCTTCTTCCAGATTGGTTGCCTAACCAAGACTAAAGAACTCAGTACACCTTACTATTTACACTTAGCAGGAGGGTGGGGGGATTATTTCATGCCTTCCATTTTTTAGATGTAAATTTTCTGACAAAACGGAAAATGGAGATAACTGAAATTTAGGGAATATATATATATATATATATATATATATATATGTGTGTGTGGTGTGTGTGTGTGTGTGTGAAAATAAAATGGAAATTAATCCGACAGTGTGAATATGATATAATGAAAAAACAAAGGATGTTACAACTGCATGTGCTCATCAGGAGAGAAACGGTTTGCACATTCTCTCCTGATGAGCCCATGCAGTTGTAAACATCCTTTGTTTTTTCAATATATATATATATATATATATATATATATATATATATATATGTATATTCACACACATACACATAGATGAGGGCGTGAAATATATAAATGAAAAAGATTGGTACATAAATACAAATAATGAATTCAATTCATGTGTAAAATTTAATATTTCGTCTTTATTTATTCAATGACTTCATCAGAATGAATTAAACAATCTACAACTTTTTGGAAGGTAGGCAATGATGAACAGATAAAGCGGGAGAAAAGGAAAAGAGAGAAAAAAAGTAAAGGGAAGAAAAAAAGAACGAAGACAAATTCGGCAAAGCCACCAGAAAAGGAAACATTGTATACGATATATATAAATATATACGAGGGTGAGTCAAAAGGTAATGCCAGTTTGTTTAGGACAAGTATAATTACCAACACAGGAAAATGTATCATGCATCAAAATGAAACTGGTTCTCTGTGGATCACATCCCTACTTCTCCATATAGTCCCCGCTTCTCTCAATAGCAATGTTCCTCCTTCGAATGTGAACATGTATCCCTGCCCCGTAAAATTCTGTTGACTGTTCTTTGAGACATTTCTTCACTACAGATTTCACTTTCTCGTCACTGGAATGTGGTCGAAGAGATGATAGTCTGAGGCAAACATTATTCCAATGACGTGGAAGTGAAGTCTGTAGTGAAGAAGTGGCTCAAAGAACAGTCAACAGAATTTTACAGGTCTGGGATACATGCTCTCATTCAAAGTTGGAACTTTGCTAGTGAGAGAAACGGTGACTATGTAGAGAAGTAGGGATGTGATTCACAGAGAACCAGCTTCCTTTTGATGTATGATACATGTTCCTGTATTGTTAATTATACCTTTTTCTAAACAAAATGGAATTACTTTTTTAATCATCCTCGTATATATATATATATATATATACAACCTCCCACTACCAATTATTGTTACCTCCCACTTCTAATTCCTTGCTACTATTCGTTCTCCTTAAAAACGAGACACGAAACCATACCATCGTTTCCTACCTGATGATGGCAAACTGTATTGCCGAAAGCACTCGTATCGGAACCTTTAGTGGACTGTTACACCAGCTCCTCCCCGACACCAAAAAGATGGCCCGAAAATTAGAAAGGATCAACCAAAAACTCGTCCGACAAGAATTATCTGTACAGTTCAACAAAACTTGTATAAAAGAAAAAATGCTGCCAAAATACACACATATATATATATATATATATATATATGTATATATGTCTGTCTTTCTGTCTAAGAATTCAATTAAAAACAAAGCCCTGTACCAAGATCAAACAAAATCTTTCTTGGGTAGAATTTTCCTAGGAATCCGGTGATGGTATTTATATTCACCCTTGAAATTATTTGGGATCTCTAGGGACCAAATAACCGGCTGTTGTATAAGAAAATAGGAAAATGGACAAAGGGGAATAAATGCAACTAATTTGCAAATTTAATGAATTTACATATCGCGCATTCTGTTCATTAGGATCACTTGCATTAATGATAACACTGTTGATTTTACGTCTCACTCCCTTTCAAAATGTCGTACTGTTGCGTTATTGGTAAATAATTGTAAATATTGTATAATAATCTTAATCCCCCCCCCTCTGAAAATTCAGACAAAATTCGTCTAATACCAATTATGTTAATTGTGATACGTTATAAACACTTTGAAATATTTCGATCTTTTTTTTGTGATATTCATTCATAATTCTTTTTATTGCAGATAACAATCCTCATCGTCTTCATTCACAAATTGATCACTTCCATCATCCTAGAAATCTACATGGCCGAAACAACAACCGAAAAACTTTTGGATTTTTTTTTTTTTTACAAATTAAAAAATAAAAGAATTTAAAAAAATATTGCGACAATCATATTCCCTAATTAAGTTTTTCAGACAAGCCGTCCAAAATTTTCATTTTATTTTCCTTCACGTGTATTGTTTGATATTTTATGAATATTTTCTACTTTCTCTGAAAAAATGGAAAAATTCACTTTCTTTGCGCTAAAATAAACTCTTGTGTTTGTAGTAAATATAATATTAGAATTAATTGAGAACTTAATACATATATATTTTTATCCTGTGAATAGATCAGAATATGAAGCAGGGTAAAAAAAGCTATACATAAAAGAGGTAATCCGATATTCTAAGACCGGCCAACCTTTAATACATGTTCTTTTTAATTGCAGCACTTTTATTATTACAGTGGAACTTTGACTTACCAATGACCCATCTTACGTGTTTTTCGAGTTAACGAGCGATCACTTGGTTGATTCTTTTTGCTTTGTGTTGAGACCTAAAATGTCAGATGCGAGTAAGTTTCAGATACTCTTATGTTTATAAGTTTACTAAAAACTTTCTAAATTTATTACGCCTAAGAAAAATATTAATCATAAAAAATAAATATTAAAACATATTGTAGTACATAATTCATTATATTTCATTTTATTATGTTTTTATAACAATACAGTGATCTTTTTCTTATTTAAAAGAACGTAACAAAAAAATTAAGCTGGGGGGGATGGGGCTGGAATGGATTAATGGCATCTTAGTTTATTTCAATAGAGAAAATTAATTTGATATACGAGGAAATTGAGTTACGAGCGGAAAAAATAAAATTCGCAAGTCAAGCTATTATAGCAGACTTAGTTCTCTTACATTTTCATATTATTTTGATTTTTCGGACTGTTTTTCTCATATTTATTGTGAAATATACCTGCACAAAATTTCGGCATTTGCGTCCTCCGGCCTTCTTCAGATTTCCCTTGTAATCCATTAGAATAGATTGCTTTTACTCTACTACAAGTGTCAATACTTAAATGATATCGTCATTGTTTTTGCACGCCCATCAATTCGAAAAGCGTTACGATCATCTAAAAAACAAAAATAAAAGATAAATAAATTAATTATATTATATTATATCATTTAGATGAAGTCATCATAAATTCTTCCACGCTTTGGGTGTTCAACAGTCAAACTATTCAAAATGATTTCCTGGTTGAATACTTGCTATGCTCGGATAAACAACCTTACACTTGCAATGGAGTGGGAGCAGTCTACCCCAATGTATTACAAGGAACACCTCAAGAAGGCCGGAGAGTACATCTGCCAAAACGTTGTGTATGTATATTTCACAATAACAATGAAGACAAAAATGGTGCACATTCTGAACAGATGTCTAAACAGTGAGTCTGAATTTTAGACGATCAAATAAATATATTTGAATATAGAAAGATCATGTATATCTGTCTATATGTCTGTGTGATTGTTTGTAAAAGAAACCGAGTTTTGTCCGAGAGAGGATTAAGAAAAAATACTAGAATTAATATTAAAAAATCTACATTGAAAAATACCAGTGCATACAAGTAACATTTTACTCTCTCTCTCTCTCTCTCTCTCTCTCTCTCTCTCTCTCTCCTCTCTCTCTCTCTCTCTCTCTCTCTCTGTGTGTGTATGTATGTATGTATATATGTTTATTTGTACACTGAACGAGGGCACATGCGTCCATAAAGAAAAATTGGTGAAAACCAACAAAGACCAAAATTCAATAAAACTCACAGTCTATATTTGGTCGAAGGGGTTTAAAGAACTTTTTACCCCTCATTTTTTTAATATAAAAAAAGGTAAACAAAAATATGTTAATCAATGATATATCAAAACATGAATTTAAGAAAATGATCAAAAAACAAAAAGAATAAAAAAGGATAAAACATAACCAAATAAAAGACAACTAAAGAAAATTTTAAAAAATACAACGAAAATAAAAACAACAACTTAAAAAATATTTAAACCTTTTTTTAAAAATAATATAGTTATTTACAAAGCTTAAATGAGGTACAAGACCAGAAGTATGTGGCGATCAATGAGAATCGAACTCACTGATAATGAGGCTGCAAATCTTGTCAACTAACCCTTACACCACGTGTAGAATATATAAAAAAAACTAAAAGATATATATATTTAGCAACCCCTCCACACGAGCAGTATGTGACACAATGTCAGTTTGTTAAGCGGAGTTTAACACGTTTGAATTCAGAGTGTTCCTTCGCCTAAACAGGTTACCTAGCCAAGGTTAAAGAGCCCAGTCAGGCCTACTATTTATCCATAGCTGGAGGGACAGTTGAATTCATATCTTTCCCAAGGATATTAGCGCTATGGGAAATGCAAACAGCCTCGTCAAGGATTTGAACTCGGGTTGACGAGTCGATATCCTATGACTCTAACCATTACACCACGTACCCCAAACAAATATATAGAGAAATAATTTTTATTGATGTATATATAAATAATGATAATAGACATATTTTTAACGTTTTATATCCCGGCGAATGCCTGTTAACTCTACTAGTAATTATAATAATTACTTTGTGAGACTTTAAGACACTACCATTTAATACAATGGGTTTGACACATACTTGAGGAGGATGGACTTGACCAATTGAACTTTTCAGACAAAAAGCCCAAGAAAGATAAGATAACAAATGGATAGTAGGTATACGCCAAACCCGTTCGCCACGGGTAGGATGTGACACAAGATCGCAAGTATGGAGGAACCAGTGAGAATCAAACTCATTATTAATGGATCTACGAGACTGAAGAGGATGACCCTGGGGACTAGATTTTGGGCCACTATGCACTTTCCAGTAAAAAGATCCAAGGACGATAACATACCAAGATGGACAGTTCACTACGAGTAGGATGTGACACAAGGTCACATATATGGGGCGTCGAGTGAGAATCAAACTCACTATTCAGTAGTAATGGATCTGTGTAACTTGCTTGCTAACCATTACACCACTATGGGACGCCCCATTAAAATGGATAATAGGCCTGTGAACATTCGGATACAGAGATTGTCCGTGAATAATTAATTTCTAATTTTAGTTAAAGATATGTTTTTAAAAAAGGGACATTTCATGGTTTGATTGTTTCATCCGAACTTGTTTTCATTTACTAAGCCTGGAACAAGACTAGAAGTATGTATTTACCCAACCCCTCTGTCACGAGCAGGGGGAGACACAGGTCCATTTTAAGCGTCAATTTTCCTTCTCTTAGAACAGTTACTAAACCAAGGTTAAACAGACCAATTTGCCCTACTATTTTACCCATCGACGAAGGATAATAGTTGGATGCATACCTTTCCCAAGTGTATTTACATTATGTGAAATGCAAACAGCGATAACTGTAACGCCATGAGCTCTTCAATTTTCAGTTTTTGTTTGTTGTTGTTTTGTTTTACGGCATATCAACCTCAGTGGGTCATTTAATACCGACAAAGTCTTGAAATAAATTCATTTTTGATGGGTACTCATTTTTTATAAACACGTTTTTTCTATTTATCACATAGATGGTACCCTAACAGGTACTACCCCTATGGGTCAGAGTGGACCTGGGATTAATGGTGATGAAGGGTAACTCCACATTCTCCAAGCTCCAGAACTGGAACTACACCATCAGATAGAGTTTAATGTCATACCCAGGACAATAAGACTCTCAGCTAGTGCTTTCTAGCACATATATGATAAAAGGGATTGGGGTTCTGTCATAAGGGCAATAGGGTTGGGACAATCATATAGGTGCTAGAACTTGACATGACCAGCCGATTGATTGGAAGGGTCAGTTTTCAGAGTTAAAACAGGAATATTACACAAGAAGAACCAGGTTTTATTGCAATGCTTGAGATACGCCTGTACTATTAAACAGCGCTGGGTGGCGTCGTCAGTTATGTTATCATTAACTGGTTCATTGGGGGCTTTCAACATAATACTCCCTCGCCAGTTAAACCCCACTAGAGACGATCAAACTCTAGTGCGTCACCCGTCAATGCTAGCAGATAAATTGGCTTTAAATAGAGTTCTACCAACGCAGACCTCGGCTTCTGTACATCTGGTTGGCTAATGCTGGAGCCACCCAGCGTTCAGAGTAGGTGTTAAAAACAGGACCACGAAGCACAGGCGTCTTTTTTAAATAATTAATTGGCATGTCTGGGCCTAACGGTTAGTAAACAATTCCTATTTACCATACTAAAAAACGAAAAAGAATAATTACGATAGATGCGGTACGACGCGTTAAATATTTAATAAAACCACTCTGACTAAAATAAGTAAACCGTACATAACTATCTATGCACACATGGATTAAAATACTGTCCAATCAACATAACACGTTATGTATTTTATCAAGTTGGTAATTTTAACTACTACATTTTTGGAATGAAATGATGTAACATTTCTTTAAATTTCCCAAAAGTCAATAAATCATTCAGTTTTAATAAAAATGTTCGGTATTTATTAATTAATAGGCGAAAATAAACTGAACATCTAATCTGATCTGGTCTAATTAGGTGCCTGGTTAGCTCAGTCGGTAGAGCGTTCGGCTAGAAACCACGAGGTTCCTAGTTCGATACCGGCCCTCGCCAACTCAGCGTATGAGTAGCACAGGGATCTGTAAGTAAGGAGCTGATGGTAGGTGTGGCGCTCTACCTCAGATGCTAAAATAATCTCCTTGGTCTAGCGCTAGTGAAAAGGGGATAGACTCCCTCGCTGCATGGCTGAATCCGACATTAGGCCGTCCCGACGACTTACTTTTTTTATTTGTTGATTTATTTCACCAACTAGACTTTACCGAAACGCTTGGAGATAAAGCTGCGAACTACAGAAGGATGATGTGCGTTGTCTTGAGAAATCATGAAAGCAGCAACCCACAAAAAAGACACTGTATAAGACGTACTGGATACCGTTGGAAAAGTAAGGACGTGGTCAAAAGTGGTAGAACAAAGGGGGTCAGGGAGTAGCAGCTGTCCCAGAGCACAGTTTCTGGAGGCCCGAAATCACCTTAACCCAAAAGCCTTTGCTTTGTCATGATATGGAAATATATTACCTAACTTTTGCCATTATACTCCTGAACTATGAATGTGTAGAATTTGAAAGTGGTTGGTTAGATGAAGCTTTGGAAAATTTGAATCAGTATTTATTAACCACTGGAGGGGATGCCGGACCGAGCTCTTCCCAACCCCTCCTCCAGATCACGACGCCGGCATGCGAAGGATACCTACACATAAAACACGTCAGAGTGGGTCGATATGCAAAGACTTATATTGATCAGTTCTGTGCGGATAGTGAATGCCGTGTGGAGGACTTGCAAGGGGCATTGACTGATAGGGACAGGTGGTGAGAGACAGAGAGAGACAGAGAGGTAGTGAGAGAGAGAGACATGATGATGATGATGTTGATGATTTGCAAGAATGCGAGTAACGACTAATTATAAATAAGTAAAAATTATATGTAAAATGATTTACTCGAAAGTTATGATACGAGTGCATGTAACTTAAAAGGCACATTTTTTCTCTTTTTTTAATAGTTTTCTTTGTTTATAAATGTTCTAAATTGGAATCTCTGCTTGCTTAATGAAAGAAAGAAGTTTGAAAAATAAATGTACACAACACAAGATCGACATTTGTTTCACAGTAGAAATCTTCAGGGGTGTATTCTCTGAAAATATTTATCGCCCCTGTAGATTCGGTATTTACCTTAACCTCTCACCAGGTTAGGATGTGACACAAGGTCTTTTTATGGGAAGCCACGCAAAAACCAAAGCTCATGTGATGGCTAGTCAAAATAATGCATGGATCCAATCGGCATTCTCTTTTTGGAGCACCAGACAATAAACCCAGCCCTGTCTCTTTAAATCGAAGGGGAAGGTGTTGTTTGGGGAACTAACCCCTAGAATCCCGCTATTAATTTGACCTAGACCAGTTGAAGTCTGTTAAGAACAGTAATTCAAATTGTTCTATATGTATAAAAAAGTATAATAATCTTGATTTAACTCTCTCTCTCTCTCTCTCTCTCTCTCTCTCTCTCTCTCTCTCTCTCTCTCTCTCTCTCTCTCTCATCCTTTTTTCTTTCTTTTCTTCTTTTCATCTGTTCATTATGTTCGATTGAAACAGATTAGCGTTATCGCTTTCGCGCGCCGACCCCCTCTCTCTGTCTTTCCCCTACTCTCTTTCTTCCTTTCTTGTTATATTTTTCTGTGTAGCATGTTTTTTACTTCCCTTTCTTTCTGTATAATAAAAATAGAATGGTCCATTATTCAGCTGAGATGATGTTACTTATAAGAAATAAGAATTCGGTGGATAAGCAACACCAGATAATCAGGATTTACATTTTTGCCTTTCATCTTGAAGAGACGTGATACGTTAAAACACGGTGTCTGCGGATGACTATATATATATATATATATATATATATATATATATATATATATATATATCGTGTTCCTTAACTATACGACCGTTATCATCTTGCAACACCCTCTGGTGAGAACATTTTTTACCAGAGGGTGTCGCAAGATGATAACGGTCGTATAGTTAAGGAACACGAGTATCAATATATATATATATATATATATATATATATATATATATAGTCATCTGCAGACGCCGTGTTTTGATGTATCACGTCTCTTCAATGTAGCTAGACATTTGTAGGCTACCTCCAGCCGGGATGGAAACCCGATCGATTCATCATCAGTCAGGCTGCTTAACCACTCGGCTATCGTCACTTACAAACTGGAAGGAGGATTTTAACCGATAAATACACACATCTGTATATATGTAAAGGTCGCCAAAGAGTGCCCCATCCCTTTTTTATAGCACAGCATTGTCTTTTTAAGCTTAGTTGGTGGTCGTTAGCAAAATTCCCTCCAAAGTGCTCAACCCACTAGGGGTTGGGAACCATATATAGTCATCCACAGACCCCGTGTTTCGACGTATCCCGTCTCTTTAGTGTGGCTAGACATTTGTGTGTGTGTGTGTGTGTGTGTGTGTGTGTGTGTGTACATATATATGTAAAGGCCGCCAGAGAGTATTCCATCCCTTTTTTATAGGAGAGCGTTGCCTTTTAAAGCTTAGTTCGTCGACTTTTTATCGTCAATATTCAACGAATAAATGACAAGAGGCAAATAAAGAGAAACACACAAACACTTGATAATATTTGAATGGTGTGACTACAATTACTCAAGAGGTTCTTACAATGAAAATCCATTTTTAGTAATTTATCGTTTTTTTTGTTTGTTTTTATTTTGTTTTTTGTTGTTTTTTTGTTTTTTTTTGTAGCATAGAAACTATGTGAAGTTTGGGTCACTATATATATATATATATATATATATATATATATATATATATATATATATATACAAGGTGTATAAAAAAATATCAAGATTTTTTGGTACTTTTTGATAGACCTTGTCTTCTGAAAAAAAACCTTCAATTAATTCTTTATTTCTATCTTGTAAAAATGCAGTTTTAAACGTGGTACTTTTTTGACGCACCTTGTATTCTGATAAAATTAACAAACCCCCTCTTGACCTCTTTTCCAATGTAGATCAAACATTAAACTGAATTATTTGTCTGATTTTAAAAAAATTTTTTTTTAGATGAGGCTAGATAATTTGCATTATTTAGATTTTTCAGACTGTTGTCTTCATCTTTATTGTTATATATACAGCCAATAGATTAAATGAAGGGTATGGTTCGAAATTCCGTGAAGGTTTCCGATTACGACATGATGGCCCTCGAGTTCAACCAGAAGGTTCTAGAGGTCGACAAGAAATATCTGAAGAAGGTCGGAAGGCACATCGGTCGACACGTTGTGTATAGAACAATAAAGACGAGGACAACAATCTCTTTCAGGCCTCCATAGACAAAATATTTCGGTGAAAAATCTAAATAATACAAATTAAACTGAATAATTAAGAAGAAGCATCAGCTACAGAATGTGCCAAGACACAACGACATTAACCTACTATCAAATATAGATACATAGATCGATAGATAGACAGATAGAACTCTGTGAATAAATGTTGACAAGAGGCTTTTCGTACCTATTAGGGTTCCATCTATGGGCCAAATAGTTTTCGTGTTCGAAAGAATCGTGTAGCAAAAAAAAAAAAAACTCTTAAGAAAAAACAACTCATGAATATAAATACGAACACTATTCTTTAACCCCTGAGTATAAAATAACCCTCGACGATTGATGTGACGTTAAAATCAATCAATCAGTCAATCATTGTGCTATTATAATTCAAACAGCTTGTGGAACTTAAAAAGAACTAATAGTAAAGTTTACGGAGTGGCCTATTCTCGGTATCAACCAACAATCTCTATTCCACATGCCGTATATATTTTTCTAAGCTAGGGATAGTTTGGTTCTGTTACTTTGTTTAATGGCATATCAACGTTCGTGGGTTATTTAATGCCAAAACCATCCTTGTAGAAATTACAGTAGTGATACTATTTAATACATGTCTGGTGGTTGATGTTCAACCCTTCCCAACGGTATTATTTCGAAAGTGAACGTAATAAATGAATAAAGAAAGAAAGAAGAAATAAATAAATGACCATATACAGGGTGTTTCAGAAAAAAATTATATCATTTGGAAATGTTTAATGTTTAAACACCTTTTCTTTTCCACTGAATGGCATTTCTATATCTAAAAATAAATTTAAAAAATAAAAGATTAAACATAGAATTTTGAGTTGTTTCTCCACATGCTGTTAAAATTTGAGACCATTTAAATGAGAATTGGTCAAGTTATTAGATTACGATTTTATATCCTTAAGACTCTGATACTCTATCAACAGAGCTATGCGGGGTTTAGATCAGTTGTTGGAGCATCCACCCGGAACTAAAAGGCCCTGGGTTCGATACCGGCTTTCGCCAACTCAGCATATGAGCATCACTGCTTGGATCTGTGCGGTGAGCTGATAGTAGGTGTGACCTCCATCTCAGACCCAAATACCAATGTTCTAGCGTTAGTGAAGAGGGGATAGACTCCCTCGCTGTCCGGCTGATACCAACAATATTCAGCCGACTTTACTTGGTTATTAGTTTACGAAATGATTTTCTGAAATACTATGTACGTCTCAAATGATATCGATTTTTTTTTTTGAAAAACCCGGTATTTTAACGCATTAGAATCAAAACGGATACTATTAGGTGTTATTTATTTCCTATTCCGGCGGCTTGCTTCATTTTTGTGCTGGGAGGGGATACAAAAAATCTTGATTTTTATTCTATTCCTATTGCTTTTAGTGATAATTGCAGAAGAAAAAACACAATAAAATTGTTGAAGGTGATTTCCAAATTAACAATTCAATTCAATTCAAATAATATAATAATAATAATAATAATAATAATAATAATAATAATAATAATAATAATAAAATCATCAATCCATTCTACTTCTAAAACGAGAAATAAACGTTAATTTCCGAGATTTTGACTCTTTACTGATAAAGGGAAATGAACTCATTTCCGGTGATTCAAAAAGTTTTTTTAATTCCTTTTCCGGTTTCTTCCTTCCCTCCAACTTTCACTCCCTTTTTTTTTTCTTCTTTTTTTTTACCCACAAACGCATAAAAACTCATACGGCAAGATTTTCATTCTCTACCTATAGCTTTTAGTGATAATATTTGACCTCAACATTTTTCTCCCTCTCCTCCCCTTTCTCTTCCTCCTTTGTATCGCCCGTTTGTCTATGTCAGATCCTTTCTGTTCACTTCAGTTCCCTTATTACTATTATGGTTATTATCCGTATTTTGTCGTTATTTCTACATTTCAAACTTATCATTATCAACATTATCATTCCCCTCTTCCGTCATCATCTGCATAATCCTAGTGATCATTATTCTAATCATCATCATCGATATTATTACTGTTATTATTTCGCATTTCTTTTTTTTCTTTTCTTTTTTGGAGGGGGGGGGCTTTTTTGTAAGATTTAGTTTTTATTCCCCTCCTTAATGTCTCTCCCAATTTTCATTATCTGTTTTTAGGGCTTTTTTTTAACCTTCTCCTTTTTTAAAAAAAAATATTCTTTCGCGTTGTTTTCACATGTGCTGCTTTTTCACTCTCCATATTTTTTGGGATGTCTGGGAAGGAAAAGTCACAACAACAACAAACAAGACCTCCACACATGCTTACATCGCCACGATTTTTTTTTTCATACATTTAGTTTTTTACTGGGTTAACTCCCCTCCAAACTGAACTCTTCTTTCAATTTTTTTACTCTTTAACATGCTATTTTTTCTTTCGTTTTTCTTTCTTTCTTTTAAATTATTTTTTCCTATTTCTTTCTTTCTTTCTTTTTGTTTTCTTTTTTCAAATTCTTTCTTTCTTTCTTCCTTTCAAATAATTCCTTTCTTTCTTTTTAATTCCTTCTTTTTTATTTATTTCAAATTCTTTCTTTTTTATTTATTTCCAATTCTTTCTTTCTTTCTATCAAATAATTCCTTTCTTTCTTTTAAATTCTTTCTTTTTTATTTCTTTCAAATTCTTTCTTTCTTTTTTCCTTTCAAATAATTTATTTCATTGTTTCAAATTCTTTCTTTCTTTTTTTGTTTCAAATTATTTTCTTTCTTTTTTCTTTTTTCTTATTTCAAATTCTTTTTTCCTTTCAAATTATTTATTTCCTTGTTTCAAATTCTTTCTTTTTTTAACTATTTCTTTTCTCAAATCCTTTCTTTCATTCTATTTTTTATTTTATTTTTCATTTTTTCAAATTCTTTCTTTCTTTTTTTCAAAATTCTTTTTTTTTCATTCCCTATCACCATTCACTTATTCCTTTTCTTCCATCAATCGTTTTTCTTTCAATTTTTTTTCTCCTTTTTTCTTGATTTATTTTTTCAAATTCTTTCTTTCTTTCATCGCTTTTTTTTTCATTTTTCTTTTCAAATTCTTTATTCATTTCTTTAAAATTCTTTTTGTTCCTTTTATATCACCATACACTTATTTATTTTTTATTCCTTTTCTTTCATCAATCAATTTTCTTTCAAATTCTTCCTTTTTTTTCTTTCTTTCTTTCTATATTTCAAATACTTTCTTTTTAATCTATTTCTTTTTTTCAAATTCTTTCTTTCTTTTCTCTTCCTTTAAATTCTTTCTTCCTTTCTTTCAATTGTTTTCTCCTTCCCAATCACCGTTCATTTATTCATTCACTTATTCATTTTCGTCCATCAATCATTTTTCTTTCAAATGTTTCTTTTTTATTTATTTATTTTTTCAAATTAGTTATTTTTCTTTCTTTCTTTTTCTTTTTTCAAATTCTTTCTTCCTTTATTTCAAATTTTTTTTGTCCCTTCTCTATTCCCATTCATGTATTCATTTTCTTCCTTTTTTTCTGTTCTGTCTTATTTCATTCAAGTTTTCTTGCCTATCATTCCCCGTCGCAATTTAATTATTCTTTTTTTATTTTCATTTACAATACTTTATTTTCTTTTTCCTTTCCTTTTCTACTTTCATTCAATTTCCAATTTTCTTTCTTTATTTCTTTCTTTGGCATTATTCTGTACAGATTTTTCCTCATTTTTTACTGTTATGTCTTTTCTTATTCTCTTTCTTTTATAACTTCTCTCAAATTTTCATTATTTCTTTTTTTTCTCTCTCTCTCTCTCTCTCTCTCTCTCTCTCTCTCTATTTTATTTCGTTCAATTTTTCTTTCTTTCTCATTTAATTCACTATCCCCTTATATCTTACAGTTATTCTTTACTGCTTTTTCGTTATCATTATTCCTTTCTATTTATTTCATTACATTTTTCTTTCTTTCCCATTTCATTCAGTTTTTTTTAATTCTCTATCTTTTCTACGTAGAATCAATTTTTCATTCTTATTCTTTCTTTCATATTTCATTCATTTTTCTTTCCTTCTAGTTGCATTTTTATTCTGAGTTAATGTTCTTTCTTTTCTACCTCCATTCAATTATTCGTCCTCATTCTTTCTTTTTTTTATATCATAAAAAATTTTTCTTTTTCTTTTTTTCATTCTGTTTTTTCCAATTCTCTTTCTTTTCTACTTTCATTCAGTTTTTCCAACTCATCCCTTTTTCCTTTTTTTCATTCAGTTCCTCAATCTTTTTTCATTTTATACCTTATTCTGAGTTTTTTCTTCTAATTTCATTTTCGACTTTTATTCAATTTCTATCGTCATTCTTTATATTTCAATCAATTTGTCTTTCTTGATCATTTCATTTATATCTATTCTTATTATCATTTTCTACCTTCATTTAATTTTCATTCTCATTCTTTATTTCTTATTTCATTAATTTTTCTTATTTCATTATTTTTTTCTCCCTTTTTGTTTTATTCTTTATTCTTCTTATTCTTCTTATTTTCAACCAGCATTCAATTTTTCATTCTCATTTTTTCTTTCTTATTTTATTTATTTTTCTGTCTTTCTTCTTTTCTTCTTTATTCCGGATTTTATCATTTTTTTAATTTTCTAGTTTCATTCACTTTTTCATTCTCATTCTTTCTTTCATATTTCATTTTCTTCTTCTCTCTTTTACGTTTTATTCCTTATTCTGAGTTTTTTTTTATTCCTTTCTTTTCTAACTTCATTCAATTTTTCATTCTCTTTCTTATTTCTGTTTTCAGACAGTTTTCTTTCTTTCATTATTCTCTTTCTTTTCTTTTTTTTTTTTTTTTTTGACTATTTATCTCTCTTTTTCATTGCTTTTTTTCCCCTTTCAGTTTTTCTTCCCATCAATCATTTTTTCTTTTCTTTATTTTTCCTCCATTTCATTTTTTAATCTTTTTTTTCTCCTTTGTCTCTGTTCATATCTCCTTAACAGTCAGTCTTTATTTTTATTATAATTTTTCTTTTTTTACATCTCAATCTTTCTTTTACATTTTCTCTGTATTTCTTTTTTTGTTACTATTATTTATCCTTCTCTCCTCCATTTCTTTTCTTTCCTTTGTAGACGCCCCACCGGGGGGGGGGGGGAGGTCTTCCTTCTTCGGTGGCGCGGAATCATTAGTTCTGCGAAAGCAAATCTCGCATCGACCCACACATCTAATGGGCGCATTACGACCTATAAATTGCTCAAAATTACAGAATATTGACCAAATACTGGGAAAATTGGGCCCAATTATCATTGTACTGTCCTAAATGTTCGTTTTTGGTATTATGAAGAAAGGAAAAAAGGGGGAGGGAGAGAAAGAGGGGAAAGGGGGAGAATGCAAACCGGGGGAGGGAGGATGAAGAAAGAAGAAGAAAAAGGGCGGGAGCCAAAGCATTGGGTGGGGTGGTGTTGGAGAAATATGCACATAGTTTCAAGTCATGCAGAAATCGGGGGAAAGATGCAAACTGGAGGGTGGGGGGAGGGGCGCTGGGGTAGACAGGCAGGTTGCGAGA
>CM042145.1:112378789-112436289 GCA_023376005.1 Doryteuthis pealeii
TACTGCAATACTTCTGAATTATCCTGAAAATCCTTTAGGTGAAACCTAGGTATTTAGTGTCTAACTTCCTTTCGGTTTTCATATATATATATATATATGCGCGCGCGCGTGTGTGTGTGTGTGTGAGTGAGTGCGTGTGTGTGTGAGAGGAGAAGTGAGAGAGAGAGGGGGAGAGAGAGTTATAAAATATAAAAATAGTGTTTTTTAAGCATGAATGATTGATGAATGTAAGTATTCAAATAGACTAATATATATTGTTGGCTTAACAATTGTGTCCGAATTAATAGTGTATATGATACGGAACTATGGATATATATATATATATATATATAATATATATATATATATATATGTGTGTGTGTGTGTGTGTGTGTGTGTGTGTGTGTGGTTTCGTGTAGGCTTCGCATATTTGTGTTATAAAAACTTACCAATTGTGTCTTCAATTTCACTTATGACCGCCAACTAAAGCGTAAACCCAACGCTCCTATAAAAGGGATGGATCACTCTATGACAGCCTTTACATACATTCAGATGTGTGTATTAAAACAGTTAAAATCCCCTTCGCATTCTGTGGGTGACGATAGCTGAGCGGTTAAGAATCGATCGATCGGTTTCAATCCCGGCTATAGATAGCTTACAAATGTCTAGCCACAGTGAAGAGACTTGATAAGTCGAAACACGTGTCTGTGGATGACTATATATATATATATTATATATATATATATATATATATATATATCTTCACACACATGCTCATGAGGAGCACATCCAAAGTAAAATCTCGTATCTATTTTCGCAGAATCTACAACATAATTGGTGAAAACTGTATGGCTGATTGATTTTTCCGCCTGGTCATCATCATCATTTTGCTAAGCGATGAAGAAGAGACGATATGCTGTGCTTGCATTGAGTGAGTCGACCCACATTTTCACGGCTGCGGTGACAGCTTCATTGTCAGGAAACCATTGTTTAGTGTAGTCCTTCTTTTATCGATCTGCTCCGCACAAATGAGCTGATCGAGGCACCCGTCATTTCGTGGGGTGTCAGCTGCTTTGCACGTGGACATGTCACTCTTTGTCAGTCACTTCCATCACCAGTTGAAATGCAGTACACACTATCTAACTGTAATATCATTCACCGTTTGGTCTCTGCTAACGTTCGGCAAGCGTCGATGAATGTTACGGGGACAATACTTTTTTCCCTTAAAGGCATTTATTGACATACATCCCTTTCGCACGCACTTCGTACACCACTTTGGTGTCCTGGGTATGAGATCAAGTACAAGTTTCAGGATTGGTTCACAGACAAAACAAACGATGGGAGGGGTGTCCATGTAGTGGTTGTTTGTGTGAACAAGTGACACTTGCGAGACCCGCTGCCAACGGTTTATGGTAGGACAACAGTGATGGGAGAGCCGCTGTGAGCGATTTAAATAGGCAAAGCGTTAAACAAGAAAATGAATCAAAATGGATAGTATGTCAAACACTGTTAAACACATTCCAATAGAATGTTGTGATTTTTCTGTTATTAGACAACACAAACAATACAAACAACATGCCATTAAAGATTACATTTTGTCCTTCATGAAAGATACAAAATTATTTCAAAAAATAACAATAAACTTTAACTTTATTCTATAAACTTATCCTTTAAAATGATTCCCGATCCATTTAGTAACAAACACTGCAAACAACTTAGTCAAAATCAAGAAAATGCCCTGAAAAAGACATAATAAATTTGACTATCCCTCACAATTTACCATAAAAATAACCCTGGAACAGATGACGTGCCGTTAAAATCAAACAGTCAATCAAATAACGCCTTTTGCCGTCTTCCACCTTGACTGTAAAGATTAAAGAGGCAATAACATAATTCGAACTAGAGGACCTACACTATGAAAATGGCGAAAGTGTGGAAATTGAAAGAGTGTAAAAACAAACAGAATTAATTAAACGTGTGAATACATGGAAGTCGCTGTCCTTGAATTCTGATTGGCCAAGCCAGAGCCAACGTTGCGAAAGAAAAAAAAAAAGATAGTGAGAATGTTTGAAGAGTCTTGGCTGGCTGTTTGAAGGGGGCGGACGCAAGATGGCGATCTGTCCTCCGAGGCCATTTACTTGGGTAAAAGAAAAAGAAAAGAGCTCTAAAGAACAACTATATCAAGTTTGTTGTTCGTTTTTAGAAACTACCAACGGACACAAAGAAGAAAAGATCCGAAATGAAAATCCTAAGTGGTTCCAGACCAAAAGAAGAACACGGAGAAGCCAGACGCTCAACAGCCTAGATCCAAGATACACACATAATAGAATAGCAGAGAAAAGACAATATGCCCAGATAGATGTTAGACGACCCAACCAAACGTTGAAATAACGAAATTTCTTAAATGTTTAAATACAGGGTCTCTTATTTCGGGGACCGCAAATATTTTTGATCGATGAAGGTAAGGAATTCAATAATAAACATTTTCTGGAACATTTTCACAAAACCTCAATATTGTTATAAAAAACACCACCGCTGAATGTCCCTCAAGCAATGAAATGAATAAAAGAGAAATAAGAAAACCATTACTGAAATTGGTTATTAAAATTAAGTAATTCATGAGGAAGTGCGTCCCGGTCCCCTGCCTCTGAAATTGCTGCCCGGTAAATTTTAAAATAACGACCCCAGGCTTCTGCAAGTTTCATTGTGTTAAATATAGGGGGGAGGTAAATTTCACGGGGTAAAATAGGTGTTACCTATTGTTTATCTATCTATCTATCTCAGTCTATTCAAAACTATCCATCTTCATATCTATCTATTTAAATACTAAGATTTTCTTTTATTACGATAAATAAACAAGAATTATGACAAATTACGGTAAATAAACCAGAATTACGACAAATTACGATAAATAAACAAGAATTACGACAAATTTCTATAAATAAACAAGAATTAAGACAAAAAGAGACCCCCCCCCCCTAAAATACATTTAACGCCCTAAGTTGGTTGCTTTCTTTCAAGTAACACGGATGTGGCGCCGAAGCTTGGGGTCGTTATTTTAAAATTCACCGGGCAGCAATTTCGGAGGCAGGGGACCGGGACGCACTTCCTCATAAATTACCTAAAATTCTGTAAAATGCGAAATGGGCAGTACCCGCGAATAAAAAGCTAGCATAATACCGACGATTTAATTCTGAACCAGCTGGTGTTCAAAGAAGTGAAAACATTCTGTCAGTGATCGTAAGTGTTGGGCACTACTGTTGACATCCTTTTCTCTCATACATTTATCAAAATTTGAAAACAATTTGCTGATATTCTTCATCAGCCAAACGCATTTACCACAGTAATACCATCGTTTGTTAAATATATGATTCCGTCTTTTCGTTCGATATTATTCTTGTACGTAAAAACCTATTAATAGTATGTATGTAAAAATGGAAATTGGAAATGAATCCGACAATATGAGGAAGAATAAATAAAGAAAAGAAAGAATAGAATGGATAATAAAAGAAGAATTTAATCAATATCACTTACACATGTGTTTCGGTCAGTTCATCTGTGTGAAAATATTTCGCACACAGAGAAGATTCGACCTTCATCAGAGTTAAATTTATTTTGAATCAAAATAAAATTTCACTCTGAAGGTCGAATCTTCTCTGTGTGTGAAATATTTTTCATTCTTCCTCATAATAGTATGTATGTATAAAAGGTTTCTATATGTATAGATGACCTTGTCTTTCCTTCCGTTTATTCGGTGGCTAAATAGTAGGGCAGACTGGGTTATTTAGCCTTAGTAAGACAACCAGTCTAGAAGAAGGTAATCACTGAATTCAAACCAGCTGTACTTTGATTTAAAAAATTGTTGTATAGGATTACCTACCTCCCCTCTAGACTGTAAAAGATTGGTTGCGTCTATCCTATAAATTTGCTGTCGGACAGACAAGAAAGGGAGTTAGTATGTATATGAATTCCTGATCGAATAAATATACTATTACCAATTATTTGACTTTGCCTCTTATTCGCTATTATTACATATCTCCTACTTTCTCTTTGTATGTGAGTAATTGGCTGCCTTTACTCACGACACAAAAAAATGTGCCGCATCCTGCCTGTGCTTGGAGGGGCTTGGTATATGCATGCATATACTCATACTCATTTTTAAGAGGATTGCATCAAACGTGGAATGATCTAAAAAAAATATATAATCATATCATGTTAGTCTAACAGTTATTCTAAGGTTAACAACAGCAAATTAATGAAAACTTAGTTTAGTTCTAAAGGTTTATTATATATCAAAACAATTTACATCAAAGATGTAAATGTCCTTCCTATATATAGAGTCATGGGTTAAATTGAACTTAACGACCTAAATTCCACCATCGTATGTCACACTGCCGAAAGAAAAAGAAATACCAAAAATCAGGGAATTAAGCGAATTTAATGAAATTTTCAGTGTTGATATATTAATGAATAAAATATATAATGCATTAGTTATTTTATTTAAAAACTTTTACATTTTTTCAGGTCAGTTAACTTTGAACCACGTATCTTTGAGGTGTAACAAATTCTCAAAGATACGTGGTTCAAAGTTAACTGACCTGAAAAAAAAACTGTGGAATTTAAGTCCGTTGTTCGATTTAACTGAGTCAAGTTTAATAGAGATCTATCAGTCATGATAATTCAGGTAATAGTCAAAAAGGAAAACAGAATGAGATACTGTCTATAATAGCTGTAAAAGGTAAGAAGGCCACTTAAAAACAGCCATGATCGAATATTTCTGTTTTTAAAAAATAACTGAAATAGAATACACAATAATGTATTCTAGTGATCCCAACGCTTCGCCACATTTGTTTTGCAACACGTGTTTCGGATTGTTACGTACAGTAGTCAACTTTCAAGGCTTGACCTCATCCTGATCATACCGTGAGAAAGCAGTGTGTGAATGAAACGTGTGTTCTGATAAAGAGAAATGTTCCTAGCTGACGTTGATGACCTGAAGGTGCATGTAAAATATACAGGTAGATAGACCAACACAAACAATTCAATTAATATTTCGTCTTTATTCATTAAAATATTTCATCAGAATGATAATCAGAATCACTTTCATCTGTCACAGCAATTAAAGCTCGTTACCGATTTCGGCTTTGGGCTAAAATGATGTGACACAAAAAACAAATATGAGGTATCCAATGAGTATCGAACTTACAATTCAGTAACTGCGAGACTAGCTTGCTAACCGTTTCACCGCAACAATATGTCTTGTAAGAATTTTGATTAAAGCAATTATATATATATTTACCAACCCCTTCGCACGAGCAGGATGCGACACAAGGTCAATTTCTTAAGCGGAGTTCAGCAGGTTTGAATTCAGCGTTTTCCTTCTCCTAGACCGTTTGCCTAACCAAGGTTAAAGAGCCCAGTCTGCCCTACTATTTACCCATAGCTGGAGGGAGAGTAGGATTCATACCTTTCCCAAGGATATTAGTGCTAAATGAAATGCAATTACCACGTCCAGGATTTGAACTCGGGGCGACGAGTCCATTTCCCATGACTTTAACCATTACACCACGCGCTTCCTAAAATATTTCATCAAAATGATAACAATTCAATTAATATTTCGTCTTTATTCATTAAATATTTCATCAAAATGATAATCAGAATCACTTTCATCTGTCACAGCAATTAAAGCTCGTTACCGATTTCGGCTTTGGAGCTAAAATGATGTGACACAAAAAACAAATATGAGGTATCCAATGAGTATCGAACTTACTATTCAGTAACTGCGAGACTAGATTAAAGCACTGATATAGTTCGTCTTCCATTACCCTCGCCTTTAAAAGTTATCAAAAAGCTTGTAAAATCCCAATAGTAATTGCACTTTAAGAACCTTAAGTTTTGTGTAGTGTCACCGTTGACCCCTTTTTTCAATACCCCCAAATTGCTTATTAGTAACGGGACACTGTCGACATGACACAGCTTGAGCAGCATGCTATTTCCAGAAGAATTCGTGCATAAAAAAAGCCTAATCATGGACTGATCGAAATAGCCGTCTACGCACAGCTATAAGCGGGCGCTAAACCATATGCACTGAGATACGCACACAACAGAGTTCAAAAGAGCCGCCCTGTACGCTTTTACGTCGCCTGATTTAGAATGATTTATGATAGGCGATTATAGAAATAACTTTAGTCTGCAAAAGAAAATTTGTCAATCAATTATTGAAGAAGAATGTATACATTTTATTCGTAATTAGCTGCCATAGAAAATCACATCACGTTTTATTGTATTGCTTGTTTATTACTTGGGAATTTTTCTTTAATCGTTCGGCGGAGTGGTCTGTTGTCGGTATCAGCTGGAGTCTACACCCTTTTCGTTAGCGCTAGACCAGGGAGATTATTTTTTGCTAAGGCATAGAGCCACACGTACTGTCAGCTCCCAGATGCTGCTTTATCGAACAGATCAGATTATCTAATTAGTGCTACTCATGGGCTAAGTTGGCGAGGGCTGGTATCAAACCCAGAACCTTGCAATTCCTAGTCGAATACTCTACCGACTGAGCTAAACCTCCATCTGTATAAACCCTCCTGAATAAACGTGTATCCACCCCAAGTGCAACAAATCGTCCTAAAGGAATAAAACTCGCACCACGAAAGCGGTCTATTTGCGTTTGGGGAGGAGTGTCGCACCTACTATCAGCTACACACTTTACCGCACTAATCCAAGCTATGCTACCCATGCGCTGAATTGGCAGAACCGTTGGTTTCTAGGCGTATTCTCTAACGATTGAGCTAAACCAATATTTTTGATAATTAAACTGATATGTTTTTTTAGGGGAAGCACTGTGGATTAAATTAAAATTTGAAGATAACTCGTCCTGTCGGGGAGGCTTAATATACGCTCCCTGTATCTCCTCTAGGGGTAAGACCCCACCAGAAAAATTATTAATTTCATTGTTTGATGGCATATCAACCTACGTGAATTACTAAATGCCAAAGAGCGTTCATACCTTTCCAAACATTGATATATTAAAGAATTAATTAAAAATGATTAAAAAATCTAAGAAATGCAATAAAGTATAACACATAATAAAAAGCAAATAAAAGAAAAATACAAACAAGAAGAATAATGAAAATAAGCAAATTAAAAAGAAGAATATATAAAGAATAAAAGATAAAACAAATATATAAAAAAAATGTTTTTATTGATCTATACATTGAATATACAAAAATGAAATTAATAAAATTAAATGCTAGCATATATATAAGTCTCTTCAGTGTGGCTAGACACAACAACTTTCTCTGACCAGGAGCGAAAACCGACTGACTTTTCGTCCGCCCGATTCGTTAAGCTCTTGGCCATTTGATAGCTGCTGTAAAAGCGGTTGTGTTTAAACTATTAAATACATACATTTGTTTATATATTTTACGATCACCAGAGAGATCCAGACGATCATTGCTTTACGTTGGCAGTGAAAGTTAATTTAAGTCATCTAGAGAGCTCTACCGGGTTTTGGGAGCATATAACAAGTCATCCACAGACACCGTGTTTCGACGTTTCTTCAGTGTATTTTACGATCACCAGAAATATCCAGTCTGTAAACAGAGGATATATATATATATATATATATATATATATATATATATATATATATATATATATATATATATATAGAATTGAAACTTCAGATGCAGTTTAACGCCATTCCCAAGATACCACCAATATGAATTAGTTAAATAAATCTATTAAATATTGATCAGAGAATTTCCATTTTATTAATATGAAATGCACCTATTGAATATAAAAATGTTACATGTTAATTACTACAAGATGATTGTTTCTTACTTAACTCTTTGCCTACTTTAAACCGCCCACAGCAGTTTTCCCACCACTGCGATTCTACCGTAAACAAAATACCAAACTGGTGGTTAATTCATTATAATTCAGCAGAAGGATTCAGATTACAATGATAATTGGACTTTATTTGAATAGAATGAGTTCTGTGGTGAATATATTGTGAACTTTGAAATATTTCATCATACAGGTAAACAAAAATACCAAGAGAATTTGATACAGCCGTGGGGGTAATTTTGTAGGCAAAGAGTTATAACACATTTTTGGTGTGATATTTCTTCCAGCTTGTTTGAAATAATCTTATGGATTTGTAGCTCCAAAGCCGAAATCGGTAACGAGTTTTAATTGCTGTGACAGATGAAAGTGATTCTGATTATCATTCTGATGAAATATTTCAATGAATAAAGACGAAATATAAATGGAATTGTTTGTGTTGGTTTATATTTTGCACGCACACACACACACACACACACATACACACACACGCAAACACACCTTCAGGTCTGAAAAAGATCGAATGAGATCCGAAACACGTGTTGCAAACAAATTGAAATGAAATAAATTCTTTTGAGAAAACAATATTTAAACCAGTTTGCGGGCCTTTTTTTATTGCAGAAAATTTACTTCTCACCCGTTGGACCTACAAAAACACTTATATATATATATATATATATATATATATATATATATATATATATATATATATATATATATATATATGAACAATGCAGCTATTTTTTGTCTGCAAATTTTGTCCTTTGTCCTTTCATATTGCCGGATTGTTTTAATAATATCTGGCGAAAATTGGCTGATGTATTTACCATAGATGATTGTCCAAGTACTTTCCGCCCTATCGTGGGCCATCTTCGTGGTAATTTATATTTTATTCAATGTATTTTACGGGAAAATCTCAACTGGCAAACGTCGTCAGTGCAAACCAAAATTGAGTTTTAAGGACTTCCTCAAGGACACTCTGAAGAACACTGCTATTGCTGTGGAGGAATGGGAGAAGCTAGCCACCATCTACCTGTCTGTGGAAAAAATTTGTGTCCAACCAAAGTAAACACCAAAAATTGAAGCAGGCTATCAGAAGGTAATTTTTAGCCCAGAAACATTCAAAGTGGAGAAGTTCCAACATGTAGTTATGTGGAAGAGTATCTCTCTCTCTCTGCTCTCTCTCTCTCTCTCTCTCTCTCTCTCTCTCTCTCTCTCTCTCTCTCTCTCTCTCTCTCTCTCTCTCTCTCTCTCTCTCTCTCTCTCTCTCTCTCTCTCTCTCTCTCTCTCTCTCTCTCTCTCTCTCTCTCTCTCTCTCTCTCTCTCTCTCTCTCTCTCTCTCTCTCTCTCTCTCTCTCTCTCTCTCTCTCTCTCTCTCTGTTGTTAATGAAACCATGTTTGTTTATCATCTTGTAGAAATTTGTCCTTTACCTAAATTCCAAAAAAGAAAATAAATTAACAAACCCAACCAAAAAATTCTGTTTACTACGTAAAGTAAATTATGTATATTTTCTACTGTCACCCTCTACAAAAAAATATTCAAAATTACAGCGAGCATTGTAACAATTGTTGACTTTTATAATATTTTATTGTTTTCAAGTTTCTTCTAATAATGAATAAATTCTTGTGTGACGAAATTTTGTTTGTCTTTTCTTTCTCTCTGGCTCAAATGGTCAGAGAGGAAAAAATAAAGTGAAAAACAAAAAAAAACAAGCCAAGAGCAGTATTAAATGTAATAATGTTTGAATTAATATGTTGTTGAAAATCGAATCAACATTGTCTTTGCTTTTTCACTCACTAATGGGTATTCACTTTTTATGGGTTGACAAAAATGAGATCTTGATCAGGATGACTAGAATTTATCTTCGCTACTGTTGTTGGGTAATAAGAGGGAGATTCAAAATTATCCGCACTCTTGTTTTATGAAAGCCGAGCTCATCGTGGATTATTTGATAGGCAGAACCATGACCAATCTATTAAGAATAAGCTACCTCATCGATGATAACTCACAGGATCGTCAATACTATCTCTCAAGGTTGCTGAATCTTCTCATCAGTAGCAGAGGTTGATGGGCGTATTGCTCCCTCTTCGTACGTCACGCTTGTCTGGCTAATTCTCTATCCACTCATACACACTTCTACGCGGTAGCGCACTGTCGCCGTATTGTGCTATAAGCCTCCGATGAATTTCAACCTCTGATATTCCTTCCGGCCAGAAAATCGGGTCACTTCCTTAGGCATACTGTCAGTGGATCGGCCATGTTTACACTGTAAAGACAGCAAGTAAAATGGCGTGATCAGGCTGAAATTTTGATCATGTGACCACAATAGCACCAACTAAAACTATGCATGCTTAGAACGCAGAGTGACAATAATAAAGATATGTTATGGCGAAAGTGCGGATAAATTTTGACTCTCCCTCGTAGATCGATGAGGCTTTAAGTGTAAAATAATCGGTGAGAGCCATGAATGTAACAGTGACGTGTAAATTAGCACGGAAATGTTTTTAGAAGGAAAATAAAAATTATATGTAGATTAAAATGGAAAAGTTTAAGGAATGAATTAAGGATGAATTATCATAAGGCTACATGGCATTGTTTCTATTGGTCATTAAGAGAAACGTGGCGAAGTGAGAGAGAGGAGTGGGTGAGAGGTGAGAATGTTGAGAGGGTCTAGTACAATGCGCTGAGAGAGTGAGACGTGGACTCTTGCTCTCGGAAGTTTTGGCCTACGGAAAAAAATTTTAAAATATCATGAGAAAAAGAAGTGGCCTTCTGTTATTACTAAAAACTCTAAATGGCACAAGGCAAGATGTTCCCAGCACCCAAAGCTGGTTTCCAGACCTCAAACATCAAGGAATGTCAGCCAACTTAGCATCGGTCCAGCAACTAAGATTCGAGACTCTCCATTGTAGTACCGTTACAGAGATAAGTATACAACTATTATTTCTACTATCAACACGTCATCTCCATTCCGAAATGAGAACCGTAATTTAACAAAGGTTGACACGTCATCTCTCCATTCTGATAATGAGAGCCGTAAAGTAACATGAATCATTCCTGCTGAAATTGCTATCTTCAATGTTTGCTGCAAATAGGTCTAATATTCACATATTGCCATGTCTGAGTTCTTCTTCCTTTGGGTAATAACTATTGAAGTCAGTAAGTCAGTAAGTCTACTGTTGGTTTGAATAACAGCAGCTAAGTACAACTTAAGCAGTGTCCAAGACAGTTGGTATATATAGAAATCAAGAATGACCCATTCATGAATTTGGTTGATTTGGGTCATTCCATTCCTTGAGTTCTGATTGGCTGCTTGACTGCTTGATTTGAATGACATTGTGGAGTCTTATATATATCCTGTCATTCTGCAGTAGACTTTGTGAATTCGGGTTTGTATTTCAGTTACAACCCAGTTTGACGGTAATTGGAACTTTAATTATTCTTCAATAACGAGCAACACATTCTGTCAGTGATTGAAAGTGCTGTTGAACAATAGGCACCACTTGCCGGTTGACATTTTTCTTTCTCATATATTCATCGAAATTCGAAAACATTCGCTGATATTCTTCTATAGCCAACCGCATTTGCCACAGTGATACCATCGTTTGTTAAACATATGAGTCGTATTTTCATTCAATATTATCATTTCTTGTACGTAAAAACATTCATTTTTTTCATCATACAGCGTGTAATAGCATGTACGATACCCTGCCCTTATCAGCCGCCAACCAGCAGTGATAACAGAATTTTTGTAGCTCAAGGTGGTACTGCCACTCCTAACGCTACCAGGCAGCTTTGGTCACCGGACAGGGTATTTAAAAAATGATATATCCAAGAACGACAAAGAGAAGAAATTATAACATACGTTCATCTTGGGAGTTTCATTTTCAATGCAGTTTATGTATATATTAAATGTTTATGTATGTGTAAATGACCTTGTCTTTTTTTCCGTTTATTAAGTGGGTAAATAATAGGACAGACTGGGTTCTTCAGCCTTGGCTTGAGAACCAATCTAGGAGAAGGGAAATTCTGAATTCAAACCGACAGTACTCAATTACAAATGAACTGTGTGTCACATCCTGTCCGTTGCGGAGTAGTTTAGGAATTAGCCTTAGCTTTAAAAACCAGTCTAGGAGAAGTAAAACTCTGATTTCAAATCAGTTGTACTTTGCTTTTAAAAAATGTGCCGCATCCTGCCTGTGTTTGAGGGATTCGATATATGCATACGTATTTTTCATATTCATTTTTCAAGAAGATTGCATAAAAAATGAAATGATCTAAAATATCTTTTTATATAGCCATATCGCGTTAGTCAAGCAGTTATTCTAAGGCTAACAACAACAAATAGATTAATAAGAACTTGGTTTAATTCTAAAATTTATCATATAACAAAACATAGACTAAAAATATAAATTTCCTTTCTATATATAGTCAAGTTTGAGAGACGTACCAGTCTGACGGAGAGGGAACAAGGATATCTGATATCTTTTATTATTCTTTCAATTTTGCCGTGGAGCTGGTCCGTAGGTATCTGTTGAATATGAGTGCCAAAACTATTGGACAAGACACGTGATTGCTACGTCCGTTTTACTTTGTATGTTTTTAGCTAACCTCTCCGTACGAGCAGAATACGACACAAAGTCAATTTTTAAGCGGAGTTTAATAGGTTTTATTCATATTTTTCCTTCACCTCGACCGGTTG
Source organism: Doryteuthis pealeii (assembly GCA_023376005.1). Classification (NCBI taxonomy): domain Eukaryota; kingdom Metazoa; phylum Mollusca; class Cephalopoda; order Myopsida; family Loliginidae; genus Doryteuthis; species Doryteuthis pealeii. The sequence goes on from CM042145.1 coordinate 112,391,317, forward strand.
CCATGCCAAGGTCAAAGAGTCCAATCTACCCTACTATTTACCAATAGGTGGAGGGAGAATATTTGGATTTATACATTTCCCAAGGGTTATTAGCGCTATGCGAAATGAAAATAGCTTCATCCAGGATTAAACACTGTTCTCCGTGGCTATTTCATACCACGATAACCATTACATAACAAGCGCCTCGTAATGTGAGAAGTAGACCCTACTGAAAAATAAAAGATAAGATATAAAAATTGCAAATTATGTTAGAATTTTTCTGCGGACCATCAACATTTACTCGAAGACCACCACAGGAAAACCTGTTAAACTCTGCTTAAAAATTGACCAGATGTCGCCGTTGGCGAAGAAGTTGGATAAATACTTACAACTGGTTTGAATTCAGAGTCTTCTTTCTCCTAGAGCTTCAGGTACGCTTATGTTCACTAAAAACATTTTAAGTTTCCGAATTCATTACACCAAAGAAGAAGATGAACATGTGGTCCAAGGACCACCACTGGTCTGAGGACCACCGGTTGACAATCGCTGTCCTAGAAGGTTAGAATCACCAATTACGACAACAGAATGCTCTATCTAAAACCGAATATCCTGTCATTACATATTTATTCTTAGCGAATATTGAAGATTTCAGAAATACAGTGGTACCTTGACTCACGAGTTTAATTAGTTCCGCTCGTAACTCATTTTCCTCTTAAATCAAATCGGTTTTCCCCATTGAAATAAACTGAAATGTAATTAATCCGTTCCACCACCACCCGCATCCTAATTCATTTTGTTACGTGTTATGTAATGATTAGCATCCCATTCCAGGTTAACGGTTAACGAGCTAGGCATGCTGACTGCTTTTAGCGAGACTGAATCTTACCAGGTGACACATACTTCTGACCCAGTGCAAAACTAAGCTAACTTATTAAATTATCAAATTTATGTTCAAGTCACGGTAAAAGCCCTGGTACCCACCAGACTATGGAAACAGCCAGTTGGGTGACCATTCAGAAACATCCGGTAGTGTAAACAAGATAAACATATGTGCCATACGAAACAAAGTTTAGTAAATGACAGCTACAATTTATCATATTATACCACATGTAGTAGACCTGGAGAGGGATGGGATCTGCCATGCTGTTCCTGCCCAAGACACGCTACATGAGTAGCGCTCCAACGCTCAAACCAAGTTAACGGATCAGACAAAAAATTATTGCGGATACTGGTGGGTTCATTGGTCGGTTGTTTTGTTTTACGGAATATGAACCCTTTTTAGGGCATTTAATGCCGAATCGAGTCATTTTGGTTGCTTACATTAAGGGCTCCTTTTCACTAGCGATAGACCAAGGAGATTTTTTTTACCGCACAGATCCCTATGCTACTCATATTCTGAGTTGGCGAGGGCCAGTATCGAAACCGGATCCTTGTGGTTCTTCTTAATTATTATCTTCTTGTGTCTATCTCTGATATCCGAGCTGAGTTCTCTCTGGTCTTCTTGTCTTCTTGGGTTGGCTTGGGGTTGATTTGGGTCTCGTCTTTGTGTCAGTCTTTTTAGTTCTTATTAATGAACACAAAAACTTATTCTAACTTTGACGTCTTTTATTTCTCCCAAAACCCAACATTCCAGCTTGCAAAGAGGAACTCTGAAGACACAATCAATTCACGTCTTATAAATAAGTAAAAACTTCCCCTTCCAATAATATTTTTATAAAAAGTTAATTTTCTTCTTAAACATCATCATCATCATCAAACCGTGCTGAAAGCACTTATCCCCTTGACTTTCTCTAACCATCCGTCACTATCAGTCATCGCACCTGACAGTTCCTCAACACGGCATCAAGTATCCGCACAGAGCTGATCAATGTAATTTTTCCTGGGCGACCAACACTGGTATATCCACATGTAGGAGCTTACAACAGAATGTCACTTAAGGGTTTGCCTAGAATGTCTTCTTTCCCTTACTTAGATGGTTTGTATGAAGGTAAATAGTTATATAGCTGCTATTTTGTGTGTTACTGGTCCAGGATTTGCTTAGAACAGCATGCAGCATTCTTGTTTTACGGCATATCAACACTTTTCGGGTCATTTAATGCCAAATCAAGTAATTTTGAAATCAGGTTGTTTATAGTACTTGATGTCGCTTAAATGGGTGATACTGTAAGTCTAGGAATTGACATCTCCATGATAAGCAAGCTTTCTAGCTCTTCCGCCAAGGAATCATGAGATTCCGGGCTCGATACCAGCCTTCGCCAAATCAGCACATGAGTAGTACAGCTTGTATTTGTGCGGAGCTGATGGTAGGCGTGGCACTCTACTTCAGACGCAAAAACAATCTTGCTGGTCTAGTGCTTGTGAAATGGGGATAGACTCCCTTGCTGTTCGACTGATACCGACAAAAGGTCACTCCACCGAGTTTACTTTACTTTTAACTCTTAAATGCTATGTATTCAGTGAATTCTCTTGCTTGTAAAATCCGCACTATCTAGCTTTAGAAATACTAGCAAATATATGCACCCTCTGGGTGCAAGTATTTAAGATTTATAATGAAATATTATACTAAATTAGAAAGACTAAGGAAACTAAATAAGAATGTAGTATTATAAATAGAGGAGGGGTATAATAAAAAAATAGAACAACCCAAACTTACTGTTCTATCACTCCATCTTTCATTGCTTAAAATAGGAAGTAAAGAATAAAATCACAATTATTTCTTCTTGTTAATGAATTTCTTTTCAAATTTATCCTCAATATTTTTGCTCATATTCATTAAGATAAAACCAAACAATTAGAAATCAATAATACTAAGCATATATTTATTAAAATCAAATTTTTAATATCAATATGCAAATTAGCCTTCCTGTTCACACTGTAAACCGCTATTTTGTTGTATATATAAATACAGTTGCATTTTATTAGTATATAGATAAGGCCAGCAGTATTAATAATGTAAAACAATCTTATTAATAATTGACATTTAAATAAAAATAAAATCATGGAGAATGTGATGTAAATAACAAGGGGAATTTTGACTTGAGTAGTAATATAGTTTCGGTTACAGACAGACAAACACACAATCTCCATTATAATAAGAGATATCTTTCGTGCAGAGCAAGGAACTTGTATCTGATCAGCCGATATCCTAAACCAAGATCTAACGCAACAATTAAGTTACTTAATTATCCATTCTATGGCCACTCCTGTTCATTGGTTTACCGCCGTGTGATCTAATCCCTTCTTTTTATTGCGCTCTAGTGGTCTCTAATCCAACCTCAAAGCCTTTATGTTTTTCGTGCCTCATCGATCTCCTCGCCCTTTCTATTGTTCACCGACCGGCTGTTCTTCCCACGAAATGTCCTGATGTTTGACTGCTTCTCAAAGAAGTCATCATACGCCGCATTCCCCCTTTATAAATAAACACAAGACAAACAGCATCCGTCTCACGCTCCCATGATTCACCAATATATTTAGCGGTGACAACAGAGCATTTGCTGAGGGGTGGGATTCTTGTAAGGTTGTTTGGTTGGTTGGACTTTACGGCATGTTTCTTTTAAATCATTTTTAAACACAATTTTTAAAACTCATTTTTTATCTATTTAGCCCATTGATGGGACCCTAACAGCTACCAATACTCAGTCAGTGTAGTCCTGGGAGTAATGAAAGGGTGCTTCACACTTCCCAGAGCTCCAGAAGTGGAACCTCACCACTAGATGCAGTTTAACGTCATACGGAACATTAAGACCCTCAGCCACCGCCTTCTAGCACATATATGGAGGCGCGTGGTCTAATGGTTAGAGTCGTAGGAAATGGACTTGTCAACGCGAGGTCAATTCCTGGACGAAGCTGTTGGAATTTCACATGGCGCTAATACCCTTGGGAAATGTATGAATCCAATTCTCCCCCCAGCTATGGGTAAATAGCAGGGCAGACTGGACTCTTTAACCATGACCAGGTAACCAGTCTAGGAGAAGGAAAACTCTGAATTCAAACCTGTTAAACACTGCTTAAGAAATTGACCTTGTGTCGCATCCTGCTCGTGAGGAGGGGTTGGTAAATATATATATGATAAAAATGGGTTTGCAATCAGAGCAATAGGGTCAGAAAAATCTTACAAGTGCAAAGGGTTTTTGTGGTGTAATGATTAGAGTCGTATGAAATGGAGTCGACGTGGGTTCAAATTTTCGACGAAGCTGTTTGCATTTTCACATAGCAGTAATACCCTTGGGAAAGGTATGCGTCCACATAATTTCCTTCCAGCTATGGATAAATAGTAGGGTAGACTGGACTATTTAACCTTGGTTGGATAACCAGTCTAGGAGAAGGAAAACTCTGAATTCAAACCTGTTAAACTCCGCTTAAGAAATTGACCTTGTGTCACATCCTACTCGTGCGCCCCCCCCCCCCGCACGAGTAGGATGTGACACAAGGTCACCATATATAAGTGCCAAGTCTAGTCTAAGTCTAGTCTAAATAAAGGCTAAATTGAAGTGTTTCACTTCATGGACTGCTCAGCTACCGGGATTTCGTCCTTAAGCATTATTTTCTTCATTGATCTCTCACCACAATAATTCCCAAAGATTTTAATCTAGCATATCTGCTTGAATGTCATACTACTTTTTATTTTGTCTGGTCTCGCGGCATATCCCTCTGAAAATGCCCTGTTGTTTGATCAATCTATTCCTATTATACTTTCACTTTATAAAAAAAAGTCTTTCATTGATCACTACAGTCCTACCAAGCTCACAAATTGTATTGTTTTTCGTGTTTTTGTTTTTTTGTTTGTTTGTTTGTTTTTTTGTTGTTGTTTGTTTTGTTTTGAAAACAAAACAAAAAACAAACAAAAAACTTAAGAAACAATATATATATATATATATATATATATATATATATATATATATATATATATATACTAATAATATTATTGTTAGATGGAAAATAAAGGGTCTACCATGCTTTCAATCAAAAAATGATATCCTCAGGACCCCACTCTACATTAACCAAGTCGATGCAAATCCTTAGTTAAATTAGAATTTAACTGAGGAATTACATTAACTTGGTTAATATAGAGTGGGGTCCTGAGGATATCATTTTTTGATTGAAAGCATGGTAGACCCTTTATTTTCCATCTAACAATAATATTATTAGTATTATTACTGCTCTATATTTTTAATATATTGAGCACTTTTGGATTATTTACTGACGCCACTGCGACAGAAAAGTTAAAGCGGCAATTGGATACTATATATATACATATGAGAAGAAAATATTTTAAAAATATAACAAACACAGGATGTTATGATCAGGAAACAATTTTTAGTGTCAATACTTAAGCATTTCGGTATTTTGTACCATTTTCAGGACACTGTTAGGTGATGGTACAAAATACAAAAAGATGGTACAAAATACCGAAAGTATTGACACTAAAAATTGTTTCCTGATCATAACATCCTGTGTTTGTTACATTTTTAAAAATATTTTCTTCTCATATTGTCGGATTAATTTCCTCATCGTATTTCCATATATATATATATATATATATATATATATATATATATATATATATATATATATATAACCCCCTTGTATTTTGGAGGTGTTCCTTTTTACTTACTTGCTTGTTACTCATTGACTCCGAGTCTAATGGGCCAATCTTGATAACAACTTGACTGATGAACCTCATCGACCCTAAGGAGTGTTTAAAAGTAACTAAAGGGATGGGTACGGGGCAGGATTTCCCCCACCCACGGGGCATGTAAAACATTTTAGCCTTAATCATCAGGAAGACTTAAATTGATCAGTAACATCTCATTCATCTAGAAAGCAAATAAAAACAGCATCCACAGGGGCACCCCCTCACCAACCAATATAGTGGGTCTCCCAAAATTCTTTGGGGGTAAAATTAAACTGAAGGGCTTCATTTATATAGAAGGCACATCTATGGGGGTAATCCCAAAAGTAAGGTCTTCAAGAGCTGAAGTTGCAGGGAAACTGTTCGTGCGGCTATTGACAACACTCTTGTATTTGTTGTGCATGCGGCTATGTGACTTTTAAACTTGGGTAGAAAATTACATAGGCGAGAAACTGTCAGTTACCAAACGCCTGGTTATCAATTGCTCACTTGGTGAATAAATGGTGGACCAAGGGTTTTGGCAGTATTATGAGTATAGTGCTCATTATTCATGACAGACCTGTTATATATATATATATATATATATAATATATATATTATATATATATATATATAGCATTTAAGAGTTAGAAGTAAAGTTTAATTTGAGTGGTCTATTGTCGGTATCAGCCAGACAGTGTCACATCTACGGTAAGCTTCCAGAAGTTGTTTTGCCGGTCTTGTAGAATACATTTTTACTTAACATTTGCCAAGCCCCGTTGACTCAATGTCTACGCTATCATATATATATATTATATATATTTGAAGCCAATTACAATGCGTATATCGTATAAAATTCGATAATTATTGAAAATAATCATGACAAGCAAACTCGGCGAATAACGCGTGCGACGTGGAATACTGTACAGCTGTTTCAAGTTTATTATTTATACTTTGGACCTCCCTCCGACAGAGATCGAACCAGGGAACCCAGCACGCAAAGTTAGAAACTCTACCTCTGGGCTACCGGCCCGTAACACACGATACATGACAAATTAACCTGTCAATGATAAACACGCCACTACTATACATAGTACAGTGAGCGCTGAGAGGATCGCAAATTAGGCCTATTCTCAGGCGTAATAAATAATGGAATTTGATAATATTCTTTTGAGGCATTAAGTAAAGTACATTATTATCTATATTTTTGAAGGCAATTACAATGCGTATATCGTATAAAATTCGATAATTATTGAAAATAATCATGACAAGCAAACTCGGATAAATATATATATATGAAAGTAAACATGGCGATAGCCGACAATTCAATTAAGCATATATATATATATATATATATATATATATATATATATATGTGTGTGTGTGTGTGTGTGTGTGTGTGTGTGTGTGTGTAAACATGTGTGGTAGTAAGGATTCAATTGAGAATCCTTTTTGATAATTCGATAATTATATACAGAGCAATATTTATATGATTGATAAAATAAAGGTTTAAATATCTGTCATGTTGGTGACCATAAGTTCATTTCAACTATAATTCTCACTTTTGAAAATCATAGGCTTCCTAAGAAAAGGAACACATCTTGTCCCCTTTCTTATTTGTATGGCCATCTGAAGAAGGTTGGGATTCTCAAAAATGAGAACCTAAATTGAAATGAACTTATAACCGCCAATTTGACCGACATTCTTTTATCAATCATAAATATGTGTGTGTGTGTGTGTGTGTGTGTGTGTGTGTGTGTGACTAACAGTTGTCTTTCATTAATACAAGTCTACTTAAAAATGCTAGAGAAATCAAAAAATGTTGTCTTCCACCTTATCAAGTATGATGGGTATATTCTATTCGCAAATTATATATATATATATATATATATATATATATATATATATATATATATATATATAGAGAGAGAGAGAGAGAGAGAGAGAGAGAGAGAGAGAGAGAGAGAGAGAGAGAGAGGAGGTGTTTCATAAAAGTATCGAGATTGAAGTTGCATCTACCAAGATAGGAATGAACAATAAATGTAACGATAATTTTTTTCAGAATTCAAGGTGTGTGAAAAAGTACAGATTTTAAATGTGTATTTACCAAGATAGAAATGAATAATGAATGGAACGTTAATTTTTCAGAATACAAGGTGTGTCAAAAAGTACCGAAAATCTCGATACTTTTTAAACACACCTTATATATATATATATATATATATATATATATATTTGGAGAATAAGTGTTTAATTAGAGTCGTACCTAATTTTGAAAATTAATTAATTAATAATGAATTAGGCGGGAATACCTATTAAATGTATGGCTAAACAAATCGAGAAAAATCAATCTAGGTTATGGGATCGGCCTGTCAGCTTGGCAGTCCGGTTTCAAATCACGCACAGGGCGGTCTTCCGATCTATAGCTCTGCTGATGAGGCCTAATAGGCCGAAATGTACATACAGAGATTGATTTTTCTCGATTTGTTTAGCCATACATTTAATAGGTATTCCCGCCTAATTCATTATTAATTAATTAATTTTCAAAATTAGGTACGACTCCAATTAAACACTTATTCTCCAAAAAATTATCGGCAAAAAGCCATTCTAAACAAACCTTATATATATATATATATATATATATATATATATATATATATATATATATATATAGTGACAGACAGAGATGAGGGGCCCTATAGAAATGTTCTTGAAATTTGACTGCATGTACGAACTGAAAGTAGTACGCACTTTTGGTGCTACCCTTTATAAGCTGTACATTTTATACGCTTTTTGGCAAGCAACAGGCAGAATGGGTAATTCAAAAGACACGGTGAAACCAGCAGTTAAACCAAGCCTCTTTTTTTTTTTTTTGTATTCTGTTAACTTTTGAGTGGCACCTTTATATATATATATATATATATATATATATATATATATATATGTGTGTGTGTGTGTGTGTGTGTGTGTGTGTGTGTGTGTGTGTGACTTACTGACAAGTCACGCCTAAATCACCGGTTCCTGCAAATTACCGAAGTTAAGCCTCAGTGACAACTTTGGAAACAGCAGGTACTATAAACAACTTAAGACCACTGCACTGCCAGACTGAAAAAAAAGGTTAGTAAATTGAGTGTATATACGTGTGTGCATGTGTATATGTGTGTGTATGTGTCTGGTATATGTATGTGTTTATATGTGCATGTATGTGTGTATGTGTATGGCGTACGTATGTGTGTATATATGTGTGTATTGTGAATATGTTTGTATGTATGTATGTGTGCATGTGTATCAATGTGCATGTATGCACGCATGTGTGAATTTGTGTGTGTGTGTATGTGTGTGTGTGTGTGTGTGTGTGTGTGTGTTTGGTGTAATAAAAGTTATGAAAGTATACCATACCTATGAATATATTAAGTTTCCACAGGTGAATTTCATGGCAACGGGGTCGATAGTTTTGGCGACTAATAACTCATAATCAACTGGGGGGAGGGAAGCTTTGCTCCAGTGTCGGTAAGTATCAACCTGTATACTATTTCTGCATATAAAACACAAATGGATATATCGCTCTAGCCGCAAGGGAAGTAAAAAATTACTACTTTAGTCAACAAGGCTCTGTATGAGGGACAACTCGTTTACTAAATTCGACCCTCGTTTTTCTCGTTGCTTTTTGCCGCGTTTAAGTGCGATCCTACAGCAGGAGTAGAGTTTGAGACAATCATTTTTATATAAATGTGTGTAGGTAATAATACGTGTGGCACAGCTGTGGGTCGGTGTGAGTTTTTGTGAGTTTTAAACTCTATCATTAGACTTCTTTTTTTCTTTTTCTTTTTCTTTTTCTTTTTCTGAGAGTGTAGCTAAGGTACTGATGGCTTTCTTTTTACTGAGTGCCTTCTGATGATGTTTGTAGAGCAAGCAAACGACTCGATGAGAAAAAAAAAAAATAAGAAACAAAAAAAAAAACCCAAAACAAACATACAAATAAAAACGATCAAAATAAAAATAAATAAATAAAGCAACCTAAAACTATCTTCATTTGAAGCATTTGCCTTGGGTAAGTGTTGAGCATGATTGCAGGGACGGGGACATGTAATTGGGCCTTGCTCCACCACCCAGACACACACAGGACACAGGGACATCTATATATATATATATATATATATATATATATATATATATATATATATATATATATATATTAACTCGCATATATATATAGGTTGTATCGACGCATATTCTGATTTTGCGCGTGGCTATGCAGACACGCATACAACAACGCACCCCAGAGACACTTTCAAATAATATGCACACACATACATACACACACATACACTTACATACACACACAAACAAACAAACAAACAAGACAACAAATAATAAAATAAATAACGTAAAGACATATATGTATCAATATTTGACCGGGAGTCGGTCATCTGCAGGTTATTATATATATATATATATATATATATATATATATATATATATATATATGCTTGTGTGTATGTTTGTGTTTTGTGTGTAGTGGATAATTAGCTGGCTAGCTAGCTAGATAGATAGATAGATATGACTGAGATATGAACAAACGGACATAGATAGATAGATAGATAGATAGATAGATATAAATATAAAAACACTGAGATAGATATGAACAAACAGACATAGATAGATAGATAGATAGATAGATAGATAGATATAAATATAAAAACACTGGGATAGATATGAACAAACGGACATAGATAGATAGATAGATAGATAGATAGATAGATATAAATATAAAAACACTGAGATAGATATGAACAAACGGACATAGATAGATAGATAGATATATAGATAGATAGATAGATATACAAAATATCTTAAGACTGAACTACTTTCTCCCTGTTATTTTGGTGGGGGTTTTGGGTTTTTTTTATTATTATTGGTGGTGCACATCTCACTTGAGATTTGACTTTTTCACCATCAGTTACCAGCAATAACCAAACGATGTAACTTATCATTATCTACACTTTTACTTCTTTTTTTAAATTTCATATTTTTTTTATTAATTGGTTTATTATTTTATTTTTTAGTAGATGTCTTTCATATTTACTTCTTCGCATATATTTTTCAACTCGTTCTTCGTGTAATGTTTTTCCTACTTTCGTCGGGAGACAAAATTGCGTTTATTCTTTTTTTTTTCCGTTGATTGTGCTGATATCCACATATTTCATACTTTTTATTTTACCTTTATATTTTTTTCTTCCACATTTTTTGTCTTGTACAACTACAGCTAAAAACAATTTTACATAGAGCACTTCGCGTAGTGTAGTGGTTAGCGAGCTCGGCAAGCAGACCTTTACGAGTGAGTTCGACTCTTACTGGGTAAGTGAAGCTGAGTAGATAACTTTCCTTTTCCTGTGGTGTAATGATTAGCGAGCTAGACTAGGAGATTTTTTACGAATGAGTTTGATTCTCACTGAGTATCTCCTACTTCTGCTAAATTGAACAGATCGCTTCTCGTTGAGTATGTATTTACGTAACCTTTCAGCTATGAGCAGGATGCGACACTAGGTCATTTTTAAGTGAAGAACAACTGGTTTGAATTCAGATTTTTCCTTCTCATAAACTGGTTGCCACCTCAGTTAAATAGCTCAGTCTGCCTTACTACTTACCATAGTTGGGTGGTGAATAGTTGGATTCATACCTTTCCCAAGGGTAGTAGCGCTAAGTGAAATGCAAACAGCTTCGTCCAGGACTTGAACTCGGGTCGCCGATTACATTTCCTACGGCGATAACCGTGACACGATGAGATCACTTTTCCGTGGTATTATGGTTAGCGCCTCATTATCATGGCATAATCTTTAATGAGCTAGACTATCAGGCAGTTGTTAATGAGACTGATTATCACCGGGTGACACATACTTTAGGAAATTATCAAATTTAGGTTCAAATCACGTTAAAGGCATTACCGAAGTTAAACAGAGATGACACTGAGATAGACAGATGGTGGATGGGTGGTTAGGTTTTACTCCACACTCCCCAGAGCTCCAGAATTGAAACTTCATCACTAGATGCACCAGGGCACTAAGACCCCAGCCTCCATCGAGAACAGCCGATTGATCGGAGGGACCTCTCCGACCACCCGTCTCGTCTAAGTAAGTGCCAAAGTGCCAAAGTGGTGTGTTGCATGTCATGGGCTGCTCAGCCACCAGGATTCCATCCTTAAGTATCACGGTTCGTCACCTACGGCCAACAGGTGGCTCTATTGGGGGGGTACCTATCTACAGAGGTGCAGTGTATTCTACAGCCCCAGCGGACAGGGTGTGTAACTAGTGGATGACAGCTTACGGTACTCTAAGCAACTTAAACATCTATGCTATACGAAGCAGAATTTAGTAAATAACACCAACAATATTTCATATAAACTACTAATGCCATCTTATAAACAAGATAAAAAATAAATAAAAAAATAGTTTCTTAACAAGAGACTAACGACTATGCACCATTCTTCTGGCATTGCAAATCGCAAATTGACAATGACAAAAACAAGGAAATACAATGAGTAAACGTAGAAAATTAGTCAAATACTCATTAATTAAGTGGCCATTTACATAAACAAAGCTTTAATCAGTTTAACTAAGTTAATATCACTGTCAAATAATGTGCATATGTGTATATAAGAATTGTTTTCAAAGAGTATCGAGATTGAAACTGTATTTACCAAGACAGAAATTAACAATGAATGAAACGTTAATTTTCATCAAAATTCGAGGTGTTCTCAAAAAGTATCTTGATGTATTTACCAAGAGAGAAATGAACAAGAAATGAATTGTTAATTTCATTCAAAATACAACGTGTGTTCAAAAAGTATCGAGACTGAAGCTGTAGTTACTATGACAGAAATGAACAATGAATAAAATTTTAATTTTCTTCAAAATATGATATTTAAGGTCAAGTCACGCTGAAAATACCGGTTTCCGTTAGATCACCGAAGTTAAACAGCGAAGTTCAGTACTTAATTTAAGCATTAGCAGGTACTGTAAGCAACCTGAACCCTTCGTTTATCAAAATGACTTGATTCGGCATTAAATGGTCCGAAAAGGGTTGATATGCCGTAAAACAAAACAACCAACAATAATAACAGGTGTGTTAAAAATATATCGGAACTAAAGCTGTATTTACCGAGATAAAAACAATGAATAAAATGTCAATTTTCTTTAAAATATGATGTGGGTTCAAAAAGTTTTAAATTTTGAAAAGATATAGCTTCAGTCTCGACACTTTTTGAACACACGCCGTTCTGCGAGTTAAAATACCATTTTATTTAAACTATTAATATGCTTCTGTTTGTAACCTACTTACCAAACGTATCTTCTGGGTAAAGTTGGTTTAATTTTATTGTCTATAAATTATTACAAGAGAAAGTCACATAGAACAGTAATATATTTATGAAGAGTAAAAGATATTGGTATTGTTTAAAACAAACCAGATGAAATTCAAATATTCTTTAGAATACTTTACTTTCTATATTTTCTTCTACTAACTGAGCCTGTAAGAAAAACGGAAGATCCTGGGATTTCAGCTCCTAGCATCATTATCTAGCTAGCGTCCGTAATTAGTTCCACCTGTGTTACGATGTTGTCACTTCAAAAAGATGAAAAATCTCCTTCCGCGAGCCTTATCACAAGCCTCTTTATCGTACAAAGGAAACCAACACACATCGGATGCGATTTGATGTTTATATATTACTTGCAGACTTTGTGAATTCCCGGCAATTTGACTAACGATCTTATTTTGTTCTTCTTTCTTTCTTTTTATTTTTTTTTTTAATATCCTCAACTTTTTTTCTATACATCATATACACTTGTTTGTGTCTTCCTACTTGGAAGGAATATTCAGAGATTCTTTTCTTGGGTAAATGGTAACAGTACTAAATTTTAACAGAAAACAATGATATAAATCTACTATGTGAATGTGAAACTGTCGACCTATGAAATAAAAAGTGCCTCGATCAGCTCATTCTCGGAAATCGGTTGTCTGGTTAGATTTTACGGCATGCCAACACTTGGGTTATTTTATGCCGGAGACGCTTTTGTTTTATTCATCCTTGTCGAGTATTCGTTTTTTGTTTTTTGTTGTTTTTTTTTTAAACATTTTTAAAACTCATATTTTTTATCTATTTAACCTATAGATGGGACGCTAACAGGTACTACCACTAGGACGTAGTGAAACTGGGAATAAGAGCAATGAAAAGATACTCCACACTCCCCAGAGCTCCAGAATTGGAATCTCACCACTAGATGCAGCTTAACGTCATAGCTTTAGTTCGGATATATTTTTAAAACACCTGGTATTATTGTTGATTGTTTTGTTTTACAGCATATCAACCCTTTTCGGACCATTTAATGCCGAATGAAGTCATTTTGATAAACGAAGGGCTCAGGACACAAGCATTTTTGTAAGTGTTGTGACAGTTTATGTATGCCCATGTCATACCAGCTCACCACCATGCTGTTGGTTGGATTTTACGTGGGTTATTTTAGGCTAAAGTCGTATTTGTTTTATTAATTCAGGTTGAGTATTTTTTAACTATTTAAAAATCTAAACTCATTTTTTATTAATTGAACCCATAAATAAAACCCTAACAGGTACTACCATTCCGCCGGGTTAGAGTGAAGCTGGGAGTAATGGCAATGAAAGGATACTCCACACTGGACGAGGCTGTTTGCATTTTCACATAGCACTAGTACCCTTGGTAAAGGTATGAATTCAACTATTCTCCCCCTAGTTATGAATAAATAGTAAGGGAAAAGGACTCTTTAACCATGGTTAGGCAACCAGTCTAGGAGAAGGAAAACTCTGAATTCAGACCTATTAAACTTCGCTTAAGAAGTTGACCTTTTGTCACATCCTACTCGTGCGGAGGGTTGGTAAATATCTATTTCTGTTAAAAAAATAGTTACTTAAAGCCAAGGACGTAGCGTGCACTTTTGTCGCCCCTTGTTCAATGATAATCTGCCGCACCCCACCCTGAATTTCATGAGGGAAAATATACATCACAGTACAATATTATTAGTTTAATTCCTGAATTAGTAAAAGTGTTTGACAAAAGACAGAAAATGACATCATTTGCATTTTACTTAATTTGAACCCTTCTCGCTTTTACAGAAGCAAACTCAGCTACAATATTAACCAAGACAATTTTATCAGCATATTCCATTTCAATCTAAAGCAACCTTTCTTCTAGCATTGTAGATCTTAAATATGATTTTGTTATTTTTGGTTTTGAGAAGATTCTTTCAGAACATTTTTTTACCAAATTTGTCGTCCCTAATTAATGCCGCCCATGGCAAAAGCTATACTAGCCATTGGCACGCTACACTATTACTTGAAGCTATAATTGTTTAATAAGGATTATTATTAGTTACTTGAAACATATAACTGAGTGAAAATATACGACTGTTATTAAACATAAATAATTAATTGAAACTATATAATTATCAGTATTAGATTCGAATACTTTAAATCAGACAAATGTATGCAAATTAATTGCGTCAGATAGGTTGGTTGGCTGGTTGGTTGGTTGGTTGGTTTTGGATTTTATGGCATGACAACCCTGGGTTAGTTTATGCCGAAGACGTTTTGTTTTATTCATTCTTAATGGGTATTCAATTTTTTAAACATTTTTTTAACTCATTTTTCTATTTAACCCATAGATGGGACCCTAACAGGTAATACCATTTCGGTTAAGAGTAGACCTTTGAGTAATGGCAATGAAGGGGTTGTCCATATTCCCCAGAGCTCCAGAATTGGAACTTCACCACTAGATGTAGTTTAACGTCATACACAGGACACTAAAATTCTCATTCCCACCTTCTAGGATATATGATAAAAGGGGGGTGCCATAAGGGCGATAGGGTCGGGACAGTCATATAAGTGCTAGGACTTGAGGTGACAAGCCAATTGATCAGAGGATGACTCTCCAACCGACTGTTTAGCCTAAGTTTGGGCCAAAATGGAGTATTGCATGTGATGGACTGCTCAGCCACCAGGATTCCGTCCTTAAGCTTCACGGTTCGATATTCAAGGCCAACATGTGGCCCCATTGGGACAGTCAGCGTATTCTACAGTCCCAGACTACGCATTAGATTGTAATACTTGATATCATATAACTATGTGCATTAAACTCTTAAAAAAACAACTCAAAATGTATATATATATATTTACCAACCCCTCCGCACGAGCAGGATGTGACACAATTTCTTAAGCGGAGTTTAACGGGTTTGAATTCAGAGTTTTCCTTCTCCTAGAATGGTTACCTAGCCATGATTAAAGAGCCGAATTCGCCATACTATTTGCCTATAGATGTATTAGCGCTACGTGAAATGCAAACAGCTTCGTCCAGGATTTGAACTCGGGTCGACGAGTCAATTACCTACGACTCTAACCATTACACCACGCACCTCTAACAAAATGAAAATATGAATGTAAATGTAAATATACAAGGAATGCAATTCACTAACCTGTAGGCATAAAATAACCCTAAATGGATGTTATGCCGTTAAAATCAAGCAATCAATCCATCCGTTTCAACTGGCCATCTTTCTTTACCCACAATGAGAAAAAAACAATTGAAATCTTTCGTTTAAAGAGAAACTTGATCTCGTCACTCGCTTAACGCATAATGACCATCATTAACCGCAAATACATTGCAATGGTCACGTGATCTTTCAATTTACAGACGATACATTTCTCTGGAAAGAGTTTTTTTTTTTTAGATAAAGTAAAATAGAATAAAATAAAATAAAATAAAATATGATAAAAACTACAGGTCTAAAGTGCTCACGAAAGCAACCATTTTAGAATGGAGCGTTAAACATTTAGAAAACAAAAGTCATATATTTATTCAGAGCAGAGTAAATGCATATAACTATTAAACATTCAATAATATACTTTTAAAAAAATGTCAGCAACTTATAGAATCAGCCATATTGCAATCCAGAAAAGGGCCAACACTTAAATTATCCAAATTCTGGAGATGAGCAATTTATGCCGGCGGCTAACATTCACATAAAACATATAAGCATAATTCGAAAGCATTTTTAAAATAGTTCTGCAGAATTTTCTTTTTTATTTATTTATCTATCTTGCTCCAAAATTCCATCTCTTATTTATTTATTTATTTATCTTAATATCACGAAACGGCTGATATCGCCAAAAGCGATTGATAATTTTAACGTGATTTTTCCTCTGCAGTGAAATTTCGCGAGGAAGGCGTTTAAATACAAAGAAATGATCCCGTGGGACTTTTTTTCTTCTTTTCAATAATAGATATTCTTATTGCGCTTATAGTCAACTCTCGCTTAAAGCACCGATTCCTGTTAAATCACCGAAGTTAAGCAAGCAGCTATGAGCCTATTCAGTATTGAGGGACCATTTAGGAATAGCCAATAACGTAAGCTATCTGTGTACTAGACTTAGCTAAGTTTGGACATTTCTAAGTCAGGATAAAAAGCACTGATTCCTCTGATTAGTCTGATGCTACTTAGACGGAGCAACCGCGCTTAGCGTAACGGTTATCGTTGTGGGAAATGGAATCAGAGATACGAGTTCAAATCCTCAACGAGGCTGTGAAAGGCATGAACCTATCTGTTGTTCTATCAGCTATGGGTAAATTGTAGAGCAAGCTGCTTTCTTTAAACTTAGACAACTAGTATAGGAGAAGGAAAACTCTGAATTCAAACCAACTTTACATAGATTAAAAAGATAATCTTCTATTGCATCCTGTCCGTGGTGGAGAGGTTGGGTAGATATATAGTTAGATGGATGACCATTTAGGAATAGCAATTACTCTAAACAACCTGAAGCCAAACTTTGCAAATAAAGGATATTCTTTTTGAAAATTATTAATTATTAAAAAAAGAAACCGTTGCTTATTTAAGCTTTACTTCCATTATAAACGTAAGGATTAATTGGCTGGTTGGTTGGTTGGTGTTTGGTTGGTTGGCTGGGTGACTGGCTGTTGGTTGTTGGTTGGCTGGTTGGCTGGCTGTTGGCTGGCTGGTTGGTTGGTTGGTGGCTGGCTGTTGGCTGCCTGAACAATCTATGACACGCAACACTCCACTTTTGCCCTTATTAGGTTAGACAGTCGGTCAGAGTGCCCCCTCCGATCAATCAGCTGTTCATCTCAAGCCCTAGCACCTATATGATTGTAACAACCCTCTTTCTCTTATGACAAGCCCCCAACCCTTTTTATCATATATGAGCTAGAAAGCGGTAGTTGAGTCGTTAAACTGCATCTAGTGGTAAAGTTCTAATATTGGTACACTCTAAACCGGAGTTGTATCCATTGTTAGGGTCCCATCTATGGGTTAAGTAGAAAAAGATAGCTTAAAAAATTAGTTTTAAAAAAAGTTGAATACCCATCAAGAATGAATGAAAAAAAAGGTTTTCGTCATAAAATCAAAGGTTGACATACCGTAAAACTTAACCAACTAACTAACCAACCACTCTGATACTAAAAAATTCATATACAATTATGTTTTTCAATAAATTATTTCTATTTAATAATATTAATGAGTTCATAAAGACATATCTTCTAGACGCACTGGAACGCATCATCAGTGATGTTCCTGAGTTTATCAGGGTTTTTAGGGTCTTTCCCCATCAGGCCATCCTCACCCAAGTGATCCAGCTGGGATTGATCACTTTGTGGCTTCCAATCCCAGAATCCACTATCCAAAGGCACCAAGTGACTTTGCACGCGGACTCCATGATGGTTCTAAGTCACCCCAACTCTTCAGCAACCCGTGATATATGAATCCTGGGCAAGGGCTAACGCATGACAAACCGTTGACAGCCCACTACTATTGGCTCCCGTAGGTATATGTTTCAGGAATGCAAATTACAAGATCGTTCCATAATCATTATTTTACTAAACATCGGGTTATTCCATAATATTTTCTTCTGTATGGCATAGAAAAAATTATGCCATCAATTTAAATTAACGGGACCTGTGGATATATATATATATATATATATATATAATATATAAGAGAGAGAGAGAGAGAGAGAGAGAGAGAGAAGAGTGAGTGAGTGAGCGAGAGAGAGAGAGAGGGAGATAGAGATTGATAGATAACTTTTAACGTACAAACATGTGTACACACACACACACACACACACACACACACACTCACTCACTCACTCACTCACAGATTCACACACTTATGCAGGCATGAATGAATAGATAGATACATACAGATATACATAACTACTAATATCCATACCCGTAAACACATACACACGTACACATGCGGACACGCATAGATAGATAGATAGATAGATAGATCACTCTCAATATGCGAACATGTATACAAACATACACTTACTCTCACATACATAAACATACAAGCCTCCTAGAGAAATTGAACTGAGAAAGAATGGGAGAAAATTTAAATGAAGATTATTAGAAACATCTTGTATTTGCTGACAACATTGCACTCATATCAGAACCAAGAGGTCTTGCAAAAAATTTCAATATGTAAAAAGTATGATAATCTTGATTTAATAAACAGACTCACACACACACACTCTCTCTCTCTCTCTCTCTCTCTCTACTTTCATTAATTTTTCCATTCCATTCCATTGAAACAGATTATTATTATCGCTTCTACTCGCATCCGTTCTTGCACGTCCATATTCATTCAGGGACTTCATGTCCATGCTACCCTAACTTATATGAGAATCGTATAGACGTGAAACTGTCAGTAACCAACCGCCGTTGTTTATGTCCACACTCTCCTAACTTAGATATGCAAACTCTATCCACGATATTGAGCACTAATTATTTATAGATATAGCACAGACACTCACACACACACATACACACAAACACACACACATATATATATATGTATATATATATATATATGCATATACTCTGTGTATATATATATATATATATATATATATATATATATATATATATATGCATATACTCTGTGTGTGTGTGTGTGTGTGTGTGTGTGTGTGGTATGTATGTGTGTGTGTGTGTGTGTGTGTGTGTGAAGAGAAAAATGGAAGTGAATCCGACGGTATCTATTATAGTGAAAAATTTTGAACAAACACAGGTTAAATAAAATGAGTGATATTTATTCAGCCAACGCTGCAGTGTTTCAATCTGTTTAGTAGATCTTTTTCAGGGCTTTTGTCGATTTTAGGAAAAATAAAATGTATCACAGATAATAAGGAGACTGTGAGAGTCTTTTATTGATCAGTTTGTTTAAAAATGTTTGAATGAAGAATTAGCGCTGTTAGAATTGTTTGAAAATTATGAACGCTAGAGATAAACGGTTTTTGAAGATGACATGGAACATTCTCTTACGTTGTGTGTGTGAGTGTGTGAGAGAAAGAGAGAGAGGGGGGAGCGTGTATGAAAATTAGAGTAGATAATCGCTTTCATTGGGCGTCTATGTGTGTCCGTGTGTGTATGTGAGCACGCGTGTGTGTATGTTTATTTATTTGTTTATTTATTTATTTGCTTTTATTTTAAGTACGTGACGAGAATGTGTGTGTATGTATATATATATATATATATATATATATATATATATTGTTTCGTCTTGTTGCCAACATCTCAAAAATCCGCTACATTTGGATGACAAAAGGTATACATATGAGACATGACCGACATATATATGGCGCGAATGCCCACGTTGGTGAATATTGTAACGTCTTTCGTTCCTTTTTTGCAGTATTAAGGTTTTTTGTTTTGTAAACTGATTTGACTTTCCTCTCCGACCCAAACAACTACGGGAGTGAATGAGCTCTGATGATGATTTTTGT
The DNA here is from genome assembly GCA_023376005.1 of Doryteuthis pealeii. NCBI lineage: Eukaryota > Metazoa > Mollusca > Cephalopoda > Myopsida > Loliginidae > Doryteuthis > Doryteuthis pealeii. Next base: position 112,411,727 of record CM042145.1, read on the forward strand.
AAAATCGAAATATTGATCAGTATCGGCTATGATTATATTATAAATTGTTTTCTTCTTTAACAGCATTGTGTGATGTTTTCATTCCACCTTTTCTTACTCATATATATATATATATATATAATATATATATATATATATATATGCCAAGGATTATTTGTAGATGAGAATCGTGGACGTGGTGTCATGATGCACAATATGAAGTACTCGATCCGGGCATGCACAAAATATATGCATAGCTACTCAGACACTGACACACTTGTAGATAGAAAGATAGATAGATATTATACCATCGTTAAGCTATTAAATAAAGATGTTTTGTGACTCATCTGTTATTAGTTTATTTACTCCTAAAAAAAGTGAACATCCTCTAATTGTGTTAATTCCATATCTTTTATCCAGGAGAGTATAAATATAGAGAGGCTTACGTTCAAGCCATATTGAAAGCACCGTTTCCCGCTAGATCACCGAAGTTAAGCAATGATTCAGTACTTAGATGAGTGAGCATTTAAGCGACAGCAGATACTGTAAGAAACCAAATATCAATCAAAATGACTCGATTCGGCATTAATTGAGCCGTAAAATATTTATAAGGCGTAAATGAACAACGATAAATATAGAAACATAATGAACATTTTTGTAATATATTCATTATTGGCCAGAATGAATGACTCATTACTAATATTCAATTCAATAACAATTTAGGCTTCTTGGCAGGATTATAAGACTTTAGGTTAAAATACAATAACCTCCAACGAATTGTCCTTTGGTTGGGTAGGTGACCATCTTTTGTCAAATCAGCATGTGTTGCTTTGGTTAATTTTCTGGGAGACATCTTTGCAACCAAAATTATTGAGTCATCCAAACGTTTAGTGATACATTTTTGGACGACCAGTTTCAGCGACTAATTTTTTAAATTATCGACCTGACCATTGGTTGTTTTAGTCGAAATCTGGCAGCGATTTCATAAGTACTGTATCCTTCTTCACAGAGAATTTTGATCTGCGCATGTATCACTGATTAAATTCTTTTACCACACTTTGTATAATTCACTGCTAAATCACACTTCTAATCACAGCTAAATCTCACCTGAACAAGAACGCGCAATAAAAATGAATACACTTTGATCGGAAAAACAAGGTTATCCAATCTAATCAATCAAAATGAGTTTATCACGTGCAAAATCAGTGGAAGGGTACAGGAAAAATATGTGAGTCATCTATTCTGGCCAATTCGATAGATAGATAGATAGATAGATATTAGCCCGTCAAATCGGATAGAGAACAGAATTAGTATATTCAACTTCCCGCGTCTTTCAACAGTTCCGTTGTGGTGGGTCGACAACAACGAAGGGCTATTTGTTATTACGTCAACAATCTAAATTAGTTCAATAAATAAATAAAAAGCGATCTGCAATTTAAACAAAGAGTTTGGGGTGAGGGTGTTGACCTTCCCGCGTCCTCAATAAACCAAAACATCAGACGCTTTGATGAGCAATGAAGGAAAGAATCTGCACATTCGTTCGAGATCACGGCGAACGGGGGTCTCGTTTTCCCCGAACGCCCAAGAGAGTTGAGAGTTAATGACAGCCTTCAGTCTATAAGAGAAAAAAAAAGAAAAAGAAGAAAAAAAACAGTAACAAAAAAGAAAAGAAAAAAAAAGAAATTAAAAGAAGAATTCACCTTTAAAAAGTAAGAGAACTTGAATCGGGAAGCAGTGAATTGCCAACGAGACCGAGTTAGGAATTTATTGCAAGCAATTTATATTCATGTCATTCTTTCCCCCGATCCAGCCAGAAGCCATTACTTGGCCGACGTTAGACAAAGGTGAACGAAGCATTCAAATAGCCGGCGTTAAATAGCCTTCCAGGGTCTGAGATTTTATTTCAGAGCAATTCCGAATTTATGTGATATCATTTATACACATTAATATTCGCCGACTAACATCCTCATCTTTCGTGTTTCTTTATTTCTCCTTGTAAGCAGTGTCACTCTGCAAATTCGTTCCTGTATAATTAACAAACGAATACGCACTCACACAATGCTGGGTACATGAAAAGAGGGGGGGGCGCTTAGCAAAATGGAACCAGCGACATCAGTTTCAAATCCTGGACGAGGTTGTTTGCGTTTCCGTTTGTGATAATTCATTTGAGAAAGGCATAAGTCAATCTGTTCTCATCATCCCCATCTCCAAATCTATGGGTAAAAAGTGAGGGAAACTGATTTCTTTTTAGTCTTGTTTATGTAACAAGTTTAGAAGAAGTAAGCACTGAATTCAAACCAGTTGTATTCTGATAAAACAAAGATGTACAGTGTGTAACATCCTGCCTGCGTCCGAGGGGTTGGGTAGATACATACACTAAACAGCTGATATACGCGTATACACACAGATACGTACAACCAATGCACACGTACACACACACACACACACACACACACACACATATATATATATATATATATATATATATATATATATATATATATTCTGCAGCTGGAGTCTACACTATTGAGTGCTTAAAATGTAAAAAGAAATATGTAGGGGAGACTTCCCGATCCTTAACTAAACGTCTATCGGAACACAAATATCATATTAAACGTGGTTTCCAAAACAATGCATTAGCTGAACACATCTTTGATCTCAATCATACTTTTGATTTCAAAGGTGCTAAAATATTAACCCACATACATGATAAAATGCGTAGAATTATGGAATCTTGTGTTATTCTTACCCATAAAACCATACCCCAAAGACAAGGTTTCTTTAATATATCCCCTTATCTAGCGACTCTTATTATCAGAAACCATAAAATCCCCTTCACATAACTTTTTCCGTTATTTACGTCCCATTAAATTAAATTTAGGTTTATTGTTTTGTTTTATAAATAAGATCTTTTCCGTTTTATTTTGTTTTTGTTTTCGGTTTAAAATAATACCTTACATTAGATCCAAATCGCTTAACATTATCTAAAATAATAACCAATTGCGCCCATAACCCTTTTTTTACTTTATATATAAAAACAAAACACAATAAATATTTAATCATTTATTAAATACAGAACTTAAAAAATAATTAAAAATTAAAAATAATTAATCGTAAAATAAAAAATATATAAAAATTCCTTTTCTAAAATATTAACATATTCCGCCCATAACTTTTTCACTTTATATATAAAAACTAAATACAGTAAATATCTAATCATTTATGAATTACAGAACTTAAAAATAAAATTTAAATAATAAAAACAATTAATCGTAAAAAATTCCTTTACTAAAAATCTTTTGAATTCCAACCGTCACATTTCTTAATACCCATCCCCTTCCGTTTAAATTGTTTCGTCTTGTTGCCAACATCTCAAAAATTCGCTACATTTGGTTGACAAAAGATATACATATGAGACATGACCGACATATATATGGCGCGAATGCCCACGTTGGTGAATATTGTAACGTCTTTCGTTTTTTGCAGTATTAAGGTTTTTTGTTTGAAAACTGATTTGACTTTCCTCTCCGACCCAAACAACTACGGGAGTGAATGAGCTCTGATGATGATTTTTGTAAAATCGAAATATTGATCAGTATTAGCTATGATTATATTATAAATTGTTTTCTTCTTTAACAGCATTGTGTGATGTTTTCATTCCACCTTTTTCTTACTCATATATATATATATATATATATATATATATATATATATATATATATATATATATACCCAATGATTTTTTTTTGGTAGATGAATATTATGGCTTCATAAAACATTCCTAAACAAACTAGATTAAATTATTTACATTAATAGTATATTTCTCCAAGATGAAAATATTATAATATATATATATATAATATATATATATATATATATATAATATATATATATATATATATATAGTGAGTGTGTGTGAGATGGTCACCGTTTCAGCTTTTGCTGGAATGGCGTACCAAAGGCAGTATTATTGGTAGAGTGCTCAATCTCTCTCTCTCTCTATCTCTCTCTCTCTATATATATATATATATATATATGTGTGTGTGTGTGTGTGTGTGTGTGTGTGTGTGCTTAATTGAAGTCGTACCTAATTTTGAAATTTAATTAATTAATAATTAATTAATTAGGCGGGAATGCCTATTTAAATGTAAGGCTAAACAAATCGAGAAAAATCGATCTCTGTATGTACATTTCGGCCTATTAGGCCTCATCAGCAGAGCTATAGATAGGAAGACCGCCCTGTGCGTGATCTAAGGTACGACTTCAATTAAGCACATATTCTCCGAAAAACTGTCGGCAAAAAGCCATATCCAAACACACCGTGTTTACATACTTATCATATATATATATATATATATATATATATATATATATATATATAAGTCATCCACAGACACCGTGTTTTCGACGTTTCACGTCTCATCAGTGTGGCTAGACACAGCAACTAACTCCGACCAGAGCGAAATATACGCCTTCGACCGTCCGTCTAGTCTAAGTGAGTGCCAAAGTAGATTGTTGCATGTCATGGACTGATCGGTGTATTATGTGAACATACAGGTAACGGGAGTTCAAATGCAGTTTGTAAAATTGTGGTTCTTAAAAAGGGAAAGAATCCAATTTTCCCTGTGGTCTGTTTCATTGCCAGTTATCCTGATTCAGGTCTTGTTATTAGCATATCATTACCTAACAGCAAATCTCATAGAAAATGTATGATAAAAATTAAAAAACACTTCCTATACTAGTGCAATAAACAACTTTTTAAGACAGGGGGTTGTTTATCGTTACACTGGTTATAGTTTTAAAACTTATCTGGTTTTGAGTAGACATCTCTAATTTGCCTTAAACAGTGAAAGGGTTAAGGACGAGAGATCCATTTAGGACAAAGTCTCAATTTTTAGCCGTGCCTTCATCTGTTTGTCCTGAAAATAGTTTTGAAACACCTTGCAAAATTGTTTGATTAAAGATTTGAAGATGCCCCCCACCCCCGCGAAAAACAATAAAGCTACTTCTAAAGACTTCAATGAATTCAAACCAGCTGTCTTCAAACAATGTAGTTCCAATATTTTTTGTTATGACGAACGGAAAAACCTATATGTTCGAATCAATCAGACACATAATAGATATGGCTTAGTTCTTTGTATGATGGCATATTAATTTTTGTGGGTTATTTAATGCGAAAGCCAACCTGGTGGAAAAAAACAGTAGTGGTACTATTTAACCTATAGCTGGGGGATGGGAGGTTTCATACTTTTCCAAAGGGTATCACTCCGAAATGAACGTAATAGTATGACTGGTGTTCAAAATATTTGTATTAGATACAATACTTGATATCATATAACAAAGGAGTATAGATAGGAATGTTTGAAGTCATATAATTGTGTGAATAAGAATGATTATCATAAAATAGGACTTCTTACTTTGAACCATAATGAGTATAAATTATTAGTATTAGAGATACAGCTGTGTACAAATTATTTATATTAGATAGGAATACTAGGATATGATATCTGTGAGTAAACAAAGGATATAGTCAAGTAAGAACAGTAGAACTGTAGTAGTACTATTATCTGCGTTATTCGGACTATTGTCCTCATCTTCATTGTTATCTATACAACGTTTCAGTCGATATGCCCTCCGGCCTTCTTCAGGTATTTCTTGTCGGACTTCGGGAACCTTCACGGACTCGGGAACCTTCTTTTCGGACTCGGGAACCTTTTTTTCGGTTCAGGAATTTCTTGTCGTAATCGGGAACCTTCTTGTTGTAATCGGGAGCCATCACGGAACTTTGAACCTAACCCTTTATTCAGTCCACGGGTTATCCTGTTCTCATTCCGCTAACCATAGCTGGGGTAGAGGCGTTAAGCTGTGTTTTCATCCGTGAAGGTTCATTAACTGAAGAAGGTCGAAACGTTGTTAAAAAAGAAAAATAGTCCGAATAACGCAGATAATACTAATCATCAAGCCTCATCTCAAACATTCAGAGATGTAGTAGTACTATTTAACCCATACCTGAGGGGATGAGGGTTTTCATACTTTTCCCCAAGGGCATTCCCCCGAAAGTGAACGTAATAGCACGATTGCAGCTCGAACTCGCTTATTAGGATGTCGCAGTCCAGCACGTTTGTCATTACCACAACGACACACATTATAGACATACGAGGGTAATCCCAAAAAGTAAGACAAGAAGTATTTTTGTAGTAGCTTAAATTTCGAGAAAGAAACATCACGAAATTTTGAAAGACTGGCTTCACCCATTTAAAAAAAAGGCCAAATGTAAAATAAGAGGCACATCATCATAATAATAATCATCATCATCATCAAGTCGTGCTGACAGTGCAGAGATCCATGAAACTACCTCGCCACCCTTCAATATCGCCATCGATCTTGGCAGGGTTCTCTGCAACGCATCCAGTATCCATACATATCTGATCGATGTGTTTTTTCTGGTTGACCCACACTGGTCTGTCCTTGTGTGGGTAACCATATTATAACGTCACTTATAAGTTCGTAATTATTTCTCCAGCAGTGTCCAGCTTGTCTTTTCCGTTGATTGTTTGTATTTGGTCATACAGTTGCACTTCCAGGATTTGATCAAGACCGCTTGCAGCATCATTGTAAAGCTCCTATCCAGCATTCTCCAAGCATTTCCTAAGAATCCAGGTGATGCAGCCATAAAGTAGCACTGACATGACTACAGCTTGGAAGAATTGTCGCTTTGTCTTATCAGAAAGATCAGATTACCACAGGATCGATAATTAGGTCTCTTGTTGTCCACGCCTTTCCTGTGAGTATATTGGCATCTATAACGTGACCTGACTGTGGAACTTTGTGCAAATTCCTGGCAAGATTGATGTTATAGTAAATGCATAAACATAAAGACTAAAATACATATTTCATCTTCAATTGAACTTTTGAGCCCTGTATTCAATATCAAGGAATATGGGAGACTCTACTATAAACACACACACATATGTGGAAGCGCGTGGTGTAATGGTTAAAGTCATGGGAAATGGACTCGTCACCCCGAGTTCAAATCCTGGATGTGATAATTGCATTTCACTTAGCGCTAGTACCCTTGGGAAAGGTATGAATCCTTCTCTCGCTCCAGCTATGGATAAATAGTAGGGCAGACCGGGCTCTTTAACCTTGGTTAGGCAACCGGTCTAGGAGAAGGAAAACTCTGAATTAAAACCTGTTAAACTCCGCTTAAGAAATTGACTTTGTGTCGCCTCCTGCTCGTGTGGAGGGGTTGGTAAATATACACACATACACATACACACACACACACACACACACACACACACACACATATATATATATATATATATATATATTATGAATAATACCACAATTGAAGGTAAACATAACCGTAAGTGCAGCTACATATTCGATCACTTAACCGATGATTTGTAAATGTCAGATGTAAAGAGAAAATGGAGAGATAGACACGATACAATACGATAGCTGTATGTACGGGTGTATGTGCGTTTGTGATTTATGTGTAAGCACACGCACGGGTCCGTTTATTCAATCTGCCTAATTTACCTAAGGGGTTTGTGGTTTTGGTTTAACTCTAAACGCCATAAAAAGGGAAAAAGTAGTTCAGAATTCTAATTTGGGTTGAGGTAGTTTGTGTTTACTTCCCATGAGAAATTCATATAAATAGATAGATAGATAGATAGATATAGATAGATAATGCATCTCTCCTAATTGTCCCAGGGAGGAGCTACTCACTGCAGATAGAGCTAAGATTGAAAAGAAAGAAAAAAAACTCATATGAATTGCCCAGGGCAGTGGTTCCCGAACTTTGTTTTAACTATGGACTACTATAATTCCTATTTTAAACTTCAGATAAGCTAATAACACTTGTATAAAGGTATATTCTAAGAAACTTTGCTAACAATGTTTTAAAATCATGTATAAATGTTCTGAGATAGTTATATATATATATATATATATATATATATATATATATATGTGTGTGTGTGTGTGTGTGTGTGTGTGTGTGAGAGAGAGAGAGAGAGAGAGAGAGAGAGAGAGAGAGAGAGAGAGGAGTGACCGATTGGGTAAATCTGACAAAACATGATTGAAAATTGAGGAAATACGGATGATATACAAGACAACTTCATTGAATTGATATTTCGCCTCCGTCTGTAACAAAGCTTCGTCAGAATTTATTTGTGTCACTGAGACTACAGTCTGTTTATATGTTGAAAAAGGTAACTGTTAATATGTGATTAATTACCTTTTTCAACTTATAAACAGACTGTACTCTCAGTGTCTCATATAAATTCTGACAGGTGAATTATCAATTGCATGAAATTGTTTTGTGTTTTATCCGTATTTCCTCAATTTTCAGTGACACGCACATACATGCGCGCGCATATATATATATTAGTATGTATGTGAGTGTGTGTGGGGGGGTTATATACATAGAAAAGATAGATTGGGTAAGAGAAAAAATTGTATGTGTATGTACGTACATATTAAAGAGATAGATATGAACAGGTTTAAATTGATAGGCACGAACAGGTTTAAATGGAGATATAGATAGATAGATAGATAGATAGATAATGCGTTGTCATTTTTTACTTGTGTGTTTTAAGATCCTTTAATACAGCAAAGAATGTGATTTTTGCCCTTCTAAAAAGAAATAGTTACTTTTTTTGTTGCTTTATTTGCTTTTTGTCTCACATGCACTAACTTGTTCATCTTTTTCAATTCCACTGCTGCTGCTGCTGCTGCTATTAGGTCTGTCTTCTTTGGCCATCATCATAAACAATCAGTTATTCAACCTGCCCCCGTTCTCGTAACTGACTCCTCAAGTAAAAGCGATGATTGGGTCAATCGAGCAGGATGGTCGCTACTCCAGGTGCGGCCTATATAATCGAGCCGGCTACTGTTACCGAAGAACCAACACATGGACCGGATGTTGTTGGCAAATACTACATCATATAGTCTTTTTTCCGCAGGTGGCAGAAGCGAAAAGCGGGAAGAAGATCACTGTTCATTTTTTCTCTCTCTCTTCCTCTCTTCTCTTTTCTAAACTCGCAATCCACCAAGAGAGCTCAGTTACAACTTGATATATGGCTCGTGATGACAGCAGGTCATTGAGGGTAAATTACTATGAATCAACACTAAAAATATTTAGTTTTTTTTTTGTGTGTGTTTTTCCTTGTTTTTTATTTTATTTTTTATTTTTATTCTGTCGTGTTTGAGTTATTTTGCTTCGTACCTTTTACTTCTGGTAACCCACAGAGCAGAGGCTCTGAGCAGAGGCTCACAAATTTGCTACAAACAAGTTTCTTAGAAAAAAAATAAAAATAAAAAATAAAAAACAAGTTATATTCTCTTTCTTACTTTTTTAAAAGTTTTCATTTCCATATACAGTGGTACCTTGACTTACAATTACCTCAACTTACGAGTTTTCCGAGTCAGGTGCTGTCACTGGGTCGATCTTTTGCTTTGTGATGAGAGCTAAAATTTGAGATACGAGCGAGCTTCAGATACGCTTATGTTGCAACAAAATAGCCTTCACTGAATGTATAGAAGGTTAGCTCGACTTACTTACACAACAGGTTCGATCCTCGATGTCTGCACAGATAGGCAGCACTAAGAATCGCATTGCCTGAAAAGACGATATGAATTTTCTGGTATGATTACCCGAGGGTCATAACGAATAAATCGTAGACAATACATTGTTTGAAGACATTACAAATAATGCTTTTGTACAAAAATTCGAACTCTATAATTACGAGGGTGAGTCAAAAAGTAATATCATTTTCTTTATTTCATGTGTAGTTTTTTTTTAATAAAACTAATGGCTACATTAAGATCCTAACGAGGCTCAGAGCATGAATCCGACAAGTGAGATCTAATTTGCCAATCGACAATGTCCTCCTTCTGCGTGACAACACTCGATCACACACAAGCATCAGGACAAGGGAGAAAATCGACTCATCTGGATGGACAACATAACCACATCCTCCATACTCACCAGATTTAGCACCTTCAGACTATCATCTATTCCGCCACATGAAAGAGGGTTAGAGAGGCAAACATTATTTCAGTGATGAGGAAGTGAAATTTGTAGTGAAGAAGTGACTCAAAGAACAGTCAACAGAATTTTACGCGGCAGGGATACATGCTCTCATTCAAAGTTGGAACATTGCTATTGAGAGAAACGGTGACTATGTGGAGAAGTAAGATGTGATCCACAGAGGACCAGCTTCATTTTGATGTATGACACATGTTCCTGTGTTGGTAATTATACCTGTCCTAAACTAAATGGCATTATTTTATTTTTTTTACTAACTCTCGTATCTTGAAGTGTAGCATAATTTACCATCTAATCTTACAATTACCTCAACTTACGAGTTTTCCGAGTTAGCTGCTGTCACTGGGTTGATCTTTAGCACGAGCGAGCTTCAGATACGCTTATGTTGCACCAAAATAGCCTTCACTGAATGTGATCCACAGAGGACCAGCTTTATTTTGATGTATGGTACATGTTCTTGTGTTGGTAATTATACCTGTCCTAAACAAATTATTACCATCTAATCGCCAGTACTAAGAAATTGTTTAATTGTCATTATAATCAGCTGAGATCCAAAATCTTGACCTTTTACCCAACGTAGACGAGTACTTCAGTTAACTACTGAATATGCATAGAATCTTTATACTAAACTTAACTAAAATGAGCAATCATCGAAAGATTTGGTTGTTTTACTCATTTAACTACAAGCCCTGTCGTCTGGTGGTTTAAAATACACCGACTGCACCTCTGCAGAGGGGTAAGACCAGAACTATGGGGCATTCAGTGAGAATCGAGATCGCGAACAATAGTCTGCTGATCTATCTTGGCAACCACTACACTGTGTGAAGTTCTCAATGTCATTTTTTAGTTATTAACTAACTAAGCTTGTTCAGTTGTAGCACAATGCCAGAAGTACGGGGCACCCAGTAAGACTCGAACTCACTAACAATTATCTGCTAATCTAACTTGCTAACCATTACACCACGTGAGGTATATGATGTCTTCTTTTAGTCTCCTAGTAGAATGATTTTTTATCTATCCTATTCCAAGCGTCTCATCGTAATGTAAGGGTTAGCAAGCTAGTATCACAGATCCATTACTACGGAATAGCGAGTTCAATCCTCGGTGTGTGACCCATAAAAATCCTCATGTAAAAAAACACTTTGTGTTCATCTGGCGTGGGGGAGATTAAGAAAATATTATTTCAGGCGTCCTGTCGTGATGTAATGGTTAGCAAGCTCGTCTCGCAGATCCATTACTACTGAATAGCGACTTCGATCTTCGCTGTATTCCCCATAAAAAATCCCAAAGTAAAAAAAGACTTGGTATTTATCCGGACTGGTGGGAGGTCAGGAAAATATCATTTTAAGCGACCCGTCGTGGCGTAATGGTTAAAGCCTGTCTTGCAGATGCATTACTATTGAATAGCGAGTTCGATTCTCGCTAGATGCCCCATAACATATTCACGTAATAAAGGCATTCTGTAAATCCGGCTTGGTGGGAGGTCAGAAAAATAAATTACTACTGAAAAGCGAGTTCGAACCTCGCTGGATGCCCCATACTTGCGATCTTGTGTCACATCCTACCCGTGGCAAACAGATTGGGTAAATAGCTGTATCTATACCATTCCTTTTTATGCAGGTTGCATACAACCATTGTCCAATATCATCACAGTAGTTTTACATCAATCTATTTGACAGGCCGTCTCTCGAGGAGTGACCAACAAAGTCTTCCTGATTGTTGATATTTAGTTATTTTTTCATATAATTTCATATGAATTGCGGGGATGGAGAAAGTTAGCCATACATTGAATATAATAGTTCAATTGATTCTAACTCAGACAGACTCTCAAAAATTTCCTTAACTATTTATAATGACTTCCAAATCAAAAACATAACTTGTTTGTTAGTCAGTTGAATATTTTCAAGGTATTTAATTCTCTGAATGTATCTCTGCTCAGCAATGCTTTCATAATAACAAAGGAATCATGGGAAAATATGAAAGAAATGAAAGAACTTTTGATAAACATTAAATCAAAAATTTAGAGGTTTGAGCATGCGCAGAAACCTGCCTCGGAGGTTCATTTTTCAAATAAGTATTCATTTATTTTTTTATTTAAGTTTATTAAGATTTTCTAGCATTTTACTTTGTTTTATGTTATTTTATTTTTCTCGGCAGACTTTCTCTTGTAGAAATGTCAAACAGGTATGAAAATGCTTGAGAATAGATTTTCTTTAAAAGATGGTGTAGCGAATTTTCTTCTTTTTTTTTCCTCCAGCATTTGTCGACATCTCTTTGGAATACCATCTAAATTCTCTTCTCTCTTTCTCTTGTACCCTTTTCCTTATTTTTTTTTTTTTTATCTTATTTCTATTTTTTAGTTTTCGACCTTTTGTAAGTCAGTAAAAAGACGGATCTCGCTAAGATGAATTCCTATATGATTATGATACGAGGAAAAATGAAAGGATTTGTGATTAGCCAGAAGAAACAATGAACGTTTTCGGTATTTTATTTCTTTTTTAATTATATCAAAGAAAAGAAAAGAAAAAAAAACGTAACAAACAACTACAGGAAGCTTTACTAACAGTAAACAAAATGTCTGCCATTTTTTTTCTGAAAAAAAAAATGGACGCTTGTGTTAGAAGCTTCTAGAAGAATCAAATAACAGAAAGAATTCTGTCAATATTACGAATAAAAAAAAGGCTCAAAAGGAACCCTATTATGCAATTTCTAAATCTGGCTCGATATAGCGCTTAACATCATATTAGTATGGTTTAAAGTATTCATTTCTAATTCTAATAATCTGCACACAGTTGCATGGTTTCAAGCATTCCTATCTAATACTTATAATTTACACTCAGTTATATGGTTTCAAGTAACTATATCTATTTAATAATATCATTTATTTGTACACAAAAAAATGTATACCTATTTTAAAAAATCTTGATTCAATGTTTATCAAAAGTTCTTTTTATTTCTTTCATATTTTCCCATGATTTCTTTGCTATTATGAAAGCATTGCTGAGCAGAAATACATTCAGAGAACTAAATACCATGAAAATATTCAACTGACTAACAAACAAATTATGTTTTTGATTTGGAAGTCATTATAAATTGTTAAGGAAATATTTTATAATTCCAACTATTCCTATCTATAATCATTTTCACACAATTATATATGAAGTATTATGATTTTTATGGTTTTAAGTATCGTATCTAATACTAATAATTTATGCACAATAATATGATTCAAAGTAACGATTTTTATTTGATAAAAATCATTTGTTTGCACAGTTATAAAATATCAGGTATAATATCTAATACAAATAATTGGCGTATAATTGTACGGTTTCAGAGTGTCCCATCATGATGTCATGGTTAGCAAGCTAGTCTCGATATCAATTACTACTAAGTTCCTACCGTCTAGAAGGTGCTAACTAAAGTTTCAATGTGCCACTAAACTACCTCCGGTGATAAGGTTTCAGTTCTGAATCTCTGAAAAGTAAGCAATTACTTCTTCATTTCTATTACTCCCAGGTTCACTCTAACTGTAGCACTCATTAAGGTCCCATCTATGGGTCAAATAGATATATCTAAAATTATTAGTATTAAATAGGAATTATCAATAGTTACTTTCGCGCTGAGGCTGCGAAATCACCGACAGTACCTCTGAAGAGGAAGTAAGGCCCCCACCTCCAATAGGGCCACCTTTTGGCCGTGAGTAGTGACTCGTGATACTTAAGGGCGGAATCCATGTGGCTGAACAGTTTATGATAGAAACACTCCACTTTGATCTTTGGGCGAGATGGGCGATCGGAGAGGCCCCCGTCGATCAGTTGGTTACATCAAAGACTAGCACCTATATAATTGTTCCGACTCTATTGTTCTTATGGAAAACCAACCAACCCTTCTTATCACACATGTGTTAGAAGGCAATAGCTAAGGGTCTTAGTGACCTGGGTATGATGCTGATGGTAAGGTTCCAATTTTGGAGCTCTGGGTAGTGTGAAATATCCCTTCATATCCATTACTCCGAGGTCCATTCTGACCCGGAGTGGTAGTACTATTTACGGTAAAAAAATGAGTTAATTTTTTTTGAATACGTATCAAGAATAAATAAAACAAAAACGTGTTCGGCATGAAATAACCCAAGGGTTGACATGCCGTAAAACAAACCAACCAACCATTAATAGTGACTTAAAATCATATAATTTTGTGCAAACCAAGAATCATTAGATAGGTATAGTTACTTGAAACCATATAATTGTATACAAATTATTTGTATTAAGCATAGTTACTTGAAGCTATAAAGACATGAGCTGCTATAGAAAGATTATCGATCACAGGGAAATCTGATCCCTGATAAGAAAAAGCGAAAATTCCTCCAACCTTTAGCCGTGTCAGTACTCCTGTATGACTGCACCACTTGGACTCTAACGGATCGCTTGGAGAAAAACTTTACAAAGATGTTGCGTGCAGTCTTAAACAAATCCTGGAAGCACCACCCCATAAAAGAGCAGCTATACGTCCACTTGCCTCCTCTTTCACAATCCATCCGGGTAAGACGAACAAGACATGCTGGACATTACTGAAGAACCATGAACCAAGACATTACTGAAGAACCAAGAACGAGCTCATAAGTGACGTTATACAATGGGTACCAACACATGGACACATCAGTATAGGCCGACCAGCAAAGATACATATGTCTTGTATCACACAAAACCATTCGGATAAGACCAACTTCATCGGTGCAGACACTGGATGTTGTGCTGAGGACCTTCCAGGAACGATGGCAAATAGTGACGGGTGGGGATGAAGTATCATGGAAATCTGTGCTGTCGGCACGACTCGATGATGATGATGATGATAATGAGGAGGAGGGGAGAAGGAGGAGGAGGGAAGGAGGAGGAGGGGAGGAGGAGGGGAAGAGGATATAAAAAGGTGTTGTAACCGAAATATATTGGGATGATAGAGGCTATCTGTGATAAAAGGTCGGTTTAGACACCGCAGAAAGCAACCCTCTTGTGGTGAGGTGCTAAAATTTATTAGTTCCGTCGGCATTCCATTTTAGGAGTGTCTCAGGTGTCGAGAAATAAACCCAGTCCTTCCACCTTTTAGACGAGAGGACAAATTCTGCTTGGGATGGAGTCTGGAGGTAGGCCCCTGGAATTAAGCTGATAATTTTGTTCTGTGCCTCGTAGCACAAAAAAATAAAATCGACCCCCACCCCAAGTTCAAAACCCATCTTTCAACTTAATTAGCGCTGCACGTATCTCACCAGACATTTCAAACATCTTAAATTACTCAAGATACGACATGTAGATCTAAAGTTTAAGTGAATTGATTTACAATCCGTTTTTTTTCTCTATTGGTGAAGCCATTTTTTAGTACGTTTTCTCGTTTCATGTGTCTCGCCAGATATTCCGTCTATCTCCTGAAATCGTCCCAAATAATAAATCTCAATAAGTTTATATAATTTCTATTCATTTACTCTTTAGACTAGCTTAAAAGCCGACCAATCGAACAGTAATTAGTCTAGCTCCTACGGAGACAGCACACTTCAAACACAACAGTTATACGGTCATTTACCACCCATCTCGCAAAACCATCCAAGAAAGACGAGTAAAACATGCTGGAAATTGCTGGGGAAGTAAGGACAAATTCATGAGCGACTTTCTTCTCTGGACTCCTACACAAGAACATACCAGTTCTATTGGTAAAAAATTACATTCATCAGTTCTGTACGGGCTCTAGGTGCCGATTAGAGGACTTACCAAGAGCAGAGGCCGATATAGACGGATTATGAGTGTGAGTCAAAGGAATCTGTACCGTCGACACGCCGTGATGATAATGATGATGAAAGATTAAACTAAACGCATCACATGACCTCCATGATGTCAACGGATTTTATTTTTCGAGTGTTTGTATTTATAATTAACCTCGAAATATAAATGTCCAAACAAAATTTGAATTCGAGAGAGCCGGTTTAGCTCAGTCGGTAGAGCGTCAGACTAGTAACCACAAGGTTCCGGGTTCGATACCGGCCCTCGCCAACTCAACGTATGAGTAGCACAGGGATCTGTGTGGTAAAGTGAGGAGCTGATGGTAGATGTGGCGCGCCTCCTCAGAGGCCAAACTTGGTCTAGGACTAGTGAAAAGGGAATAGACTCCTTCCTAATACCGACATTAGGCCTCCCCAACGACTTTATAAGGATTCCTATTTGGTTTACTAGATTCTGAAAAGACAAGTTAAACTTTCAAACTTAATTGAAATTTCCATTGCTCCAAAGCCCATAGAAAAACAACAGAAGTCTACTTGCCTCAGTATTTGGTTTGTTTGTTTTGTTTTGTGGCATATCAAGCTCAGTGGGTTATATAATGCCGATAAAGTTTTGAAATAAATTCATTCTTAATGAATACTCAATTTTTTTTATAAATACTTTTTTCTATTTAACCCATAGATGGGACCGTAATAGGTACTACCACTCCGGGTCAGAGTGGACCAGGCAGCAATGGTGATGAAGGGATGCTCCACATTCCCCAAACCTCCAGAACTGGAACCTCACCATCAGATAGAGTTTAACGTCATTCCCAGGACATGAAGACCCCCAGTCACTGTCTTCTAGCACCCATATGATAAAAAGGGGTTGGGCTTGCCATAAGGGCAATAGGGTTGGGGAAATCATATAGGTTCTATGGCTTTACGTGACCAGCCGATTGATCGGAGGGTTGCCCCAGTGTGTTTTCACAAAAAAACATATAATGCACTTCTCACTCAGTCTGGAAAAAGTGTAGATAAGAATAATACTGCTATCTTTATAAATAAGGTTTCGAGATGGTGGAAAATTTTAGATATAAGGCCCTTCAAATCAGTGTAGATTTACGGTGAAATGAAAATGGCCGACCAAAATATATGGCTTCGTCAAAGTGAAACAAACAAGGGGAGGTTTATTGCCCAGTGCCCGAGGCGCCCCATTGACTTAGTCATTGAAGATCCTCTTATAAAATATTGATACAATATCTCCTATTAATTATAATAGAAACTGTGTGCCTCTCTGTCTGTAACCGAAAGTATATCAGTAGCCAAGTCACAATTCCATTAGTTATTTACGTCACATTCACCAGGATTTTATCTTTATTTAAACCTCAAATGTTGATAAAATTGTTTTACATTACTAATACTATTGGCCTTATCTAGATATTTGCCATGTACCCCACGTGTACGGGTCAGGCCCTATTAATGTGGGACCACCCACGAACCGAAGCTCATGGGTGGCGGGTGCAAAAATTGCGTTGATCCCATCGGCATTGAAATCAGATGTCTGAATGACAGCCGACTTAATTTTATCATTGAGTTTGGTAAAATGACCCTCAATATGGGTATTTGCCTCATACCCCACTTGTATGGGCTGGGCACAAGGCCTCGTTTTAACGTGGGCCCACCCACAAGCCGAAGCTCATGGGTGGGAAAGAACAAAAATTGCGTCGATCCCTTCGGCATTTCTCCCAAGGGGGCAGGTATTGCCTGGGGGGATAGCCCCCTGGAACCGACGCTATTAATTGAACACACCGGTCCAGTGGCCGAAGCACACCGGACCCCCGTCCCGAAGGACGGATTGGAAAATGACCCTCAATATGGCTGACAGTCAGGATAATCGTATAAAACAATTATCCAAACACACGACTACTACCATATACAATACTTGCAGTGGAATGTCGACATCTTTTAGCTACAAGTCTTATTTGTTTCTATTATATGTTCTACTAGAAAAATTTCTGATACATTAGAAAAAGAATTTGGTAAACTTCGTCAAGGATCAGGTGGCACCTATTCATAAATGTCCGCCAGTATATTGAAAAACTACATATTAAGCATACATCTTTTAAATCAAAATGTAAGTATTGATGCTTTTCATGCTAAGGCAGGGCACCAATATACATCTTATGATTATAAACTTTGTGAGGAAGATTCAGAAAGAAATAAGGTGCGGTAAAGTGAGGAACTGATGGTAGATGTGGCGTTCCGTTTCAGACGCCAAAATCAATCCCCTTGGTTTAGTGCTAGTGAAAAGTTGATAGACTCCCTCGCTGCCTGGCTGATATTGACTTTAGGCTACCCCGACGACTTTATTGAATTAAACAATCATAAAACCACAGCGGAAACAGTTAACAAATAATAACTTATCCACGAGTTGTTCTTTGTCAAATCATTCTTCATGTTTTCTATAATTAGTTTAAGTTGAAAGTATTCTTTAATTTTGAATGCCTAACCTTCACTGTAAAATTTCTACAGGAAACACATACAAAAATAATCTGGTTGAGAAAAGATGATACCCCGAACTGATTCCTGGAATACTTTAAAAAAATAAAAATTTAAAATAAAAAGTAAGATAATGAAATATTTACTACAAGCAAAACATGTCAAAAATCACAATATACTCTTATAGACATGTGTGGGCGTACTCGAAGGCGTTTATTTGATTGGTTGATTTGCTATGTCGATTTTTTACTTTCATCCCTGTTTGTTTGATCGTGTACGCTTCCAAAATCCCCACGTATTTGTTATTCTCCTTCTCTCCAAGTGTTCTTATATTTTCCTGATTTGGTAGTTGTATTTCGTCAGTGGTTTCTCTTTTCTCCCTTTTCATCACTAGAATGGCACATTTATCATTATTATTATTATTATTATTATTATTATTATTATTATTTCACTCCCTAAAAGTTTTTCACACCGACCTACGGTGTTGGTCTTTCACTGGAGTCTGAGTGACAGCAAGTTTCCTCAGATCTTCAGGACTATTATTATGATTATTATTTCACCCCATTTAAATACTTGTTTACTAAATCATTTTCAAAATCATAAAATTAACAGCAATGACTTCCTATCAACAAACGGAAATCCATAATTGGCTAGTTGGTTGGGTTTAACGGCACGTCAACCCGCATGTTATTTTATGCCAAATACATTTTTGTTATATTCATTTTTGTTGGGTATTCAATTTTTTTAAACACACATTTTTTAAAAATTCGTTTTTGATCTATTTAATTCCAAAGATGGGACCCTAACAGGTACTACCACTAGGGGTCAGCGTGAACCTGGGGTAATGGCAATGAAGGGGTATTCCACACGCTCTAGAGTTCCAAAATTGGAACCTCATATTCACTTTAGCATCATATCCAGGACACTAAGACACTTAGCTATCGTCTTTTAGTACATATATCATAAAAAGGGTTACATATATGATTAAAAAAAGGGTTGGGGTTACCATTAGAGCTATTGAGGTCGGGACAATCATATTGGTGATAGTGTCCAGCCGATTAATCTGACTACCCTTCTTGCCCAAGTAAAGACCAAAGTGGAGTGTTGCATGCTATGGTCTGCTCAGCCACCAGGATTCTATCCTCAAGCATCACGGGTCGCCACCTGCGGCCAACAGGTGGTCACATTGGGGGAGGGTCTTACCCCCCTGCAAAGGTCCAGTCGTCGTATTCTACAGCCCCAAGAATTGGTCGAGAAAATACAGAGAGAGAGAGGGGGGAGAGTAACAAGTGATATAGTTACCTTTTTAAAAACTATTTCAAGAAAATACGTATGTTTCTGACTTAATATGTATCTTTTTAAAATATCATTTACGCGAATGTGTATGGAGGCGTGTGCAGCATGAACTCAAATTCGTTGATACGTTCAACATTCTATTCAGTCGTTATACTGATAGCATTTTGAAATTCGAAAGGAGGTGAAGCAATATTTGCCTAGCCCCACCTCAATTATTTCAATAGGAGGTAAAGGCAACATCTGACTGTAAAAAAGGGCAGAGAATACACGCCCTCGTTTCATGTTTGGTTTTGGTTTTGTTTTGTTTTTTTTTTTTTTCTTTTCTTTTCTTTCTTTCTTTCTTTCTTTCTTTCTTTTATGCTTTCTTTCTTTCTTTTTTCATGCTTTCTTTCATGCTTTCTTTCGTTACTTTTTCTTTCAGTAGGATCTAAAACAGATTGTTATCTTTCTTACGCCTCTTTCTTCTTCTTCTTCTTCTTCTTCTTCTTCTTCTTCTTCTCTCTCTCTCTCTCTCTCTCTCTCTCTCTCTCTTCTCTCTCTCTCTCTCTCTCTCTCTCTCTCTCTCTCTCTTTTCTTACTTTTTCGTTCAGTAGGATCTTAAAGAGATTGTTTTACTTCTTGTTCGCATTCCCTCCTCCCCCTCCTTCTTTTTCCTTCCTTTCTTTTTTTTTGCTTTCTTTCGTTACTTTTTCTTAACAGATTGTTTTTCTTTCTTATTCGCCACTTTTCTTCTTCTTCTTCTTCTTCTTCTTTCTTCCTTTCTTTCTTTCTTTCTTTCTTTCTTATTGCTTTTTTTCGTTACTTTTTCTTTCAGTAGTATCCTAAACAGATTGTTTTACATCTTATTCGGCTCCCTCTTCTTCTTCTTCTTCTTCTTCTTCTTCTTCTTCTTCTTCTTCTTTCTTTCTTTCTTTCTTTCTTTCTTTCTTTCTTTTTGTCATTTCCTTCTTCTTCCCCAGAAATGGGTTAAATAGTACCACTATTGTTATTTTACTAGGATGGCATTGGCATCAGATAACACACGAGGGTTGATCTGCCATTAAACAAAGAAACCAAACAAAACCCCCTTCCTCTTTTTCTTTTTCTTTATCATCACCTCCTTTTCTTCTTTATCAAATCCTTCTTCTTCTTCTTCTTCTTCTTCTTCTTTCTTTGAAAAGTCCTCTCATTCTTTATTAGCTTTCCCTCCATTTTTCTTTTTCATCTTTATCAACTCCTTCCTTTTTATCAACTCCCTCTTCCTTTTCTCCTACCACTACTACTCCACTAATTTATCTACTACTACTTACTTTTCCCTGGTGTTAAAGGACATAAGAATATAACGTTCAATTCGTTCAATAAAAAAGGGCGGGAAAAGGGGGAAGGGAGAATTAAAAAGAATCCTTCCCCTCCTTCCCTCCTTCCCTCCCTTTCTTCTTCTCTTCTTCCCTCCTTCCTTCCTTCCCTCCTTTCTCAGCTACAAATTACAGACGGCGGAGAAGCGAACCTTGTTTATATGGATGAAGTGTAAACGAGAAAGTGCACGTAGACGTCGGTTATCCGTTAAGGGGTGGAGGGGTTGCACGGAGGAGAAGAGATGACGTGGTTTGGGGATGATGTCGTCGCCAGAATGAAAGGATTTCACAAGTTCAACGGGCTCGCTTTACTTTCTCCGTATTGTGACTAGGACGGACTTTTAAGGCCCATTATGGCCGGGCGCGCTCCTTGAAGTGTGTGGTACACAGAAAAGAAAAGAGAGAGGGAAAGGGGTGAGAGAGAGATGGAGATGAAGGGTATCTTAAATGTGGTCAGTCATCAACCCAAGTCAAGTCCACTCATTTAGCACATCGTTAATCTTAAATGCCCTCTTAAACAAAACAAAACAAAACAAAACGTAAACTTTAAAGAAGATAAAAACGATTAAAACGTGTGGATTGAAACCGTCAAACAGGCATTAAAATGGACGCCTCCGATGGTGTAATGGTTAACGAGCTAGACTAACAGACCACAGCTAGTAAGTTCGATTCCCATTAGAATTCCTGGTTTTGCGAGATGAAAGGTAAATGGCCATACTTCTACCCTTGTGTCGCATTAAGTTTAGTAAATGGAAATATGTATTCAACTATATTCCCTCCAGCTATTGGTAAATAGTAGGGCAGACTGGGCTCTTTAACCTTGGTATAGCAACTGGTCAAGAAGAAAAACTGAATTCAACCCGTTAAACTCAGCTAAAAAATTGGTAAATAGTAGGGCAGACTAGGCTGTTTAACCTTCTCCTATACCGGTTGGCAACCGGTCAAGAAGAAAAACTCCGCTAAAAAATTGACCTGATTGTCGCACCCTGCTCGTGTGTGTGAGGGGGGGGGTAAATATTTTAAAATATCTTGAGGCGCGTGGTTTAATATTAATGTATTTCTTGTGGGTTTGTGTGATATACGGCTGGTGGTCATACAGCTGCTCTGTACGGCCACATGCCGGCTATCACACAAACCATCCGAGTAATACGAACAAGACGCTGGATACTGCTGGAGAAGTAAGGACGAACACATTAGCGACATTCTCCGGTGAACACCTGCACATGGAGACGCCAGTGAGGGCCATCCAGTAAAGATCTGCATTGATTAACTCTGCACGGATTCTAGATGCTGCACTGTGGAACTCCCGAGGGCGATGAATGACAGGAACGGATGGCGAGAGATTGTTATGGATATCCGTGCAGCCAGCGCGACCTGATGATGATGATGTTGATGATGATGATGATGATGATGATGATGATCTCTTTTAAGTATTATGTATTTACCCAACACCTCCGCACGAGCGGGATGCGACACAATGTCAATTTCTTAAGCGTAGTTTAACAGGTTTGAAATCAGAGTTTTCCTTCTCCTAGACTAGTTACCTAGCCATGGTTAAAGAGCCCAGTCTGCTCTACTATTCACCCATGGTTGTAAGAAGAATAGTTGGATATATATCTTTCTCAAGGATATAAGGGCAATGAGAAATGCAGACAGCCTCGTCCAGGATTTTGAACTCGTTTTACTGTCAATTTCCTATGACGGTAACCATTACATCACGCGCCTCCACAAAGTATTAAGTATTTATACGACAGAGACGGATGGAGAGACGGGACGGATGGAGAGAAATTGTAATAGATATCCGTGCATTAATTTTAGTAAATGAAAATATGTGTACAACTATTCTCCCTCCAGCTATTGGTAAATAGTAGGGCAGACTAGGCTGTTTAACCTTCTCCTATACCGGTTGGCAACCGGTCAAGAAGAAAAACTCCGCTAAAAAATTGACCTGGTGTCACACCCTGCTCATGTGTGTGAGTGTGGGGGGGGTAAATACTTAATAATATCTTGAGGCGCGTGGTTTTATATTGATGTATTTCTTGTAGGTTTGTAATGATGCGACAAAGTAGGATGCGACACAAGGTCAATTTTTTAGCGGAGTTTAACGGGTTTAAATTCATAGTTTTCCTTATCCTATACCGGTTGCTATACCAAGTTTACAGAGCCCAGTCTGCCCTACTATTTACCCGTAGCTGAAAGGAGATTAATTGGATAAATATATTTCTCGTGGGTATAAGTGCAATGAGAAATGCAGACAGACTCGTCCAGGATTTTTAACTCGTATCCCTGTGCTCATTTCCAATGCCGATAACCATTACACGATGCGCACCTCTTCTAACTATTATAGCTAATCTTAACTGTGGCTTGGATTATATCGATTATTCCACTGATTTCCACTTTATCCAATCTCTTTTTCAGATTCTTGGGGACTATTTCAAGGGCTTTAACTACGATTGATCACCGCCACCTTCACTTTCCCCAATTTTGTCAGCTCTCAAGCAATGTTTAAGTATTTTCCCCAATTTTTCGTTTTCTTTTAAGTTCACTTTTTGATCAGCTAGAATAGCAAAATACATTAGTTTATAAGTTCTCTTTTTTCTTATGAATTAACATTCTAATTAATTCTTGTTAATCAATAATTTAATTAAAATTGATTTGAAATGCCATCTAACTCTAACTTGCTTAATCTTAATTTCTTTTAATAATGAATTATACAAGTTTTTATTTGTAATGATTTTTTGTAATGTTTTAACATGCCACAATAAAGCTGAGGACAACAGTCCGAAAAATCAAAATTACAAACATATAAGTTTCTATTTTTTATTCTCTGTTGTTTATTTGCATATTTAATTTGCTAATAAATCTAATAAGCTATTTTCAAATTTGTATAATTTTAACTTTGTTAAATAAATGTATAAAAATATGTTTTATTCAAGCCATGGTCTTCTAATTGGAATTGTCTGATCCATTCGTATCTTAAAGTCCCAGAGAATCTTATGCGTTCATTCTCTAGAATAGATACTGAATTGTGCATATATCATTCGTTTGTATAGTGAAACTTGAGTCTCTTGCACAATTCCCAGTGGATTAGTTTCTGGGACAATCATATAGTTGCTAGGGCTTGATATGACCAGCTGATCGATCGGATTGACCTTTCAATCACAGAATGGTTAGCAAGCACGGCTCACAGACTGTTATTAGTGATTTCGATTTTCATTGGATGTCCCATACTTCTGGCCTTGTCTTGTGCTACAACAAAGCTTAGTAAAGAAAGATTTATTGAGCTTTTTTCCCGCCATTATTTCAAGCTTGAGATTGTATCTTGATGGAAATTTAACGCTCCATTTCCAACTACTTGACAATGGCCGAAATTATATATTCTCTCATTTCCAGGTGATGGAAAACAAAACAAAACAAAAAGGATTCACGCAGAGATTCAGACTAATTTTGCAAAAAAAGAAAACATTATGAATGTAGATGTTTATATATTATATTCGTATGACCTTTAAGAAGAAGAAGAAGAAGAAGAAGAAGAAGAAGAGGGAGCCGAATAAAATGTACAACAATCTGTTTAGGATACTACTGAAAGAAAAGTAACGAAAGAAAGAAAAAAGAAGAAGAAGAAAGAAAAGAAGAAGAACAAAGAAAAGAAGAA
>CM042145.1:112438789-112478789 GCA_023376005.1 Doryteuthis pealeii
TATGTTATGGGACACCCAGCGTGGATCGAACTCGCACTTCAGTAGAAATTAATCTGTGAGACTAGCTTGCTAACTAATACACCACGACGGGACGCTTTATTAGTAAACTTCATTTAAAATCTCATTATTATAATAACAAATTCATTATAACAGCATTTTTAAAACCCCGGAGGCGGGAGTAAGATTTAAATACAAATATTTGATTGATTGATTGATTGATTGATTGATTAATGGCATGTCAACCCGTTTAGGGTTATTTTATGCCTAGATGTTAGGGAATCACGTTCATTGTACGTTCATACTTCCATTTTTAGGGTAGTTGCTTCTTACCACATTGCCTATAATTTCCTCCATGTCTGTACCAAATGTTCTTGGTATTTTTTTCTACCTCTATGATGGAATATTTCAAGGTTCCCTATCTATTCACCTCAGAACTCATTCTATTCGAATAAAACCCTATTACTATTGTAATCTGAGTTCTTTCATGAGAGCTAGTGCCAACGACTTAGGATAGGATCGCAGTGGTGGGATAACCACTGTGAGCGGCTTAAGGTTGGCGAAGAATCAAGAGTCGTTTTTTTTTTGGGGGGGGGTCATACGGTACTATCGAATATGAATAGTTCATTTGATCCATCCATGGGGCCTTAACAGTCAGAATTGATCTGGGAGTAATGGGAATTAAAGGGTACATCACAATACCCAGCTCTCGAGAACTGGAGCCTCACCATCAGATGCAGCTTAGCATCATACCCTTTAAAATTATGCTGACTAAAGTATGTATTTACCAACCCTTCCTCCGAGCCGTATGTGATACAAGGTCATTTTAAGCGGAGATGAACAGGTTTAAATTCAAAATTTTCCTTTTCCTAGACTGTTTGCACTACCAAGGTTAAAGATCGCAGTCTGCCCACCTATTTACCCACAGACAGAGGGAGAATAGTGGGATACATACATTTCCCAAGGGTTTTAGCGCTATGTGAAATGCAATGAGCTTCATCCAGGATTTGAACTCGGATAGCTGTGTCCATTTCCCTACTATGATGACCATTACGCCGTAGCGACTCCTCAACTAAATTTAGTGAAATTCAAAAGAAAATCCATGAAATACACTTAGTAAAAAATCCTCCCGTTTTTCCGGCAAATTCGTTGTAGCATCCCCGTGAGTGCCGTAATAACGAGAGGTCTACAGTTTACTATCGCCAACACACATACAGACATTGATAGACAGAGAGAGATGGGTGGGGGGCATCTATCTACGCGTGTCTGTTTTATACCAATTGGTAGGGTACACACCCATAGCGCCAACAAACTCGTGCTTGCAAACATCGAAACAATGAACAAACATGATGTCTCTATTTTAGCTTCGTTTTTTTGTTTTTTTTTTTTCACTTTTCTTTTTTTTTCTTTCACTTTTCTTTTTTTTTTTTTTTTTTTTTTTTTTTTTCAGGTCGAAAGAACATTAAACTCTAATTGTTGTCGACATTACAACAAAAGACCAGCCAACATATACAAGAACAATGGGCCAGCAGATAAAAGAATCTTGTTCCAGAGTACAGTCTCTCTCTCTCTCTCTCTCTCTCTCTCTCTCTCTCTCTCTCTCTCTCTCTCTCTCTCTCTCTCTCTCTCTCCATCCGACAGCAAATCTATTGAGTGTAATCTTCAAACCAAACACAGTGATTAAGGAGAGAGAGAGAGAGAGGGGGATGTTTCGAATAATTACAATAAAAGAACGAAGAAGCTGAGCAAACAGTGCCGTGAAGCTTGTAGCTGAGAGATGTTGCCATATGGACCCGGTGAGGGTGATAGATCTTCTTTTTTCTTTCTTTTTTTTTTCTTTTTTTTTTTTTTTTTGCAAAAGGCGGTAAATAAAAGATTTCCTTCTCTGAGGTGAGTTTCTATAAACAATAGGACGAGAACATTTTCGGATGCTCAATACACTGGCTCATAAACAGAAAAAAGAAAAAAAAGGTAAATATTGTGAAAAGTTTAAACTTCTCCGATCTCCAGAATTGGACCCTAACCATCAAATGCAGTTAAGTGTCATACCCAGGTCACCCCTTTTTCGGGGGTGGGAAGGGGCGAGTCTTACCCATTCCAGGGGATAGAGTCTGTGTCATGGCGGTAAACAAGAACAGTTTTAAAAAAAACTGTTCTTGTATGTTTATTTATGACTGCATTTTTTTATTATTTTTGTAAAAGGCAGCAAATTGAAAATTTCTTTCGCCGAGGTAAATTTGTGTAAACAATAGGACGGTTGAGGCGGTTAGTGTAATGGTTATCGTCCTAGGAAATGGAATTAGTTCAAATCCTGGACGAGGCTGTTTGCATTAATATACCCTGAAAAAAAAGGTATGCATCCATTATTCCTCCAGCTATGGATAAATCGTAGCGCAGGCTGGGTTCATTGACTGTGGTTAGACAAATAGTCTAGGAGAAGGAAAACTCTGACTTGAAACATGTAAAACTCCGCTTAAGAAAGTAACCTTGTGTTACAACCTACTCGTGCGAAGGATTTGATATATATATATATATATATATATATATACATATATATATATATATATAAGGGGGGGAGATTATGTACTTAATTAAAGTCATACCTAATTTTGTTCTCACAAATTGTCGGCCTTCGCCATTTTCAAACACACTGTTTGACTACTTCATATATATATATATATATATAATAAAAAAGAAGGTCCGCAAAATGGATTATGTTTTGAGAAAAAAAAATGTTATCTTACATTTGCGACATGTGTTTCAGATCTTCTGATATCTTCTTCAAGCATTGATTGATCATATGATTGATCAATTACATTTGCGACACGTGTTTTAGATCTTCTGATATCTTCTTCAGGCATTGATCAATCATATGATTGATCAGTGCCTGAAGAAGATATCAGAAGATCTGAAACACGTGTCGCAAATGTAAGATAAAAATAATAAAAAATTTTCTAAAAACATAATCCATTTTGCGGACCTTCTTTTTATAAAATATTTAATTTTCTCCGTTGGACCCATAACAACACTTTATATATATATATATATATATATATATATATATATATATATATATAATATGTCTGTGTCTGTGAGAAAGAGAGAGAGAGAGAGAGAGAATGTGTGTGTGTGTGTGTGTGTGTGATAGGAGGGGAACATTTTCTGCTGGTCAATATACTGGCTCATAAACAGAAAAGTAAGAAAAAGTATATATTGTAAAAATGTAGTCATTAGCAAACTTACAGCAAAAAATTGTTTGCTTATTTACCCCCTTGACGCTGACTGTATCCCTTGGAAGGGATAGAAATCCCCCCCACACACACACCACTAAATGAGGTGTTCTGTGTAGAACACTAAACTGTATCTGATGGTTAGACTAATAGTTTCTCGCCTAGACGATTGTTCAAACCACTTTTAAACTTTGAACAATCGCGTAGGCGAGAAAGTGTCAGTAGCCTAGCGCCATTGATTCCATTTCCACGCCACTCAATATATATATATATATATATATATATATATATATATTATTATTTATATTTTGCTTGAAGGCAATTATAATGCACGTATCGCATAAAATTCGATAATTATAGAAAATAATCTTGACAAGTTAATCCCGGCAAAGGATGGCTCGTTATGCAGAACACCGTACAGACTGTTTCGACTTTATTAAGTCTCTTCAGCGATGTATACTAACGACTCCCCTCCGACAGGAATCGAAACCGGGACTTCACAGGCATAGTCAGAGACCATATCCGTTAATATATATATATATATATATATATACCAAACTTATTGGTAAAACCTTGCGGTAAGAAAAAAAACGGCAAATAGTTTGATTGTAAAAATATACTACCAAAATTCACCTGGGGATAAGAAGAAGAAAAAAAGAAAAGACTAAGATAGTCGTACCAACCGAAAATAATCGGTTAATACTATAATACTTGGCTAAAAGAAATATATATATATATATATATATGAAAAATATACAGGATTATCTAAAAGCTAAAAAGTAAAGAGTGCTCAATACCTAAGTAGAGCGAATAATAAAGTTAAACCTAATGAGTCAGATATATCTACTAGCAGTTTCGCTTAGTAGCTCATCAGGACATAAATCTGACATTAGGTTTAACTATATATATATATTATATGAACAGGATTGGCACAAGTTCAATTTCTTAATCGGAGTTTAACAGTTTGAATTCAGAGTTTACCATCTCCTATACTGGTTACCTAGCCAATGTTAAAGAGCCCAATCTGACCTACTATTCACCTATAGCTGGGGGCAGAGTAGTTAGATTCATACCATACCGAGAATTAGCGCAATGTGAACTGCAAAAAGCCTCGTCCAGGATTTGATCTCGGGCAACGAGACCATTTCCTACGACTCAAACCCTTACAGCACATGCGTCTCCAATATATATATATATATATATATATATATATATATATATATATATATAGAGAGAGAGAGAGAGAGAGAGAGAGAGAGAGAGAGAGAAAGTGATAGAGAAAGAGAGAGGGTATACATGATAGTAGGTATGACGCTCTGCCGCGAACGCAAAAATAATCTCCCTGGTCTAGCACTAGTGAAAAGGGTATATATATATATATATATAATATATATATATATATAGAGAGAGAGAGAGAGAGAGAGAGAGGGAGGGGTATATAAGTATCAGATCCGATTGCTTTGTTTTACTTTATAATGATAATTGGCTGATAATCAAGAATTTTCAGGAACTCGTTTTATTGTAGAAACATAAAAATCGTAAATAAGTGTGAATAACGTGTTTTATTGGCCGGTTGTAAATGACAAGCTCTTCCTTGCGCACTAATTAAATGACAGAATCTATTTTCAGGAAACATTAAAGATTGAATAGAATTTTCAGCCGAACCAGTTTATGACTTTAATTGTGGCCTCACCGTCCCATTTCTGACCAGTAAAGGCCATTGAACGACACTTGGATGCTGAATTGGTTCCACTCGTCTACCTTTGTTCTCAAGCTACAAATGTCACACTGATCTTGTTAGGGAAGTGATATACAATGGGAAGGTTTCAGTTCCGGATGGATCATGGCTCTCACCACTAAACCATTGATATCTCTCTATCTTTTAATATCTCTCTCTCTCTCTCTCTCTCTCTCTCTCTCTCTCTCTCTCTCTCCTCTCTCTCCACACTCACACACATACACACATACATGTGTTTGTGTGTGTGTGGAGATGCGTGGTGTAATGGTTAGAGTCGTAGGAAATGGACTCGTCGATCCGAGATCAAATCTTGGACGAGGCTGTTTGCATTTCACATAGCGCTAATATCCCTGGGAAAGATATAAATCCATATAGTCTCCCTCCAGCCAACAGTAAATAGTAGGGCAGACTGGACTCTTTAACCTTGGATAGCTAACCAGTCTAGGAGAAGGAAAACTCAATTCAAACCTGTTATACTCCGCTTTAGAAATTGACCTTGTGTCGCATCCTGCTCCCGCAAAGGGGTTGGTAAATATATATATATATATATACATATATATATATATATATCCAATAGACTAGATGAGTAGGGAATGATTCTGTTTGGGACCTACTTTATCCTCCGTATATCCACAGTGCATGCCCGTACGTACACATAAATATCTATATATAAATACACTTGGAAAGTAAATATAGTTGTTGGGGAGACCTAAAGTCGGTATCAGCCAGACAGTGAGGAATCTATACCCTTTTCACTAGCGCTAGACCAAAGAGATTGTTTTGGAGTCTGAGGCGGTGCACTATATCTATCATCAGCTCCTTACTTTACTGCACAGATACCTATGCTACTCATAAGCGTTGAGTTGGCGAGGGCCGGTATAGAACCAGGAACCTTGTGGTTCCAAGTCGGACGCTCTACTGACTGGGCTATATATATATATATATATATATATATATATATGTGTCTGTGTGTGTGTGTGTGTGCGTGTGTGTGTGTGTGTGTACATATGAATTAGGGTAGTGTGTACCTGGAGTCA
The DNA here is from genome assembly GCA_023376005.1 of Doryteuthis pealeii. NCBI lineage: Eukaryota > Metazoa > Mollusca > Cephalopoda > Myopsida > Loliginidae > Doryteuthis > Doryteuthis pealeii. The sequence continues at coordinate 112,444,792 of CM042145.1, forward strand.
ACGGCGCTTGGTTACAGAGAGTTTCCCGCCTATGCGATTATTCAAACCAATCTTGGTTTCAACTATCTTATTGGCGAGAAACTACTACCAAACACCGTTGACTCCATGTCCTGATAACCATAACTTAGATCTAAATGCTCTATCCACTATATTGAGCACTGTTTAATATTATCAATATATATATATATATATATATATATATATATATATATATATATATTCATCCGCATAGAGTATTACTTTCCTGTATCACAGCTCTTCAGTGTGGCTAAACTGGGATCGAATATATAAGAATGGATAAATATGTTCTAGTTTGTGTATGTATTCATTGCATGGATATGATTCTGTAACCCTGGGTTTCATGCATTTCTTTTAAAGCTTCTTTAAAAATCCGAATGATATAGCAAAATAATTATTGTGTTGGGAGGTTAATTTGCGTATTAATGTGCATAGGCTTGTGTTTTGTTTGTTTGTTTTTTTTTTAAGTTTTTTTTTTTTTTTTTTTTTTTTGTCTACGCATATATGTAGGCATGTATCTTTGTAGACTTATATACATGCAAAATCTTGGCCCATCACTAACTCACCAAGTGGGATAGTGATAACCTTACAGTATTTAGAAAAAAGATCTTATTTTAAAAGCAGCGACATTGGATTTAATTTTTTGGGAAATTGATTCGAATATTTTCGAAAAGGATCTTAATATTTTTTTAAAAATGTAACAAACTATTTGTGATGTTTAGTGCTTTAAAATGGGTCTTAATTTGGTTGTAATATTATGAGAGAGAGGGGGTGCGTGTGTTCACTCTTCATAGCTTTTAAATTTTAAATTTAATAACTTACGTCGTACAAAAGATATAATCATTTTGCCAAAGCATTAAATTTGGTGTGTCCATATGTATGTTGCCCACATATAGTTTGTATATGGGGAAATGTGGGTTTAGCCGTTGGCATTATTTAAAAAGCTAACAGTGAAACGCTTTGAATATCGAACGCGGTGATTTGTGGCCCAAACTACACAAATAGGCAAAAATCGTAATCTGCTCACTGCCTACCAAACCGATCTTTTCCATTAGAAAACATTTTAAAAATCAAAGGTGTGTTTGCATTTACAGTTTACTGATTCTTTTCTCGTATAAAATTATATTAACTTTTTGCCTACTTTAAGGCGCTTACAGCGGCTCTCCCACCGCTACGATCCTACCGTAAAAACTGATGTTTACTTCATTATGATTGAGCAGAAGGACTCAGGTTACAATAATAATAGAACTTTATTTTACTTTGACGAGAATGCGGCTAGGAATCACAAGGTTCCTGGTTTGATACCGGCCCTCACCAACTCAGCGTATGAGTAGCACAGGGATCTGTGTGGTAAAGTGAGGAGCTGATGGTAGGTGTGGCGCTCCACCTTAGACGCTAAAATTAATCTCCTTGGTCTAGCGCTATTGAAAAGGGGATAGATTCCTCGCTGTCTGGCTGATACTGGCGTTAGGCCGCCCCGACGACTTTACTTACAGGTAAAAATACGAAGAAAATTTCGTACAGTCATGGGGGAAATTTGGTAGACAAAGGGTTAAATACTGGTAAATGAGTTATGTTTTGTAATTCAATATTCACTTAATTTATGAATGGAAATTAAATTCGGTTACAAGGAGCTGGGCATAATGTGCATATTTTCCGGACCTCCCACCCGACCAATTTAACGTAAAGTTTTTTGTTTTTTTTTGCTTTTTTTTTTTTTTTTTTGGAGCCGTGCACAAGCTGAAGCTCATGCAATAGCCAATGCAAAAAAATGCGTGGTCTCGTCGGTATATCCCTTGATGTACAGGCAATAAACTCGTCGCTTGCTTCTTATAAGCAAGGTGATAGGTGCTGCCTGGGGGACGGCTCCATGGGACCACGCCAGTTACGGGGTGGGGCATAAAGTAAAAAGTTTAGAAAGCTCAGTTCTATACTGTTTAATTTCTTTTCTAAGAAAATCCTGTCAGAAAATTAAAATATATAAATGTTTCACAGATAATAATTAGTATAAAATAAAATAGTATTGAAAGAATGATATAGCACAATCTTCTAACCCCCTACCCCCGCCACCAACCACTATATTGGCATATCAGTCTCGGAAGACTATAATAAAGTTTTTGTGCCCTGAAGTTACAGCGTCTCCTGTCACTGTGAAGTCCGATGTTTGAAAAACATTCTTGACCACGAATTTCGCATTTGAAGGCTGTCCCTGAAGATGTTGATGTGCCGGTGCTTTGTTGCCGCTGCTTTCTCTAGACCTCTTAGCTTCATGGTGTTGCGTCAGGGTGACTTCTGACATGAACAGTCCTCTACGGAAATTCTGCAGCCACCGAGGGCGTCCTGAGCCAAATTTTCCCAGCTGGAAGGGGCAATGCCAAAGCACCTGGGTCATTCTTGCAGACTCCTTAAATCGCAGCTGGGGCGACCAATCTGTCTTTACCAGACGTAAGATCAAAAGAGTTGCTTATAATTATAAGATCAAATAGAGTGTATAAGATTTATAAACAAATGTGACAACTATTACTATCATGTGACTCAGAGAATATCAGTAACTGAAAGACTATGTACAAGGGCCGTCCCAAAGTTAAGGTCGCCAAAATAATTAGAAATCACAGAAATGTTCATTGTTTATTGTTAATGATCATTTTGAAGCTTGTACATGTATCTATTTTTCAACATAATCGCCGTTTTGGTCAATGCATTTTTCTGGGTATGTTGGTTGGTTGGTTGGTTCGTTTGATTTTTCGGCATGTCAACCCTTGGGTTATTTTATGCCGAAGACGTTTTTGTTTTATTCATTCTTGTTACGTATTCAATTTTTTAACATGTTTAAAACTAATTTTTGTCTATTTAACCCATAGTTGGGACCCTAACAGTCAGAGTGGACCTGGAAGTACTGGCAATGAAGGGGGTATTCCACACTCCCGAGATCTTCAGGATTGAACCCTCACTACTTGATGCAGATTAGCGTCATACCCAGAACATATACATTTTTATAGACGCTGTGGCAGTTTTTCTATGCCCATGTTATACCAGCTCGCCGCCATGTCGTTGAGCAAGCTTTGATCCTCGTCGTCGTTGCAAACTCCCTACACCACTTTCAGAAGTTTCTGACATTCATGCACGACTCGCCTTACACTTTCGTTAATTGGCGATGAATTTCAATCGGTGTAATGTTGTTGTTTTTATTTTTTGTTTGTTTGTTTTTGTTTTGTTGTTCTTTGGGGGGGGGTTTGAGTTCAAAACTGAATATCTGCTCGAGCATCACACTTGGCACTAGCGTCAATCGGAAGCTTAATCAGAAACGGCTGCCAAGCATAAATGAGAATGGCAGCAAGGCGCGCGCAAGGCAGGCATAGACGCATTTTATTTACCTCGTACCCCACAAGGGCCTATTAACGTGGGATCACCCACAAACCGAAGCTCATGGGTGGCGGGTGAAAAATTGCGTCGATCCCGTCGGCATTCCCCCTCAAGAGTGGGGCGCCTAGGCAGGCATAGACGCATGCACAACAAACAAAACAGTGTTGTCAATAGCCACACAAACAGTTTCCATACATTCCCAGCACTTTAGAGATTTCACCTTTTGGATTACCTTCGTATATTTAGTGTATGAAATTTATAAACAAATGTGACAACTATTATGTGACTCAATTGCGTGACTAATTAATTAACAGCAGGCCCTGTAGGCAATCTGGGTTTTTGTTTATCAAAATGATTAGATTTGGCATTAAATGACCAGAAAAGTGTTGATATGTCATAAAACAAAACGACCAACCAACCATATTATGTGACTCATAAAGTATCAATAACTGAACGACAATGTAGATTTTCGAATTTGATAAACTTTGCTTATTCTGGCACATAGACCTTAAATAATTGCTATAACGACTGTTTCTATTTAAATTACTGAGCAGTGTTATCGCTTCGAAGAGCTAGTGCGTTAAGTCTACCCGGGTCGTTAAGTTCTAAATAAATCTGACACAAAAATGTAGGTGCACGGCGATCGAACACACTACTTGCCGTAATTTGTCTGCGATACCAGCATGTTTTTTTTTTGCTTATTTTTTTCTGGTTTTCTTTTCTTTTCTTTTTTTTTTTTTTTTGTTCTTTAACCTTTTTTTGTTCTTTTTTGTTCTTTTTTGTTCTTTTTTGTTCTTTTTGTTTTCCTTTTTTTCTTCTTATTCTTTTTTTCCCCCTTTTTTCTTCGTTTTTCTTCTTTTTCTCTTTTTTAATCTTTTTATCTTTATATTTTAAAGTATATCAATAAATATCTTTTTATCTTTTTAATTGCACACTATATATAAATTTGAAATATAAAAATATATATACTATATAAATATATATATACTATACTATATACTTTATACTATAAATATATATAAATTTGTTTAAATTTAATAACAATACATTTTTTATTTTTATATTTTAAAATATATCAATAAATATTTTTATCTTTTTTCTTTTTGTTCTTTTTTCTTTCTACTTCATTTTTCTTCTTTTTCCTACTCTTTTCCTTCCTCTTTTTTCTTCTTTTTACTTTTCTTCTTTTTTTTTCTCCTACAATGTTTGAATCAATCAATCATACCCATAAACTCATCCAATACTTCCGTTTCCGGACAGTCCCTACTATATGTCTTTTGTTAGTTTTCTATACACTGGTAGTGTTAATAAAATATGTTAAATCTTATTTTTTAAATGAAACCTCATCAATCATCATTATGTTCTAATTCTCAATAAGGTATGAATCTAACTACTCTACTTCCAGCTATAGGTAAATAGTAGGTCAGATTGGTTCTTTAATATTGGCTAGGTAACCAGTATAGGAGATGGTAAACTGAATTCAAACTTGTTAAACACCGTTTAAGAAATTGAATTTGTGCAACATCCTGTTCATGCGGTGGGTTGATATATATATATATATATATATATATATATATATATATATATATATATATATATATATCCGACGTCAGTGGTTAGCCTCTGGTGTCGATCCAAAAGATAGGTCTTCCAGGCAGAAAGTTTCAACAAGCAATTGATTTGAGGACAGTTGCAAAACGGTCCTAAATGCTTTCTGTTCCTTCATCTTATTGGCCAATTTCTACCGGAATTGCTGTAGCAATTGCTGCAATTGAAAAGTTCATAAATAGAAGTGGCGATTTTGTTTACATCTTAAACAACAGATAATACATAGCTTTTCCAGCTCTCTGGTAAGTTCCAAGTATGTCTATATTCTTGCTTTCTTTTATTTTCGCTCTTTGATCTTTTGGAACGGCAAAAATCTTTGAGATGACAAGTTTTTTTCTTCTTGTTAATTAACTTTAGGTCTAGTCTTCCGGTCTGGATTGGATGAACTGGTTGCATCTCAAGACCCCAGAGAATTTTATGCGTCTCATTTCCTTTGATACCTGCTGCTCATCACTGTTATAAAAATAACATGAGAGAGTTACGATAAAAAAAAAATAATTAAGATGACTTAAAATGCTCATCAATAATAATAATGATTAATGATGATATAATAATATCGGTGTTCTTAAATATTCCGCCCGTTATCATCTTGCAACACCCTCTGATTAAAAATGAGACCGTCCAAATCATCCAAGATGAAATGTAAATACTGATTATCTGGTGTTGCTTACCCGCCGAATCTTTATTTCTTATAAGTGTCGTCACCTCAGCTAAATATTCTTTGACATAACAGTTGACATGCCGTAAAAGCAACCAGCCAACATGGTTCGATAGATTGGAAATGGAAGTTTGGATGGGTTTATAGTTGTGATTTAAATTCGAACCTTAGTAATAGTTCTCGTAGCTTAGTTGGCAAAGCAGCCGATTCGGATAATCAAGTTTCCTCAAAATCTGCTAAAAAATAACTGTAATGTAATCATTTACTTTCTAATTCAGTTAAATTGTTGAATTAAGAAAATTTAGCAGTGAAAGCCGGGAGTGGTGATAAGTTAGCATCCCAGCTGTTCTGTTTTTCGATTATACCCTCTGATTATATGAGTTCGAATCTGACCTGCAGCCTTTTCTTGATTATTGTTAATACACACTGCTTATCGCCATCATAGAAATAGTGACGCGAGTGAATTTCAATACAAAGCAAACGAAATTAAGATGGCGTAAAATTATCGTCAAAACTTTTTAAAAAGAATCACAATGCTTCTCGAAAATAAATAGATATTTGTTAATTAAAAATTATGCTTTCTTTTTATTTCCTTTTCTTTTCTTTTTTTTTCGTCCTTTTGTTTATTTATTTATTTTTTTTATTTCAAATATACCTTGGGACCCAGTTTACCGGAATGTTTTCCTCTCCGTGGTACTAATAAATAATGATAACAAGCCGTAAATGAGACAGAACTCCCACAAAAGGATAAACCACCACCCCCACGTTCACTGTTCGCGGGGAGAAGAAGAGGGAGTTTCTTGCTTGCTTACAGTCCAAAAGTCAGAGATTGAAACAGGAAAAGTCAACCAACAACAGCTGGCCCGTAAACAGTGCTGTCAGCATATTACTATTATAGTCTATCTTATCTCTCTTTTTTGCCTTACGAGTTCTTGTAAGAGGGTCAAGATGGTGTTTCCTTCGAGGGACGAATATATATATATATATATATATATATATATATATATATATATATATATTTCTCTCACGGTTGGTTTTTAGCCAGCCTTCAGATTTTAGGGGCGAATTCTTTCCGCTGACGAGTGTCACCGACTCGTGAACATAAAATTTTGGTGCTCGCAGAATAGGGGAGCAGGGTGTGTTTAAAGGGAGTCACATCAAAGTGTTGCGGTAATTTAGTCCGGCATTTAGAGTCGATGGCGAACTTAACGTGAAGACGGACGTGATTTTGTAGCTTCCCCTAAATTGCAAGGCTCATTTGTAAAACTGTCCTTTCTGACATGCGATATCGAGAATTATGCTTTGGGTAACTTAGCATCTTTGGCGTTTCTATCAGAATTTGAGTTGAGATAAGAAACACGTTGATATATTATAAATAAAGCCAACATAAAAAAAAAATAAAGTTATTTTGTTTTACACGTGTAGAGGGACTGTGTGGTTTTAAAACCCGTACCGATGAGAGCAAATGCTTACATGTTGGCTGTTATGGTTTCATTGAATGCTTATAAGATACACTTTTATGCCGCCCTGTCGATGGGAACTGTAGAATACAACGACTGCACCTCTGTAGAGGGGTAAAAAACAATGGGCCACCTGTAGAGGGACTGTGTGGTTTTAAAACCCGTACCGATGAGAGCAAATGCTTACATGTTGGCTGTTATGGTTTCATTGAATGCTTATAAGATACACTTTTATGCCGCCCTGTCGATGGAACTGTAGAATACAACGACTGCACCTCTGTAGAGGGGTAAAAAACAATGGGGCCACCTGTAGAGGGACTGTGTGGTTTTAAAACCCTTACCGATGAGAGCAAATACTTACATGTTGGCTGTTATGGTTTCATTGAATGCTCATAAGATACACTTTTATGCCGCCCTGTCGGTATGAACTGTAGAATACAACGACTGCACCTCTGTAGAGGGGTAAAAAACAATGGGGCCACCTGTAGAGGGACTGTGTGGTTTTAAGACTCTTACCGATGAGAGCAAATACTTACATGTTGGCTGTTATGGTTTCATTGAATGCTCATAAGATACACTTTTATGCCGCCCTGTCGGTATGAACTGTAGAATACAACGACTGCACCTCTGTAGAGGGGTAAAAAACAATGGGGCCACCTGTAGAGGGACTGTGTGGTTTTAAAACCCTTACCGATGAGAGCAAATACTTACATGTTGGCTGTTATGGTTTCATTAAATGCTCATAAGATACACTTTTATGCCGCCCTGTCGATGGGAACTGTAGAATACACCGACTGCACCTCTGTAGAGGGGTAAAAAACAATGGGGCCACCTGCTGACCATGGGTGGAGACCCGTGATGCTTAAGGACAGATTCCTGGTGGTTGAGCAGTCCATTACACGCAACACTCCATTTACTTAGGCTAGACGGGCGGTCGGAGAGGCCACCTCCGATCAGTCGGCTTGTCACGTCAATCCCTTGCACCTATATGGTTGTCCCAACTATTACTTTTATAGAAATTCCCTACCCTTTTTTTTAATCATATATGTGCTATAAGGGTCTTAGTGTCCTGGGTATGACGTTAAACTGCAGGTAATGGTGAAGTTCAAATTCTGGAGCTCTTGGGAATGTGAAGTACCGCTTTATTGCCATTACTCCCAGGTTCACCACTTTACTGTTTGTGTGCTGTTATTACTTAAGAGATTTTCGCACACAGTTATATGGTATAAAATATTCCTATATAATACAATTGTTTTATACACAGTTGTATGATTTCAAATATTTCCATCTTACTGAAATAATTCACACACAGTTGCATGATTTCAAGTATTCCTATCAAATAAAAGAAATTTACGCACAGTTGTATGGTTTCAAGTATTCATATTAAATGAAAATAATTTACACATAGTTGTATGGTTTAGAATATTCCTAACAATTACAAAAAAATTTCACACAGTTGTATAGTTTCAAGCATTCCTATATAATATTAATAATTATATATAATTAATACATCCCAACAAACAACATCACTGAATTGAACGACCTAATCTATGCGGGAGCAAAACTAGTCAGCAAAAAATTGGGATTCCAACACTCAAACCAAACAGAAACACAAAAGCTGGATGGGAAATGCGATTAAAAAGAGAAATAAAAAGCCTGCGACAAAAAAGCAAAAGCATTAGTAAAAAAGAACACGCAATTAAATGCAATGCTGGAAAAAAAAGAAAAAGAACAGACATGGCTAACTATACAGCATGAAAAAATAAATCAAAAATGCTAGTGAAGGAAGGTAGACTCAAAAGATACTGGGACAGAATCAAACAATATAAACAAAATAGGACCTTCTAAAATAATGAAAAAGAATTCTACAAACAAGTCAGTGAACAAAGCATTAGGACGGACGAATATCCGAATGCAAAGGAAACAGAAAACTTCTGGAGCAAGATATGGGAAAGGAAGAACATAACAGGAAGGTAGAATGGATAAATAAAATGAAAAGGGAACTGCAAGGACTCGAAGGACCCGAAGCAAAAATACATCTGGAATCGCTAAGAGCAAAACCAAAGAAATTGCCAAACTGGAAAACACCGGCCATGATGGAATATATGGGTACTGATTTAAAAAATGCACATCCATCCATGACATAATGGCTCGACAGTTGAAAAAATGTCTAGAATAAACAATGGATGACAAAAGGAAAAACTACCTTGATCCAGAAAGACTCCCCAAAAGTAACCATCCCCAGCAACTATAGACTAATAACGTGCCTACCTATAATTTGGAAATCTTAACGGCACAGAAAAAAGAATTCTACTACTCGCTTCATTGCCGTGGATTATTTCCTGAAGAACAGAAAGGATGCCGTAAGGGAACAAGAGGAACAAATGACCTACTCTATATAGATCAACACATTCTTAAAGAGGCTAAAGAGAGTCGAGACCATCCAGACTACAGCATTGTTGAGATCGGCTGGAATACTCAGAAGAGTCCTGGAGACCTGAGGAGACTTGCTGTCACTCAGCCCCAGGGAACCACCGACTAAGGAGGGTATAAAAAACTCCAATGAAGGGAAATAGAAAGAACTTGTCAACTGGTGGATTTTGCAGTTCCAGCAGATCACAGGGTGAAGCTAAAGGAAAATGAAAAAATGGACAAATATCTGGACCTTGCCAGAGAACTGAAAAAGTTATGGAATATGAAAGTGAAAGTGATACCAATTGTAGTTGGTGCACTTGGAACGGTCCCAAAAGGAGTGGAAAAGAATTTGGAAAGTTTGGAAATCAGAGGAAGAATGGAAACCATTCAGAACACTGCACTGCTGCAATCTGCCAGAATACTCAGAAGAGTCCCGGAGACCTAAGGAAACTTGCTGTCACTCAGACTCCAGTGAAAGACCATTAGCTAATGCTGATGTGAAATTCTCAAAAGGAGTAAATAATAATAATAATAATAATAATAATAATAATAATAATAATAATAATAATAATAATAATGCCTTACACCAGAGAGATAAAAGAGTGTATTTATCAAGAAAAAGAAGGCGGAAGAGGACTCGCCAACATTGAAGATTGATGCAACTATTCGAGTACTCAAAGAATACACTAAAAAGAGCAAAGAAAGTCTAATTGCAACACATGGACAAGCAGAAATACAACAAAAACTAGCAAACAAAAATAGGAAGAAAACAACTATATGGATTCATCAAGTGACAAATAAGCGATCGCACATGAGAAGATATGGACATGGCTTAGAAGGGAAAACCTCAAGAAAGAAACTGAATCCTTCACAATTTCATCACATGAGAACAAACTATATCGAAGTGAAAATAGATTGTCGCAACAGTAGAAATAGTGTAGAATGTGTGGAGACAAAGACGAAACGGTTAATCATATAATGAGCAATTGTAGAAAACTAGCCCAAATGCAGTACAAGAATAGGCACGACTGGGTGGGAATGGTGATCCACTGGGAATTGAATGAGAAAATAAATTTTCACTGAACTAATGGTATATGTACAAATCGGAATCTGCCCTAGAGAACGTGTCACATAAAATTCTCTGGGACTTTGAGATTCAGACGGATCACCTAATCCCGGAGAGGAGACCAGACCTAATGTTAATTATCAAGAAGATGAAAACTTGTAATATCATGATTTTTGCCAAACCCGCTGGATAACAGAGAGAAAATGAAAGAAAACGAAAAGATAAACAAATACTTGGACTTGGCCAGAAACTGCGAAAATTGTGGTAAAGTTCAGACCAACTTTTATTTAATTAAATTACATTTTTTATAAAAATTTCATTAAATGAAAATGAAATTGTAGTTGGTGCCCTTGGAACGGTTCACTAAGGTTTGGAAAAGATTTAGAGGAATTAGAAATCGGAGGAAGGTTCGAGACCATCCAGACAACATTAACATCGGCTAGAATACTCCGAAGAGTCCTGGATACTTGAGAAGTACTCGTTCATTGCCATCACTGCCAATTATACTTGGATTGGTACTACCAGTTAGGGTCCCATCTTTGAGTCAAACAGGTATGTTTGAAAATCAATTATTATACAGCTTCCATCCTGATTTTCTAAATCTCAGCTCTAAATCCTTGTCTAGCATCTTTAATTGAATATGCCTACCAGATAATCTGCTGCATAAACACAAACACACATACACACACACACTATATATATATATATATATATATATATATATATATATATATATATATGTGTGTGTGTGTGTGTGTGTAATTACAAATGAAATAAGACAGGAGAGTTATTTACCAAATCCACTTTTTAAAATCATTATGATAATTAGATATCAAATAACTTCGATAAACTCCATTTGTTAGTACATACAATTCACATTGCACTCTAGTAGTAAAATGATGTATGCCGTTTTAATGTTAGCACGGCTGAGGAAACTTATTTACCATAGTTTGAAATTGATCTCCGACAAGTCTTAAATGCCAAACGTTGCGTTCCTTAAACACCCGAGAGTTTTAGAATCCAACACCTGATTTTTGGTGGAGGAGGGGAGAGGGCTTATTTTTTGAGGGATCCAATATTGTCAACAGGTTGCTTTCATCTTCCTCATCTGTTCCACTGTTTGTTTGATGCCCTTCCAATTGTGCCGACCCCAGATAGCCCCAAAACGAACTAGCGTCTCATTAACCGAATCACTATCTCTATTTCCCTTCCCTTCAAGTTAGATAAGAATCTCTCCCCTTCCGTCATACCAAAAAAAAACAATTAAATTTCAGTAGGGTCCCTCCGAGGACATTGCGCCTTAATCAAAGTTTGACCCCGTCAGGTCTTCTCGGTGCAACGGCTTTATCTTAACAAAAAAAATAAAAATAAAACAAACAGATAAACCAATACGTTTTAAACGTCCTTAAATTTCCTAGTCTTTCAACTAACTCTTTACGAACATAAATGCCAACTCCAATCCCGCCTCCCACTTCTTTCTAAAGAGTTTTTTTTTTAATCTCCCTTAACATCACGTTAACACGGGGGGCGCAAGTGTCCCCTTTTATTTTATCACTTATAGTGTCTTGGTGACGCATTGTGTTAGCCTTATCAATCTTCTTTTTGTTCGAGCGGTTCACTCAAGTCTTTCTTCAGCTCTGTCGGCAGGGGCTTTTGAATACACGACTGCACCTCTGCATATCGATAAGACCCCTCAATGGGTCCAACTGTTGGCCTTTGGTGACGGCCCGTGATGCTTAAGGGTGGAATCCTTGTGATTGGCAATCCATGATATGCAAAACTCCGCTTTGGTCCTTACTTAGGCTAAACGGTCGTCGGAGAGGCCTCCACTGATCAATCGGCTGGTCATGTCAAATCCCTAGCACATATGATTGTCCCAACCCTATTGTCTTATGGCAAGCCGCAACCCTTTTTATCATATATGTGCTAGAAGGCGATGGCTGAGGGTCTTCATGTCCTGGGTATGACGTGAAACTCTATCTAATAGTGAGGTTCCAATTCTGGGGTTTTGGGGAATGTGGAGCACCCCTTCATCACCATTGCTCCCAGGTCCACTCTGACTTGGGGTAGTAGTACCTGTTAGGGTTCCATCTATGGGTTAAATAAAAAAATGTTCAAAACAAATTTTACCGTGTCTCAATAGTTCCACAACACAATCACTTTTAACTCCCTTCATCATCATCATCATTCGTGCCAGCAGCACGGATATCCATGACAATTGCTCACCAACTGTTCATATCACTCATTGCCGCTGGTTCTCCGTGCAGCATCCAGTATCCGCACAGCGTTGGTTAATGTAACTCTTTGTTGGACGGCCCGCACTAGCGTTTCAATGTACTGGCTTCCACAGGAAAACGTCACCTATGAGTTCGTAATTGCTTCTCCAGCAGTATCCAACATGTCTTGTTCGTCTCACTCTGATGGTTTGTGTGATAGGGGGAAAGTTGCCGTACAGCTGCTTTCTCGTGTGATGTTGTTTCCAAGATTTGTTTAAGATCGCACGCAGAATCTTGTGCAGCTCCCGTCTTGCTTATTTTCTAGACGTTTCGTTAGGGTCAAGTGGTGCAGCCATACTTATGTTTATTTATTTATTTGCATGCTTAATTCAACTTTAACTCTTTGCGTACTTTAAACCGCTCACAGCGGATCTCCCATCACTGACAACACAAAATCGCACACAAATCAAGAAGAAAAATGTGCTCTTTCACCAAGACAATGCACTGTGTCTCAAGTCGATCGGAACGATGACAAAACTACATGAATTGCACTTAGAATTGCTTCCGTACTTTATTTGCTTCGAATCGACTTTATTCATCAATATAGTCTCATTATAGGGTGATACACTGATTCCAATGCTTCTCTAGCAATTCGATGCCTAAAAGTTGTTGTTTTATTAGTTGGGCCCGAGACTTATTGAATGATGTGTTAAGGAAAGATATATATATATATATATATATATTATATATATATATATTTATTTATTATATATATATATATATATATATATATATATATATATATATATATATATATATATATATGTGTGTGTGTGTGTGTGTGTGTGTGTGTGTGTTTGGCTAGAATGTCTACCTATTTACTTATGTATGATTTTTTACCTAGACCTTGGTTTTGGAGGCTTTGATTTCTCTAACACCTGCCTCACCTTCCATCTTAGCTCATCTGCTCGTGCTTGAGGGATATTTAAGGCTGCCTCCTCAATTGGAGCTATCAGGTCCAAGTATGGAATCCGCTTGGAGGCTTGGAGTTCTGTTAAGATAAAACGAGAATTCTTTCAATGTCGGTGGTACTGTATGGCTGCACCACTTGGACTCTAACGAGATATTTAGAGAAAATAGTTAGATGGGAATACACACGGATGAATCGTGCTGTCCTAAATAAATATTAGAAGCAAGGCCTACATAATACCAGCTGTATGACCACTTGCCTTCAATCACACAAACCATCCAAGCAAGATGATGATGTGCAATTTTTTAATGAATAGGTGCAATTTTCAATAGACGTTAATGTTTCAGCATTTGTATTTTAAAAATCAAATATATCCTAAAAAAACAATCAAATATGTCGAATATTGTCTATTCTTCTTGGGGAGTCAGTGCCCAATCCTGGAAAATTATCAAATATATCGTATACCACCTTTTATTGTTGGAGAGCTTGCGCTCAATCCAGAAGAAAAACATCAAATACAACGTATATCGAATCTTCTTGAAGAGTTGGCGTTCAGTCCTGGAAAAGGATCAGATATATCAAATATCAAATATTCTTGTTGGGGAGTCTGTACACAATCCTGAATAACGATCAAATACATTTTATATCGATCTTCTTGAAGAATCCGTGGCGTTCAGTCCAGGAAAACGAGCAAATACATCGTATATCGCATTTTCTTGCTGGGAAATCAGTGTTCAGTCCTGGATAACGATCAAATTCATCTTCTATCGTATTTTCTTAAAGAGTCAGCGCTCAATGTTAGAAAACGATCCAATACATCGTATACGGCATCTTCTCTGTAGGAAGTCAGTGTTCAATTGTGTAAACAGATCAAACTACACCGTGTATCACATCTTATCAATGAGTCAGAGCTCAATCGCGTGAACCGATCAAATACATTGTATGTCGCATCTATTTTTTACGAGTTCCATCTATTTTATTTATTTATTTTTTTACCCCCTTGGTTTTCGCACAAAGCAGTCGACTATCCCTCACCGAATTTCCCACCCCATTCGACAGGCTTTTTTCTAGAGGCACAGCTCACAGCTGCCCTTGATACAATAATACCTGTACTCGGTCTCGAAATCTATTCTCTGACCTCGACCAGTCAACTAAAATGTCAATGTGCCAGCTGAATATATCTTTCTCGCTTTTTTTGTTTTTTAATCTTTTTTTTTCCCCTTTATAATTTGAACTTGCATGAATAACAGACGTGAAGAGGCTGGTGACGCTTGGATTTCAATCAACCATCCGGGTTACCTGACGGCCTAGAGGACAGGTGAGACTATTAATGTACAACTCATGATGTTAGAGTTAGGAACGTTCATTGTTGTTGATACTTCGTTTAATGTTAACAGCAATCGTGTCTGTAATCACTTGTCTCGGAGTTTTGTCATCGCTGTCACTAATCTAACTATCAACAACGGCAATTTTATTTCAAGAGAGGCAAATGTCGTTTTAAAAATATACAAAACTAATAAGACCTCATATAGAATATTGTACGCAGGCCTTTGCTCCAGTGTCTACACATGGAAACTGGAGCGTAATATTAAGCTTAGAGGGCATACAAAGATTTACAAAACTAAAAAAAAGAAAAAAAATTGCGGTTACAGGGATAAATTAGAGGAATTAAGATTAACTACTTTACTAGAAAGAAGAATGAGAGGAAACTGAGAATCTAATTTATACTAAAAATCATTAATACATTGAATAAAGAATAGCCCTGTATTATATATACTCAGAAATTAAGTATGCAACATTAAACAGTTCACATTGTTTATTAAAAGAAGTTATAATAAGTACATGCCTGGTATTATTGATTTATATATAGTTTGTTTTATTTTATATATATTTAAAGTTATCTAATGCATAGAGTTTTACAAGAAAATTATTTACAAACAATAAATAGTCGCATAATTTCTTCTACATTAATTTGAAAATTTTTGTGTATTTAGCCCATAATGAAAAGTATCCGGTGTAGGTTTGTGCATCTCCACTTTTCATTATGAGTTTAAATTAACGAGTTGAAATTTCAAAATAATTGATGGACTGAAAATTAAGTGTATTAACCAATTGGATTTTTTTTGTTAATAGTGATATATTTTTGGAACAAATTGTCTAGTGAAATAAAAATAGCAATAACGTTAAAATTGTTAAGGTTAATTTGGACGAATTCAGAAATAATGTTAAGAAAAATAATCTAAAATGTCATTTTTGAAAAAAACTATCGGATGAATTACGTGTAGTTGTTACTGGGTGGTGATATTTATAAATAAGTAATCAAATGATAAGAAATGATTAATCTAGGGTTTGTATAAGCAGTTGAAAATTAGAGCTTCTGTACGATGATTGAGATGAATACATTCAGTCCGTAACTGAAGAGGAAGATTTTTGTCTAATCTATTAAACGAATTAAATCCAGAGTTTGACAGAATCATTTCTCCAGCTTAGAGATCGTAAATTAATTGCCCGTGGTGTAATGGTTATTATCCAAGGAAATGAACACGGTGACCCGAGTTCAAACCTTGGACGAGACTGGTTGAATTTCACATTACGCTAATACTCTTGGGAAAAGTACGAACCCAACTATTCTTCCTCCAGTTATGGGTAAATAGTAGAGGCGAATTTTTGGTTATGGAACTAGTCTAGAAAAGGAAAATTATGAATTCAAATCTGTTAAACTCCGCTTAAAAATTACCTTGTGTAACATCCTACTCGTGCGGAGGGGTTGGTATGTATACATAGAGATGGTAAATTAGAAAATGAAAAATAGTCCCCATTATGTAGTGGCTAACGTGCCAGACTGTGATATGCCATTAAACAAAAAACCAAAACCAATCAAGATGTTAGGGAATTCAATGTACATATTGTCTGTGCATTTATTTCCATAGAGTTTTGGCACAAAATTATATGATATCAAGTATCCATATCTAATACTAATACAGTGGAGAGTCCATGTTGCGTAGTGGCTAATGTGCTGGACTGTGATATTTCTAGTGAGAGAGTTCGAACTCCAGCCGCGCTATTACGTTCACTTTCGGACTTGAGAAATATATGAACCCCTTCATTTCTCCAATTATGGGTTAAATAGCACCACAACTGTTCCTCTAAAACAGGGTTTCTTAACTTTTAAGTCCGTAGACACCTACAAAAATTTTATTGACCTATCATGGACCACCTCCAAGGTATATACTCCAGTCCACCTTGCAGTTGTTTTGTTGCAACCAATTATGTAATTAATGAATTCTGCACAAACGTTTATTTAAAACTGTTAATTGTAAAATAACCGTAAAATAAACAGTAAAGTAAGCATAACATGTAAAAAAGAGCTGCAAATATTTAATACTAACTTAATAACTTATCAAGAAAGCACATTTCCTAATGTGATGAGTGAAGCTGATGACTTTTGATAAGTTCATGAATATTGGGCTTAAATTTTTGAAAATATATCAACATGAGCACATTCCCAGGATTCTTGTGGAATTAAATTCTTCTAATTACTAATAAGTAATAGTTCCATAGACCCCTTGTACAGCCCCGAATACTTACAGACCCCCTCTGGTTGTTGTATAAACCCCCAGGGGGCTACTTTGAGAAACACTGCCCAAAAATGATGGCTTTGGTATCAAATAACCCACGAAGGTTGATATGCCATTAAACAAAAGACACCAAACCAAACTAATAGTAGTGGTTTATTTTTCTTATTCGGTTTCCATGCTTAGAGGATCGTATCAGTTAATTCTTCAAAGTTCACATGTCATCGACATACAGCTGGGTTTGTGCTACTGAACTAGACTATATAAGTCTGTGATAATATCTATACACTACACGACACAGGAATTGAACTCATGACCTCCAAGTAACAAATACACTTTACCTTTCGTTTTAATACACGAGGTCAATCTGGTCGTCGTTTTTTTTTTTTTTTTTTTTTTTCGTTTTTTTTTTCAAGTTGAGCAAAACTAACCAACTAGATATAGGTATTTACCCAACCTGTTCGCATCTAGCAGCGTGTGACACAAGGTCGCAAGTACGGGGCATCTAGCGAGAATCGAACTCGTTATTCAGTAGTAACGGATATGCGAGACTAGCTTGCTAACCATTGCACCCTGATTTTACACTAGATATAGGTATTTACCAACCCGTTTGCACCTAGCAGGGTGTCTCACAAGGTCGCAATTATGGGGCATCCAGCGACAATCGAACTCGCTATTCGAAGTAACAGATATTTATTTCTAGAATCTAAAAATATAATATTTTAAACTTAACATCAGATTAGCTTGCTAAACATTTCACCCCGATTGGACACTAGATGTAGGTATTTACCCAATCAGTTCACCCCTACTAGGATGTGACACAAGGTTGCAAGTATGGGGCATCCAGCGAGGATCGAGCTCGCTATTCAGTAGTAATGGATATGCGAGACTATCTTGCTAACCATTGCACCCCATTGACACTAGATGTAGGTATTCACCCAACCCCTTCGCCCTTAGCAGCGTGTGACACAAGGTTGCAAGTATGGAGCATCCAGCGAGGATCAAACTCGCTATTCAGTAGTAACGATCTGCGAGACTAGCTTGCTAATCATTCCATCCAACAAGCAGCACTCGGCGAAATTTCTTCTTTTATTAAATGCTCTTTTTCTTATTGTGAAATACATATTAGATATTCATTAATTTCTCAATCATCATCATCATCATCATCATCATCAAGGTGCATCGAAAGCACAGATTCTCTTGATTCTCTCTCGCCATTCGTCCCTTTTGTTTCTAAAGGTTTTTTTTTTTTTGTACACGGTCCTATGGAATGCAAACCATGTTTAAACATATTTATCTTATCCATAGATGGGACTTAACATCTACAACAACTTCGGGTCAAGTGGACCTGGAAGTAATGACAATGAATGGGATACTCTATACTAGGGACTGGCAAAACAATCAGATTCTACGAGTTTTAAAAGTGAATTAAAAATAATTAAATCTATTATTTAAGGTCAAACTTTGTCTAAATCGATAAGTAGTAACATAATGACCATCATTGAAAAAAGAAAAATATCATTACATATGCAGTTTATTTTTAATACATTTAAAGGGATTTGTTTTGGTCAATTTCGACGTGATCCACCATTCTGTCTCTTTTTCGATGGTTTTAAGTGCTTGTTTACAATTTTACTGTAACATTCGCGATTGCAAAAAAAAAAAATACCAAAAACCAGGTAATTATCCGATTTTAATGAAATTTTCAGTATTGATTTAACAAGTAATGAATTTTATAATGCATCAGTTATTTTATTTCAAAACTTTAATTTAGTATTTTTGCTATGAAAAATTAATATATAAAATTAATTTAGAAAAAGGTGAAAAATCTGATGTTAAGTTTAAAATGTTATATTTTTAGATTCTAGAAATGAATATCTATTGAATGCAAACCTTATTTCATTCCATTAAAAGTATACTTTTTGAAGAAAAACTCGATTGAAAATGTACCCTCCCCCTTTCAAGCAGAAAAAATATCGATGTATATTTTTTTCTTTTATAAGATGATAGTCAATTAAATAATTATCGAAATGAGTAAAAAAAATCTCCAAAAAATTAATTATCTATTATTTTTTTACATTTTATTTTTCGATTTTCGGTACTTATTTTCTCATAGAAAAGCCACCGTAAAAAATTTTTTTTGTTGTTTCTATTCATAACTTTGGTGTTTTATCTCTTTATTTTTACTGTAATTAGTACAATATAAGGCCAACTTGAACAAAATGTTACGCCCCCAACATAAGCGGGGTCAAAATTAAGCGACCTGGCAAAAATGAGAAAGTTTTGAAATAAAATAAATAATGCATTATAAAGATCATACATTGATAAATAAATACTGAAAATTTCATTAAAATCCGATAATTCCCTTTTGGTAAATTATTTTCGGGGGGGGCTAAAGTCATTTTGTCAAAAACGCATTTTAGGCTCATTTTGCCAGTAGCTACTCTATACTCTCCAGAGTTCCAGAACTGGAGCCTCGTCATCAGATGCAGTTTAGTGTTATACACAGTGGATCCCTTTAAAGCGTATTATACCTCTGCAAAGGATTACGGGCAGCGTATTTTAAGTCCCGTCGACAGTGTCTTAAAGTGTCCATTCTAATTTTTCATGTAATTTCAAACATTTGAAAGGATTGGTATCTTCGAGAAATTACTGTCGGGTGACTCTAGCGGCCGACAGAGTGCGATAATTGAGACCATTATCTCTTGCAATACTTCCTGTCTGTCGTCAAGTAGACTTTGTAATCAACTATTGCTTCTTGTTGTCCATCGTAAATTGGCGGGCAATTCTGTAGTGCTCCTTCGCTAATCGACTCTCTATGAATCTGGAGATCACTCATCCGCCATATTGCTTCTGAAAAGTGGCAGTAGAGCTTTTAAAACATTCCGCAATGCCTGCAGCTATCAGCCATGCGAGAAAAGTATTTCGGAGGAGAAATCTTGAAAAAAAAAAAAAAAAAAAAACTGTTCGTTTATTCTGAAACAATGACAGCTAAATGGTATTCGCCTTTTCGTTGTTTTGGTTAGTTATTTTGTTTAAAGGCATATCAGTCCTGGGAATGACGTTAAACTCTATCTGATGGTGAGGTTCCAGTTCTGGAGGTTTGGGGAATGTGGAGCACCCCTTCATCACCATTGCTCCCTGGTCCACTCTGACCCGGAGTGGTAGTACCTGTTAGGGTCCCATCTATGGGTTAAATAGAACAATGTATTTATTAAAAAAATTGTATTATCCATTATGAATTGATTTATTTCAAAACTTTATCGGCATTAAATGACCCACTGAGGTTGATATGCCGTAAATCAAAATAAACCAAACAAACCAAACTAAAGGCATATCAAACCTTTTCGGGGCATTTAATGCCAAATCGAGTCGTTTTTAGTAAAAAAGGACACGGGTTGATTACAGTACCTGCTGTTGCTTAATTAGTCATCCATTTAAATGTTGAACAGGCTCGTCGCTGCTTAACGTCGGTCGGTTGGTTGTTTTGTTTAACGGCATTCAACCCTTTTCGGGTCATTTAATGCCAAATCGAGTCATTTTTTATAAAGGGCTCAGGTTCCTTACAGTACCTGCCATTGCTTAATTAGTCACTCAATTAAATATTGAACTGGCCCATCGCTGCTTAATATCGGTAATCTAACTGGAACCGGTGTTTTTGGCGTGACTTGACCGTAATACTTTGCTTTGTGTGGCTTACGGTCAAGTCATGTTGAAAGAACTGCTTCCCGCCTGTTCGCTAAAGTTAAGCAGCGATCAACCTGTTTAATACTTAGATGGGTGACCATTAAAGCAACAGCAGGTATTGTAAGAAATCAAATATCAATAGAATTTGATTCGGCATTAAATGACCCGAAAAGGGTTGATATGACGTAAAAAGCAAGCAAGCAATCTATACACATGAGGTGTTATACCTTTTTCTGAGATTATTATTATTATTATTATTATTATTATTATTCACTCCATTAGGGTTTTTTCACATCCACATTAACTGGTGGTTCACTAGACACCAAGTCTTCTCAGGTCTCCAAGACTCTTCTGAGTATTCTAGCCGATCTTAACAATGCTGTAGTATGGATGATCTCGATTCTTCCTCTGATTTCCAGTTTATCCAGATGCTTCTCCAGATCCCTGGGGACCGTTCCAAGTGCACCAATTACAATTGGTACGACCTTTACCTCCATGTTTCACAGTGTTCTTAGTTCTCTGGCAATGTCCAAGCATTTGTCTATATTTTCTCTTTTTCTTTTTTTTTTTTTTTTTTCACTTTAACTCGGCCAAGGCGCCAAAATCCACGAAATGACAAGTACTCTTCTTGTTAATTAACATTCGGTCTGGTCTCCTGGTCGGGATTAGGTGATCCATTATTATTATTATTATTATTATTATTATTATTATTATTATGTCAATCCATTCGAGTTTTTCACACCCGCCTTAGCCGGTGATTCACTGGAGGTTGAGTGACAGCAAGTCTCCCCAGGTTTTCAGGACTTTCTGAGTATTCTAGCCGAACTCAATAGTGCTGTAGTCTGGATGGTCTCGATTCTTCCTCTGATTTCCAGTTCATCCAGACACTTTTCCAGATCCTTGGGGATCGTTCCAAGCGCACCAATTACAATTGGCACAACCTTCACTTTCATATTTCACAGTTTTCTTAGTTCTCTAGCGAGGTCCAAGTATTTTTCTATCTTTTCGCTTTCCTTCACATTAACTCGGTGATCGACAGGGACGGCAAAATCGACGAGGCTTTTGTAATTGGGCTAGTTTCTGCCGTAAAATAAAACGAACCAACATCCAAAAATTATTTGTGTAGTCGCCGTTATCAAATATCGATGGGCTGGTATGTGTAGTTGTGTATAGGTGTGGTTGAGTATTTTCTTTGTGTGTGTGTGTGTGTGTGTGTGTGTGTATTTTGTCGTTGTTGTTGTTGTTGTTTTCTTCCCTTTTGTAGTTAACTGGGTCTCGTCTTTTAACTGCATTCATTCTTTTTGTCTTGATCAGATTTTGGGAGTTCAGACGTCATTATTAAAGTCAGTTGACAAAGACACTAAATCGTAATCAGTCGAAACTATTTTTATGGCTCAAATGTTTTTTCCTTTTAATGTTCTTTGTGTGACACTCCTTTTTTATTTTATTTAAAAGCTATTTTATCGTTCTCGTTTGCATCGTTTGGCAATCTATATATTACTAACATTCTCATTCTCATTATATATATATATATATATATATATATATATATATATATATATATGTGTGTGTGTGTGTGTGTGTGTGTGTGTTAGGAGAGCGTATACATAAAGTCAACGGCGCTTGGTGACTATTGATTTCTCAGCTTATTGCGTAGCCAAGAAACTGACAGTCCCCAAGCAGCGTTGGCTATATATCTACGCCATACTTTATATGCTCTATTACTGATAATGAACACTCTTTATCTATAAATTGAGCAAATTATATATATAAACACACACATACACACACACGCACACATACACACACACACATATATACACACACACACATATATATACACACACACACACATATATATATATATATATATATATATATATAGAGAGAGAGAGAGAGAGAGAGAGAGAAAGAGAGATATATACATAATATTAATATTGATATATAGTTTGCTTTATTTATAAGTAAAGAATACTCAAGATCATTGACAGAGCATATATATCTAAATAAGGGTAGCGAAGACATGAACTTGGTTTGAAAATCGCATAGGCAAGAAACCGTTACCAAGCACCGTTGACTTCATGTTTTCCCTACACGAATATATATATATATATATATATATATATATGTGTAGGGGAGATATCTAGTGTAATCTGGGTTGGGAAAATGGCTTCATACATAATAATAGTAGTGAAACAAAGAATTTTTTATGTACTTAGTCATACAAGTTTGGGATTTTTTATTCATATATATCGAAGTCGAAGTGGCTTTGCGTAATGGTTGTCGTCGAGGAAATGGAATCGACGACCCGAGTTCAAATCCAGGACAAGTTTGTATGCATTTCACTTTGAAAGGCACGAATCCATATTCTCTCCTCCACCCCAGCGATAGTAAGAGATACTGGGCTTTTTAAACCTTGATATAGCAACTGGAAGAAAAGGAAAACTTTAAATTCAAACCAACTATATTCCGCTTAAAGATTAACCTTCCTGCTTCTGCCTTGGGGTGAGCAAGACCATACTTTTAATTTCAGGAGGAGGCACTCATGGCGTAACTCTTATGGTCGTAGGAAATAAAATCGGTGACCCGAGTTCAAATCTTGACAAGACTTTTCTCCCCCCCCCCCCCAGTTGTGGGTAGATAGTAGGGCAGTGTGATCTTTAAGCTTGGAAGTCAGCAGCAACCATTAACTGCTTTCCTTTATTTCACACATATTACCTGATAAAATGGGCCGGTTAGCTAGTCGGTAGAGCATTCAACGAGGAATCGCAAGGTTCCGTTGATACCGGTCCTAGCCAACTCAGTGGATGAGCAGCACAGCTTGGATAATCTGATATGTGTGGTAAACAATCTGAGAGCTGACTGTAGGCGTGTCGCTCCACCTCAGCAAAACAATATCCCTGGTCTAGTGCAACCGAAAAGGGTTCCGGGTTTGATACCGGTCCTAGCCAACTCAGTGGATGAGCAGAACAGCTTGGATAATCTGATGTGTGGTAAACCATCTGAGAGCTGACTGTAGGCGTGTCGCTCCACCTCAGCAAAACAATATCCCTGGTCTAGTGCAACCGAAAAGGGTTCCGGGTTTGATACCGGTCCTAGCCAACTCAGTGGATGAGCAGCACAGCTTGGATAATCTGATGTGTGGTAAACCATCTGAGAGCTGACTGTAGGCGTTTCGCTCCACCTCAGCAAAACAATATCCCTGGTCTAGTGCAACCGAAAAATTCCGGTTTGATACCGGTCCTAGCCAACTCAGTGGATGAGCAGCATAGCTTGGATAATCTGATGTGTGGTAAACCATCTGAGAGCTGACCGTAGACGTGTCGCTCCACCTCAGCAAAACAATATCCCTGGTCTAGTGCAACCGAAAAGGGGACAGGCTCACTCGCTTTCAGCTGATTCCAACAATAAACCACTCCGCATACTTTACTACTACCTGTTACAAATACTATCAAACCAAACAGTCCTAATCAGTTATGTTTATATATCAATACTCGTGTTCCTTAATTGTACTAACGTTATCATCTTGCAACACCCTCTGCAATGACACCGTCCAAGATAAAATGCAAAAATGTAATCCTGATTATTTGGAGTTACTTATCCGCCAAATTCTTATTTTTTTATGTATGCCGTTACCTCAGGTAAGTAATGAACCATTACGTTTTTATCATAAAGAAAGAAAGGTAAAAAAAAGGACATACTACATAGAAAAAATATAAGAAATAAATAAATTAGGGGAAATATAGACAGAAGGAGTGGGCGAGCGGAAGGGATGGCGCTTGTCTGTTTCAATGGAACATAAGGAAAATATGAAAAAGAAAGAAAGAAAAGTGAGAGAAAGAGAGAGAGAGAGTTAAATCAAGATTATTATACTTTTTGCATATTAAACTATTTTGCAATATCTCTTGAGTAAACACATCAAACGTTATAATAATTAAATTATCATACTGTGGTATATCCACAGGTCCAGCTAGTTAATAAATAATGTGTGAGAGTGAATCTGTGTGTGTGTGTGTGTGTGTGTGTGTGTGTGTGTGTGTGTGTGTGTGTGTGTGTGTTTAGGATTGTAACCCAATCTTTATGCTTTAATGGGTGTGGTAAATGATCGTCAGTAGTCAATTAAAACAAGTGTTACCTGTCGACCTAGTAGAGTTATATTCACAATATAACGTTAGCAGAGGCTATCCCAAATACAACAGTCGCTTCAATCTTTTCAAGCCGAAATTTAATGCACTCTACTGAAATATGATACACCACATGATTTACCGTATCACCAATAATCATGCTCCTCACAAACAATTTCTTTTTAAGTTAATTTTATTATAGATCTAATACACATCAGTAACCATGAATAAAATTACATAAATATGCATAAGAAGTATACTTATTTTGGGAGTTCTATATAATGAGACATTTGGTTAATTTCAATAATGTAGAATTTGGTAATAAATAATACCTAATGATATCCGTTTTAATTGTTTAATACACCCTAGAAATAATAAAATTCTGGTATGTTTAATTTAGGAAAAACAATTATTTCTCCTGGAGCATTATATATATATATATATATATATATATATATATATATATATATATATATATATACCAACCTCTCCGCACGAGTAGGATGTGACACATGATCAATTTCTTAAATGGGATTTAGCAGGTTGGAATTTCGAGCTTTCCATCTCTTAGACTGGTTGCCTAACCAAAGTTAAAGAGCCACGTATGTCCTACTATCTACCCATAGCTGGAGGGAGAAAAGATAGATTCATATCTTTTCCCAAGAGTATTAGCACTATGGGAAATGCAATCATATTACAATCGAAACATATATTATTTATCACCAAACTCTAAAACCGAAAATATTAATGTATAGCAGTCCTATGCAAAATTCTATATAGTAAGGATATCTTAAAACCAAACTTGATTATTATTATTATTATTATTATTATTATTATTATTATTATTTTACAGAGTTCCAAGTGCTGTATGGTTTAGTTATGAATAATAGGTAGGAATATCTGTTTTGATTGTATAATGTAACACTAGAAATAATAACATCATGATACATTTGATCTAAAAGAAAATGTGCTTTTTATTTAAAAAGTTGATGAGGGTTTATTCATTTGTGTGTAATATTGTATACCAGTGGTTCTTAAACAGTGCGCCCGGGTGCACTGGTGCGCCCCAGGGCTTTTTCAGGTGCGCTCCGTAGTATTCCTGAAAAATCTATCCAGATATGAAAAGCAAATGTATACTAAGTTACTATATTATACATTTCTTTACGAACACTCTGCTTGTTTCGTTGCGACATTATTATGATAGTTATAAGTTACTTTTCTTGCAATTAAATAAATACACAGTTTTAAACAATTTTATTGAGAAAAATTATTTTATTGCAATTTTCCACCTCATATTTATGTGAACTAAGATTTTCAACCCTCGCAACAATTAAGTATAAAAAGAGAGGAACTCTTCAATGCATTGATGAGGAAATGAGAGTTTGTCTCTCAAACATAAGACCAAACATTGAAGAAATCGCAAGGTCTCATCAAGCTCACGTTTCTTATTAACACAGGAATGAATAAACTTCATAGAGGTACGTTAAGTTTGCTTTTGTTAAATGTGTTTTTTTTAATATATTTAACAGTTAACTTAATAACATATTAGTCCTATTTTGTATACAGTGCGCTATCAAGTATCTATAGTACTGTAAGTGTGCCCAGACTGTATAAAGTTTGAGAACCAATAGCACCAAGAATACGAACAGTTTCCCTCCGTCCACAGAACTTTGGAGACCTCACTTTTGGGATTACCCTCGTGTAATTTGTCTGAAATTGTTCTTTAACTAAAGATAACAGGGTTTTAATATTCCGAGTAGAACATCATACAATCAAAACAGATATTAATACAAGGGTTTTGTAATTTGCTTGAAGCATTGTGTATATATTGGTTTGTTGGTTGGTTTTGAAGGCTGTCACAATGCGAGTGTAAAGAAAAAAAGAAGGTAACTATGATGTTTTTTGTTAACCTGTCATTTATTTCTCAATATTTCGGGAAGAGATTCCCATCCTCAGAAGAATACTGGAACTGAAGTTGTCTTAGCGGCTGCTACATTCGTTCTGCCTTGGGTCTTCCAAATTCAGTGTGTGTATGTGTATGGTTGGGGTGCTTTGCTATGTGTGTTTGTTGTGTGTTAAGTGTTGTGTGCGCGTGCTTGTGTGTGTAAATGTAAGCGTATGTGTGTGTGCGTGGTATGTATGTGTGTCTGATCATTTCTTTTTATTTTATTTATTACTATTCCAGATTTGTATCGCCTCTAAGCAAGGTTTATTTTTATTTTATTTATTTATTTATTTATTATTTTTTTTTTTTGTTTTTTTGTTTGTTTGCTTATTAACAGGATCATCTGATCTCTTTTTTATTGCTATGTGTCTGAGACTAACATTCCAGATATTGCTTGATTGTTATGGGTGCGGTGTGTGGATTTACTGCCTATCAGGCGGCGTATCTGGTCAGTCCTAACACCATGAGTGTGTGTGTGTGTGTGTGTGTGTGTTGTGTGTTGTTAATATGGGCGTGTATGCCTATTTCCTGTACATTAATGTATGTGTGTGTTATTTATAGTGTGTGTGCTTTGTACATGTACATTAATATATATATATATGTGTGTGTGTGTGTGTGTGTGTGTGTGTGTGTGTGTGTTGGTTTAGGAGCTTAGAATGAACTTAATTTTATTAAAAATTGCGATTAAAGGGTCAGCTAGATTCTATTCTGCTTTGTTTTTTATTTTTTAGCATTATATTTATCTTATTTTCATTTCAAATTATTTTGTTTATTTACTTTTTATTTTACTGTTTATTTATTTATTATATTATTAGTTATTTTTATATATATTATATATATTTTTTAGTTTTATTTTATTTATTTATTCGTTTTTAGTATATATCCATTTGTCTATTTATTTTATGAATTGTTTTATTTATTTATTTACTTATTTTTCTATTATTATTATTATTATTATTATTATTATTATTATTATATATTATTATACATATATTATTTAATCTCTTACTTGTTTGTTCTTGTAAAAGTATTTCTAGTGTGTGCTGGGTTGAGTTTTAGGAGGTTACACGGCCTGGTCACATGAATTAATTATTAGGAGATTAGCAAGGGAATTCATATTCTTTAATGTAAAGTCAATTATCTAGTCAAATATATCAGTGATCAGAGTAAATCATATTTGTTAAAAAGACTAGTGCATTAGCTCGAGTGTGTGTATACTGGTCTGTTGGTGTGGTGCGTGTTTTTTCGTTTGTCTTCTCATAGTAGATTCGTTGCGTTATAAATTCTCTATTGCATAAGTGGTGTATGTTGTATGTGTGTGAGTGCATATACATGTATGTGTGCGCGTTGATTGTGGGTTTATTGTATTATGAACTCTGCGCTGAGTTCGGTTCTGTTATTGATCTCTGGGTGCAGTTAGCTATTAATAATGCCTCTTTAATTCGGAGGTACCCAGATTTCTTTCTTTGGCCTCTATTTTGACTGTGATGCTTCTCTCCGTGTTGTTGCACTTAATTAAGTGTTTGCGGAATGTGGATGCTTGTGTGTGTAAGTGTTCTTTGATCCTAATGTGTAGATGTCTGGTGGTGCTCCTATGTAGAAGTGGTTGCATTTTTCGCATTGTGTGCGGTATACTACATTAAATTCATGGCACATACCTGTGTCGCGGATAGGGCAGTTCGCCAGTGTGCAATTATTGGTGTACCTATGTTGGTTCTTGGAGAGTTGTCTCCGAAGTGAAGGTCCCGTAATGGGCGAGTTGTATGTCCAGGCCTTCCTTCCGGATCGCCTTGCGTATTGCTGCGGTTATACTCTCGTTGAAATGTGGTAGCCTTAGAAAGCAGGTGTTAGAAGTGATGTGCTTTTTCGGCCTTCTGTTGGTTTCAGTCGCTTTGTGACTGAAGTGGGGTAACCGTTGGCCTTCAGTATGGACATGAAGTGTGTGGTGTGTTGATCTGGTCCTGCCTCCTGCTGCATTTGTTCCGGATACGGGTAAGTTCGTTCTTTATGTATCCGGTCTTTGCACCAAGGGGAAGGGCCGATTGTGGTGGACGAACAAGTCCCTGCTGGCCGGTTTTTTTGTAGAATTCGGTGTGGATTCCACCCTTATCTAGTATTTTAAGCCGGAATCCAACAGTGATAACGCTCCTGTGCAGTCAGGTGTTCTATGGTAAAATGTATGTTCTTGTCTATGTTGTTGAATGTTGTTGTGATTTGTTGGCTTCTTCATAGGAAGATGTGAGGATGAGTATATCATCTATGTATCTGGTGAAGAAGGCACAAGAGCGGCAATATAGTCAAGTGCTTGGCGCTCAAGTCTGTCCATGTAGCTGATAGCCAGCAGGCCCGATAGACTGGATCCCATCGGCAGGCCCTTTATCTGTTTGAATGTCCGTTCTTGAAAAGTGAAGTAAGTGTTATTTACGATAATGGATAGAAGTTGGTGTATATCAGAAGAGGTGAGGTTGTGGCAGTACAGGCCGGATGAGATTATGCGTTCAGTCAACAAGTCGACCGCTGATTGAGCAGGCACTGATGTGTATAATGAGGTAACGTCCAAGCTAAAGGCATATTTGTTTTTTCTAGTTTACTTGGTTGTGTTTGTTTTAGTCTGTGGATGACTTCATCAGAGCTGCTGACATGTCCTGGGAGGGTAGCTAATATTGGCTTAAAGTATTTTTGAGAGGAGCCACGATATTTTGTATAATGGCCCTTTCCACGCTGGAGACTATTGGTCTAATTTGTGGAGTAGAACTTGTTTTGTGGGTTTTTATCAGATGGTAAAATCTTGGAAGGGCACTGTTTTTACTAGTGAAGTTGGTTTTAAATTTGTTGTGGAGTTTTCTACTTTTGCAGATCCTGGTCCATGCGGCGTTTACTTGGCTTTCTATTTGTGTGGGTGTTACATCTGTGACCTCTGTATAGAGTTCATTGTTACTAAGATGCTCGAATGCTAAGTTGTTGTATGTTTCCTGGGGGATTACGCAGAACTCTTTCCCTTATCAGAGGGCAGGTAAAATTAATTCCTTCTCTCTTAGGGTGTTTAGGGTATTTTGCTGTGCCCTGGAGAGGTTAGGTGTTATTTTTTGTTTCTTTTTATTATGTGGAATATTGACTGTTTGAGTCTAGATAGTTTCGAATCTAGTACTTGATTGGCTGGAGGTGGGTGGAGTGGGTTATCTAATGTGTATGTGGAGTTGGTTGTTTTTATTAGCTGGAGCAGTGGTGTTCGCTGTGTCACCAATGAGTGCTAGCCATTTAATTTGGTATGCAGTTCTACAAAAGTTCGTTTCAAGGTCCAGTAGTAGTTTGTCATTGATTTTTTTCGTGAGTATAAACTTGGGTCCTAGGCTAAGTAGCTCTTTTTCTTCGTTTTGTAGGGAGTGTGACAAGTCTGTAATACGTGGTTGCATTTGTGGTGTTGTGTTGCAGGGCTCATCTATGAAGTCATTCGTTTCCTTTGTATGGTTGTGGTGTGCATTGTATTGTAGTTGTTTGTTCTGCATCCACTGGAATTTCCGTTTTAGGCGTTTCTTTTCGTGGTCTATGCTGTTTGTGGTAGCTTTGGTTAATCCATATCATAATTTGTGGCATGGTATTGGTGCTGTTGTTGGTAGTGTTGTTAGCGTCTCGTTGTATGTGTTTATGTGCTTGTGTAGTGTGAGGTGTAGGTGTCGTATCATTTTTTTGATGAGGAACGTGTGTAGGTAGTGCAGTGTCCGCTCGAATTTTGGCAGCTGGAAGCATGTTGGTAGGCGGATGTTTCTGATTGTGCTGGGTATTATGTTGTTTTTCATGCAGCGTTTGAGGAAGTTGATTTGGCAGCCGATCCTAGCGCGTTTCTCCGACAATTTCATCAGTTCTTTGATTTTGGCAAATTCAGCCTGGCTCAGGCGTAGTGATAAAAGGGTTTTGTAATTTGCTTGAAGCATTGTGGTTTGTTGGTTGGTTTTGAAGGCTGTCACAATGCGAGTGTAAAGAAAAAAGAAGGTAACTATGATGTTTTTTGTTAACCTGTCATTTATTTCTCAATATTTCGGGAAGAGATTCCCATCCTCAGAAGAATACTGGAACTCGCAGGTTATTTAATGCCAAATCCACTCTTGTAAAATAACAGTAGTTGTACTATTTAATCCAGAGCTATGGGGAGCATTCATACCTTTCCCAAGAGTATTAGTTCAAGAGTGAATGTAAGAAAAGGAAGATAGAAAGAAGGGGGAAAGAAAGCATTTGGAGATATTAATACGTATTATTTATCATCAAACTCTACAGTATTGAAAGTGAAGCATTTAAAAATGTTATTTGTTGCTAGAGAGATGTTGAAATGTTCTTTTTTGGTTACATAGTTTCAGTGCTCTAGAGTTTGATAATAGGTAATGCATAAAGATACAGCTTCTATTACAACAAAGGGATTCTGGTATTTTAGTTTTAGAAGAAAATTAACCCTTTACTTAAGAGAATTGCTAGAATGTTACTTATGGGCGATATACGGCCATTCGAGCAGGGGACAGTCAGCTGTTAGTCAGAATGTGTAGCGCCAGCTAGTATAAAATGGTTTCCGGTTCAAAAGATTTATTGTTTGGTTTGGTTTAGTTTAGTTTTTTTTTATTTAATGCCATATCAACCACCGCAGGTTATTTAATGCCAAATCCACTCTTGTAAAATAACAGTAGTTGTACTATTTAATCCAGAGCTATGGGGAGCATTCATACCTTTCCCAAGAGTATTAGTTCAAGAGTGAATGTAAGAAAAGGAAGATAGAAAGAAGGGGGAAAGAAAGCATTTGGACTGAAAGAAATTAAAGGTCTCCTCGGAGATTTAATTTGGTGGCACGTCAGAACAATATTTAAATTGAAAAATAAATATTATATATATATATATATATATATATATATATATATAGTCATCCAAAGACGCGTGTTTCGACTTATCAAGTCTCTTCAGTGTGGCTAGACATTTGTGAGCTAACTACAGCCGGGATAGAACTCCGATCGATTCAGTATCAGTCGGACAGCTTAACTGCTCGGCTATCGTCACCCACAGAATGCGAAGCGGATTTCAACTGTTTTAATACACATCTCTCTCTCTCTCTCTCTCTCTATATATATATATATATATATATATATATATATATATGTGTTGTGTGTGTGTGTGTTGTGTGTGTGTGTGTGTGTGTGGATAAAATGAGTAAAAAACACAGATCTTTGTTAATTGAATTTATTTTTACAACTTTGCATTGCTTGCTATTATTGCCAATATTTCGATTTCATCATTGTAAAAGCAAGCAACAGTTATAAAGATAAATTCAATTAAACAACATCTGTGGGTTTTTTTTCTTGTCATTTTATCTATATATACTGTCGGATTCATTTCCTTACTCTTAAATATATATATATATATATATATATATATATATATATATATATATATATATAGGATGTTATATAAAGTCTTGCAACAGTTTTAGAATTTAAAATGTAATAACTCATGTTATATAAATATTAACATCATTTAGTAAAAAAAACATAGAAAATTTCACTTCTAGTAGTTTTATTTTTCGTGAATGTTTTAATTATTGCATTTCAACAAGACTCCCATATGTTTCTTATGTTCTAAATCTGTTGCAGAACTTTATAGACTTGTCCATAGACACCCAATATAAATATATACATACGTTTCGGTTTTTATATCAAAACATTACAATACCTAATGTTATCAGTTTTGATTATTTGTTTGTTTGTTTTGTTTTACGGCATATCAACCTCAGTGGGTCATTTAATGCCGATAAAGTTTTGAAATAAATCAATTCTTAATGGATAATACAATTTTTTTATAAATACATTTTTCTATTTAACCCATAGATGGGACCCTAACAGGTACTACCACTCCGGGCCAGAGTGGACCAGGGAGCAATGGTGATGAAGGGATGCTCCACATTCCCCAAACCTCCAGAACTGGAACCTCACCATCAGATAGAGTTTAACGTCATTCCCAGGACATGTAGACCCGCAGCCACCGCCTTCTAGCACCCATATGATAAAAAGGGGTTGGGGCTTGCCATAAGAGCAATAGGGTTGGGAAAATCATATAGGTGCTAGGGCTTGACGTGACCAGCCGATTGATCGGCCCGTCTAGCCCAAGATAGGGCCAAAGTGGAGTATTGCATGTCATGAACTGCTGATCCACCTGGGCTCTATCCTTAAGCATCACGGGTCGCCACCCAGGGCCAACAGGTGACCCCATTGGGGGAGTCTTACCCCTCTGCAGAGGTGCAGTCGGTGATTATATAATATTCCGAAATATATATTCTATCTGGGATTGTTCTTTGATTAATGTTTAATTTCTACTCCGACCGAAAACTCTTCCACAAAACATTACCGAATTGTCGAACATTTGACTGAACCATTTTGAGTGAAAGAAATTAAGGTTTCTTATCGAAGATGTAATTTGGTATCACGTCAGAAAGCATCCTTTTCAAAGAGACTTTTTTTTCTTTCTCCTCATCTTTCTCTTTCTGGTGCTGCCAGCATTCTTTTGTACTTATATAGTCTGTGGCTCAATTAGTCCACAGCCGTTTCTGTCGTTGACACGTTAAGCAAGGAAGGATTAATAATAATATCGTGATTCGGCTTTTTTCTTTCTTTTTCTTTTTTTTTCTTTTTTTTTTTTTAATTTGCACTCATCGCTGTCTGCGGGGAATACAAACTCACACTTCAGCAGTGTGCCCCTCTCCCACTTGATAACATGTTTGGGGGTCATGCTAACAAAACGCTCCTTTTGTTTACCCGTGTTAAGCATAGCATTAAAGGATAGAAGGAGATTAACGAACAGACTAAGTAGCCGGAAGGGATTCAGCTTCGTAGTCTAAATGACCGAGCTGCCTAATCAGAGGC
>CM042145.1:112483789-112486289 GCA_023376005.1 Doryteuthis pealeii
CTCTGACCCGAAGTGGTAGTACCTGTTAGAGTTTCATCTATGAGCTAAACAGAAAAAAAATGAATTAAAAAAATAGAGTTTTGAAAAAATTGATTACTTATCAAGAATAAATAAAACTTATTCGGTATAAAATAACCTAACAAGGGTTGACATGCCGTAAAAACCAACCAACCAAAAAATCAAGGTCCGCCATCATAGTTTCGTTTGGTGTTTGAGATCTCGTTACCTGACCATAAGCTTGTGTTTGATCGATACCAGCTGGATCACCTGGGTGAAGGTGTATGATGTTGTAAGACCCGAAATACCTTATGATCCTTGGATAACATCACTTACGATGTGGTCAAGTGCACCTTTCGGTTGTATTTCTTGGCGATTTCTTGGAAATAGAATCTGCATTCACAATAATTTTCCACTGTGATTTACCATTATTCAAAATACCAGCATGAATATGCGCTCTTCGAGCACAAGTATTTAAATTTTAATGTAATTAAATATGATAAATTATAAAGACTAACAAAAAAATATAAAAAAATACACTTATTTTAATCATATTTAAATTGGTTTCAATATAAAATTATACATAGGATTGTTTTTAATACGTTTGAGAATAAAACAATATTATTAGAAAATAATAACACCAAGTAATTATTTATCAAACATGGTTTTGTTATAACCGATATGCAAATTATTCACACAATATACTATGGTAGAAATGTGAGGAGGTTAATCCGACAGTATATGGAGAAAAGTAGACAAACACGGGATGTTGTGGAAACTTGATGTTTATTGTCGACGGTGCAACGTTTCGGTCTCTTATTAGACCATCTTCAGGACTTGAATATAGTTCTTACTCCAATGATGGAAATTCTCAAAATGCTGAAAGCGGAAGGTCGTCAGTAGGGGGAAGTGTAGTTGGGGGTGGTTAGTGGATTCTTCTTCTCTCTGGAATGGGGAGTGCCGAAATGGTCAATGGTGGTACCACAGGTGTTAGATTGTGGGGATTGGTTAGCTAAATATGTGTATGTGTGTGTGTGTGTGTGTCTGTTTAATTGTTTTTTGTTTATGTGTGATTGGGAACTGGATTTGTCGTTAAGTTATATGTGTGTTGTTGGTATGTTGGTGTGATTTTTTTTGATTTATTATTTATTTTATTTTATTTTATTTTATTTATTTATTTTTTTTGTGAGGGTTTGTAAGGGTAAGATTTGTTAAAATTGTAAGTGAGTATATGTATAATGTTATATACTATTATTGTTATTATTATTATTATCATATATATTATAATGTCATTCATTATTTATGAATATTTAACATTATGTCTATCTGTCTGTCGGTCTATCTAACTATCTATCTATTTAGCTTGAGTGTGTTCATGTCTATCAACCTATCTGTTTTTTTTTTTTTTTTTTTTTTTTCTTTATTGTGTGTCTGTTCATCTATATTTGGTCTTTCAGTCCATCTATCTATCTGTCTATTTTTATTAGGTTGTTACTTATCTTTTTGTGTATCTGTCTATATATCTGAATTGAATATGTAGCTGGTATGTATGTATGAGATTCTAATTTTATTTTATTTTATTTTATTATATATCTATTTGTTTATTTTTTAAATTTATTTTATTTTTTTTTTTATTATATTTATTTTTAAAAAGATTTTTATTTTTTTATTTTTTATTTTTTTATTTATTTATTTTTTTTTTATTAAATTTTAATATTGGTTTTATTTAAGTGAAGGGGGTGAGATTTGTTAAAATTGTACGAGCGTGTGTGTATAATGTTATATCTTATTGTTATTATTGTTTTTATTATTATTATTATTATTATTATTATTATTATTATTGTTATTAATAGTGGCGATGTTATTATTGTTGATGTTATTATGTATTATATAGCTTTGTGACATATCCATGTCTTTATCTATTTTGATTTATCTTCAATCTGTTAATTTCATATGTGTCTGTTTGTTTGCGATGATTTGTTTGTGCTGTCTGTCTGTCTATCTATCTATCTATTCTTTTTTTTTTTTTTTTTTTTTTGTCTGTTAATATTTATCTATATCTCTATCCATCCATCTGTCTATCTATCTATCTATCTATCTATCTATCTATCTGTCTATTTAGCTTGAATGTGTTCATGTCTATCAATCTGTTGTCTATATGTGTGTCTGTTCATCTATTTTTGATCTTTCTGTCCATCTGTATGTCTGTTTATATTCTGTATGTCTCTATTTTATCTATGTATCTGTCTATATATCTAACTAGAGTGTGTTCATATCTATCTCTCTGCCTGTCTATAGTCTGTTATTAGCCTGTCTATCCATAGTCTGTTAATATCTACCTATCTATCTGTGCATATATCTGTATTTAGTCTGTTAATATCTGTCTGTCTGTCAGTTCATCTATCTACCTTTAATCTGTTGGTGTCTATCTATCTATCGATCTATCTGTTTTTTTTATTTAAATCTTTTTATGTGTATGCATATTTTGAAGGGTTGTAAAGCA
>CM042145.1:112491289-112501289 GCA_023376005.1 Doryteuthis pealeii
TGTTCAACCAAACATGTATAAAGGAAAAAGATGGTGGCTAAATGTACTTATATATATATATATATATATATATATATATATTATATATATATATATATATATAAAGGTAGTAAGATCGAAGCTGAAAGGAAGTTGGAGGTTCGCAAAGGCGTGAATCTTTCAGTTGAAATCAATTTATAACCGTTAACATGGCTGATATTTAACCCTTTTCCTTATTAATCATATATATATATATATATATATATATATATCTGTGTGTGTGTGTGTGTGTGTGTGTTATTTACAGACTTGAGTTCTCTGCTGATGGTAAAAACATACATCCTGTAAGTTTGTATCAATTAATTGTTCTCCTCTGACTGACAGTCTCCGACGGCCTCAAGGGTAAGGAGCTTGACAGACGAAAATTCTGTCGAATTTCGCTCCCAGCTAGAGAAACTGTTTATAAAAAGTCGAGCCGCACTGATGAAACGTAAACGTCGAAACACGTGTCTGTGGATGACTTATATATGGGTAATTCCATGTCAAATCATCAAGGCCATGTCACTCACCTCCTTCAATTTTTCTGAAATTTTGTACAGGTGTGGTATATGTTAAAGTTAGACAATCTCCAAAATTTGAACTTCCAATTCCAAAAATTGGCGGAGTTATGTCGATTTTTTGCTCTCCAAATTTGAGGGGGATCATGAAAATGGTGACATTTTGTGATCTATTTTTGTCTGTAAAATGAGTTCTAGTGCTGCCCTACTCCTAAAATTTAGTTTATAAGACCATTATTGCCCCAGGAATCCAAAAATGATATCAAGGTCTCAACGTCAATCAATTTTAAGTTATTGATGATTTCTGATTTTTTCATAGCAAGATCAATATCTCGATGTGGCACTGAATCTATGACAAAGATTTTTTCTATTATTATTTCATATCTATTGAACAATATTTGTACCAAAAAGATAGATCGGAGTTTGCTCTGAAGCGAGCTAAAAAATTTTGTTAAAATTTGTTAAAATTTCTCACTTCAATTTTTCTGAAATTTTGTCCATGTGTGGACTATCGTAAGGTTAGACAATCCCCAAAATTTGAGCTTCCATTTTTAAAAATTGGTGGAATTATGTCGATTTTTGACTTTCCAAATTTGCGTGGTCGGTCGCAAAAAATGGTGACATTTTTGTAATCTATTTTTGTCTGTAAAATGAGTTCTAGAGTTTCCTACTCCTAAAAATTGATATATAGAAGTATGTTTGCCCAATGAATCCAAAAAGTCTGACAGTTAATCGGTTTTAAATTATTAATGATTTCCGATTCGCAAAATTTTAACTGATGTTAAACTGATGAGCAAACTTCAAACTATCTTTTTGGGACAAATGATGTTCAATATATGTGAAATAATAAAGGAAAAATTTTTATAAAAGTTTTATAAACCAAATTTAAGGTGTAGGGAAGCACTAGAACTCATTTTACAGACAAAAATAGATTACAAAAAGTCACCATTTTTTGTGAACTCCACCAAATTTTGAGAGCTAAAAATCGATATAACTCCGCGAATGTTTGGAATTGGAAGCTCAAATTTTGGGGGATGTCTAACTTTAATACTGTCCACACCTGTATAAAATTTCAGAAAAATTGAAGGGGGTGGGTAACAATTTTACTTTTTTCTGGGTGATTTGACTTGGAATTGCCCATATATATATATATATATATATATATATATATATATAGAGATAGAGAGAGAGAGAGAGAGAGAGAGAGAGAGAGGGGGGTTCGATGTTAATCCCAAAGGTGAGGTTTTCAAAATATTTAGAAATCTCAGAAACGTTAATTATTTATTGTCAATGATACTTGAACATGTATCAATTTTTCTACCTAATCGCTATTTCAGTTGATGCAGTTTTTGTATGCCAATGTCATACCAGCTCAGCGCCATGTCATCGAGAAAGTGTTGATCCTCGTTGTCGTTGAACACAATCTACACCACTTGCAGAAATTGTTGACATCCATGCACGACGCGCCATACACTTCCGTTAACCGACTATGAATTTCAATCGGTTTCATGCCTTTTGCGTTCTAAAGCAGAATACCTGCGCAAACTTCACATTTGGCGGTAGCGTCAATGGAACTCCATTAGAAGCAACTGCCAAGACAAGACTGAACATGACAGCGATGCGCGCACAGAGGAAGTCGGCAGGCGCATGCACAAAAAACATTAACCTCATAGATAGATACATACATATATACATACATAGAACTCAAATAACGCCAGGTATACCTTCTAGTAAATATATATATATATATATATATATATAATATATATATATAATTGGATACAAATGGCTATATATATATATATATATATAATATATATGTATGTATGTATTTATTTTTCACGACTGCTCAATTATATATATATATATATATATATATATATATATATATATGACAGTGATTTCCCACATACTTTTGGCTCGTTTTACGAACATTACGAATGATTATGTCCATATAATTGTGTGTAAGTACTATATGTACTTTTTTCTAACACACGCATGCATACACAAATATATATATATATATATATATATATATATATATATATATATATATATATATATTAACACTCAGTTCTTCCTGTAGTTTACAGATTCTCCATCTGTCTCTGTTTACATCCACCATCTTCCTTTATTTTTCAATATATTCCTCAATTATATGATTTTTTTCCTGAGTCCCTGCCAAATGTGTCCGTCACATTTTTTATATATATATTTTTTTCGCTTTTTATCTTACCTACCTTTCTCTTTCATCCCCATTTGCTGTTTACTTCTTGTCTACATTACTCCTTCTTATTTCTTTATTATTATTTTTTTCACTCTGAACGATCTTTTTTATTATTCTTTGTTATCTCTCATTCTCCAGCAATGCCGACGCTGTCCTCCTACAACTACTACTCTTACTTCTCTTCCTCCACCTCCTTCTTTTCTCTCTTCTACCCGCGTTCCTCCACCTCGCACAAGTCCATCAAGGAAAAGTCTTCCCGCCTAACGTCCAGTCGGACCTGTCCGTCCGCCATTGCCGGTCACATAACACAGACCAGAAGTAGCAATCGGCAGCGAGCTCCGACGAATGTATTTGCCTAATCAAGGCCAGCTTTGGGGCAATTAAGTGTATTTTGTGCACACTGGCTTCTGAATCGGTCTCGTTAGTTTCGAGATTGGTTCAGATTTCCTATCGACTTTCCGATAAAAATGACAACACAGAGACATCAAAATAGCGGAAAATTACACAAGATTGCCCCAGCATGGCCGCCTAATGAAAGCCGGGGATATCGAAAGCAATTATAATTATACAGCTATTCGGCCAAATAAGCGTTTTGGAAGAGGCAGACGACCATTTAGACTTTACGTGACAACCAGTTTAATTTGATGTGAGTCTCGTTCGTCCGCCTGATAGGTACTTGGCCGGTGTACTTAGACTCTGCTCGCGTGCCACCTTCAACCAGATAACAGTCATTATGGACGGTGTGTGTTATTTTTCATTTAACATCTTTCTTCTTTGTCAATCGAACACATGCATTTGGGAGTAAGTTTGGCGTTGGTAAAATAAGAATAGGGAAAGAAAAGGAAGAAGAAAAAAAGATAAGAGAATGATAAATGCGACTAGAGGGAGAAGTGGGATAATGTGAAAGTAAGAAGGAAGAGGGAAGGGAGTAAAGAAAGAAACTAGGAAATAGGAAATAAGAAAGAAAGAAAGAAAGAAAGAAAGAAAGAAAGAAAAGAAAGAAATTAACATCAAAGAATGATGTCGATAAGAAAGAAAGAAAGAATAAAAGAATGAAAGAAAGTAATATGAGTGAATGAATAAGAAGGAATAAGAAAAGGAGGTAAAGGTAGAAGGAAACGAATGAGAAATCAATAGAATAAATTTAAAAAATCAAACGAGATCGAACTTATGCATTTGGAAGTAGAAGACAACTGACAGGAGAAAGAGAGAGGAGAAAGAGAAAGAAAAAGGAATGATAGGGTTTTTTTTAAGAAAGAAAGAAAGAAAGAAAGAAGTAACGGAGATTTTTAAGAAAAAGAAAAAAGACAAAAAGAATGATCAGAGACTTTTTTAAAGAAAGAAAGAAAGAAAGAAAGAAAGAAAGAAAGACCTGATTTTTTTAAAGAAATAAATAAAGAAGAAAGAAAGAAAGAACGAACGATAGGAAATTCTTGAGGAATAAAAAGAAAGATAAAAAGAACTATCGGAGTTTCTTTAAAAGAAAGAAAGAAAGAAAGAAAGAAAGAAAGAAAGAAAGGAAAACATCAGAGTATTTTCAGAAAAAGGAAAATGAGAAAGTTCTGAAAGTGCTGTTGATAAAAGAAGGAAAGATTAAAAAAAGAAAGGAAGAAACAAACAAACAAACAAGGTTCATAGAGCCGTATTGATAATAAAAAAGACAGATAAAATAAGCACAAAAGAAAGAAAATCCAAATAAAAGAAAGAAAGAAAGAAAGGAAAAGACAGAAAGAAAGAGCAATTAAGGAGGGGGTGTTGAAAGAAAAACAGAAAAATGAAATGAAGGAATAAAGAAAAGAAGAAAGTAATGGATGAGTAATCAATAGGAAAAAATACGAGAGATCAAACGTGATAAAAAAAATTAAAAAAGAAAGATAACAAAAAAGTGATAACGGGAAACGGAATCGAAAAACATTTCGACAAAACGAAAAACTGTAGCGAAAAAGAGAACGAGTTGAATGGAAAAATAAAAAAAGAGAAACGGGGAGAAAAAAAAAAGAAACGAAAACCCGAAAACAGACGAAAGGAAGAAAGGTAGCCAAACCTGAAAAGAAAAACAAAATAATCGGTCTATACGTGCGCGTGCGCAGATCGGCGTTTCTACGTGCCACCATGCGCTTCTCTGCGTCTTTGTACGCTTGTGTGAACGGTAGGCATAGGGACTGGGTCGGTCGGATGGTAATGTTTGACGGGGGAAAGCCAGAATGCTAAAGATGAGGAAGAAGAAATAGGTTTCTCGCTAGCCAAAAAAAAAAAAAAATAAAAAAGAAAGAAAGAAGGGGGTGGGACGAGAAACGTCTGAGGAGCGGAGTTGGCGGGTGGTTTGGGGTTGGAAGATGGGTGGTAGTGTAAGTTTGGATGCAAACGATTCGCAGCTGTCATTACTGTCAGTGTCACCACTCGCTGGTAGGACTTAAATAATGGCAAGGCAACATCAAGACATCGCTTGATGGCTGACAGAGAAACATGTACGCATCTAAGATGGATGGAGTCGTTGAGACGAACGTGGAACTACCATCAGCTGTCTTTTCTGGCTTGGGCATGTGAACGCAGAAAGTATTTTAAACGGAATCGATTGGACTTAATGGGTTTTAATCGGTAAATATTTGTAATATATATATATATATATATATATATATATATATATATATATATATATGAAAAAGGTGATTTACCAGGGTAATTGGTCACAATGGTTAGTTGATACAAGTTTCAAAATGATAAGTCAGCGATATAACAAATATAAAATGCTCAATACGTGAGTAGAGCAAATTTATTATTATAATGGTACACAGTCATAAACTACTCGAGTTTCACCATAAGGATCTTATATATATATATATATATATATATATATATATATATATATATATATATATATATATATATTTGGGAAAATATGTGCTTAATTGAAGTTATACCTTTATGTACTCTCATATATATATATATATATATATATATATATATATATTGCTCTGTTCAATAATATAGAACATCGAGCTCTCAACTTAGACCTAAAAACTCTAACATTCCGCTTTTGGAAGAAAGGCCCAACTTAGAATCATCTTAATACCAACTTAACTGGTAACCCATCTACGGATATATATATATATATATATATATATATATATATATATATATATATACTAGACAAAACATGAACGGTTGGGTCACCCATTGAGCTCTGGATAGATAATTGGGATTAGAGGAAAGGGAGTTTGCAAAGTGAATTATTTTTTTTTAAATAAATAAATACGGTCGGAGAATTAAAAAAAAAATTAAAATCATTTTGTAAGATTTCTAAGAAAGGGAACCTCTTCCACCTTCCATTCTTGATACATATAGCCAATCTCTATCGTCTATCGTAAAGCTTTGTGCATTAATCTTCCAGTCTTTTGATCAATATTTCTGAGTTCCTCTTCGTCCATTTTAAGAATGGCTCAGAGTATCTTATAATGGGGACGACCAAGGTATTTATTCCCTGATGAGATTTCTGATGCAGAGCTTGGTTTCTAGGAGTTTTACTATTATTATTATTATTATTATTATTAATTATTATTATATGCGAGTTTTTCACACCAGCTCTAACTGGAAATTTTTACTGATGTCGGAGCAACAGCAAGTCTTCTCGTGTGTCGGGACTCTTGTGTTATAGCTGATCTTACCAGTGATCTGGTGTATATGGTCTCGATTCTTCCATAGATTCCAGTTCCCATTGTCTCTTTTACAGGTCTTTGGGGAACGTTCCAAGAGCTTCAACTACAGTTGGTATCTTCGTCATTTTTATGCTCCACAGTCATAGATAGTAGATAGATAGATAGATAGATATAAAAAAAAAGATTTGGGGAGGGTGCAAACGTTTTTCATGTTTTTATTAAAATATTTTATGCTGTATATTCTCTAGTTTTCAAGAATATATATGCACATATACATTCATACATATATGAACATTGGAAGTATATCTATCTATCTATCGATCTATCATATATATATATAATATATATATGGGGTAATTCTATCTCAAATCATCCAGAAAAAAGTTAAATTGTCACCCACCCCCTCCAATTTTACTGAATTTTTTTCCATGTGTTGACTATGTTAACATTAGACGATCCCTAAAATTTGAGCTTCCAATTTCAAAAATTGGCGGAGATTTGTCGATTTTTTGCTCTCCAAATGTGGTGGGCTTGGCGAAAAATGGCGACATTTTGTAATCTATTTTTGTCTGTAAAATGAGTTCTAGAGCTTCCCTACTCCTAAATATTGGTTTATAAAAATATTTTTGCCCAAGGAATCCAAAAATGGCATCAAAATTTTTAAAGTTATTTTAAGTTATTAATGATTTCTTATTTTTCCTAGTAAAATAAATATCCCGATGCGGCACTGCATCTACGACAACCATTTTTTCTATTATTATTTCACATATATTGAACATTATTTGTACCAAAAACATAGTTTGATACACACACACACACACATACAGACATAGACACAGACACAACACACCCACACCCATATATATATATATATATATATATATATATATATATATATATATATATATTGGTTTGAAAATCACATAGGTTAAAAACTGACAGTTACCAAACGTCGTTGAGTTTATGTCTTCGCTACCTAAATTTCCCAAAGGTATAAGTGCTATGTGGAATGCTTCGTCCAGGATTTGAACTCTTAAACCCGTGTGTGTTCAATCGAATCTAAAGAAAAGAAAACGTTTCCAAAGTTTTAACATAAAAGTAAATTAATAAGCTGCAAAATTTAATTCGGTTACGATATATTCTATTGGAGAACAATAAAAAGGGCGATTATTCAGAAAATTGTTTTGTTTTAGCGCGAAAAGAAATTTACCCTTAAAAAAAACATCTCATCTTAGTGT
This sequence comes from Doryteuthis pealeii, assembly GCA_023376005.1. Taxonomy (NCBI): domain Eukaryota; kingdom Metazoa; phylum Mollusca; class Cephalopoda; order Myopsida; family Loliginidae; genus Doryteuthis; species Doryteuthis pealeii. The sequence continues at coordinate 112,498,947 of CM042145.1, forward strand.
TTCCTTTGCTTTTTCTACAGTTCTGGAGTTCGGAGAGTGCGATACACCTTCAACACCATTACTCCCAGGTCCACTCTGACCTAGAGTGGTAGTACCTATTAGGGTCCCATCTATGGGTTAAATAGATTTAAAATGAGTTTAAAAAAACGTGTTTAAAAAGAAAATCCCAAACAAAAATGTATAGAATAAAAATGTCTTCGGCATGAAGTAACCCAAAGGTGAAGGTGTCGTTAAATCCAACCAACCTACAATAGGATTCAACAGATATACATCCTACGTTTTAAACGGTCACCTGCGTAGTGCAATTGAACTTAGGCAAATTGCAATGGTAGTTCCATTGTGTTAATATCTTACCATTTTCTTATTCAGATACGATTAGTTACGACTGGCCAAGTTTTTGAAGGTAATTTGTATTAAATAAATTCACAGTACTTTAAATAAAGGACTATATATTCTATTTAGGATGCTATTTTAAATTTTTTTTAAAAATCATTTCTTTCGTACAGTTTGGCTTTCGGTTTTATTCTTGGAATATTCCAAACTTTCTCTTCAAATCGCAATTCGAAGACTCTGTTATTATTACAGGCTTTTTGTTTTCGTTTCTTAGGTAGGCAATTTATGGCTTCTTTTTCTCTTTTTTTATTTTCGGATTTTAAAATTGTCCTTTTACTCTACAACGGCGAATGTGCAAAGGAAAATAAAGAGCGGTGAGCGATAAATTTTGCAATTGAGTCATAATTTTTGTCAATCTTGTGATTAAGTTTAAACGTTTTCAGTAGCTAAATATATACATCTGCTATTTATTTCCGCATGTTTCATGAGATTCAGTTTTGTTTTCCATAACGTTTCTCGTTATGTGTGTTGAACTATCCTTTGGTATAGGTATTTACCCAACCCGTTCGCAAGGTCGCAAGTTTGTGGAATCCAGCGAGGATCGAACTCACTTTTCAGCAGTAATGGATCTTCGAGACTAGCTTGGTATAATGTAAGCAAGATCGTCCCTTCTATTTATGGACTTTACCAAGTAGCAGTAGCAGTTTACGATAGAAATTTGCCAATCACATAACAGGACAAAAAGTATTTAAGATCGTTTGCACTGTGTTCAAGATCACTTACTGAACGAACATTCGATCAGAAAGACTACACACTTTGGATTATAACAAGGATTCTTTAAACAAGAACAACAACATAACCCCCACAATGGCTTCACGGATTCTAACAATGTGAATGGTGTGAGTGTATTTACAAGATTGCTTAGTCTCCATTACCAAATCGGTAAAGTTTGACGTCCATGTCAAACAGATTTACAAGTTCGTAATTCGAGGTTACTATTTGTTTTGTTTTTTTCCTATGACATCTGATAAGTTTACCGTAAGATTAAGGTTTTAAGACTATTTTACTGTACATCATAAGTCCGATATTTTGGGTTGAGCGCTATTTTTCTATACACCGTAAGCCCTATAATTGGATCTAGAAGGGAAGGATGTAATACTTATCTTCGTAGAAAATGAACACGGCTAGACGAGTTCAAATCCTGGACGAGGCTTGTTGCATTTCCCATAGGGCTAATACCCTTGGTAAAGGTATGAATCCAAATATTCTCCTTCCCGCTATCAATAAATAGTAGGACAGAAAGAAAACGCTGAATTCAAATCAGTTTTAACCGCTTTAAAAATTAATCTTGTGTAACATCTTAATCGTGCGGAGGGGTTGGTAAATATGCATAATTTAGCCTGAAAGCTATTTTACTATACACTGTAACCCCTATAATATGGATTTGAGCGCTATTTTACAATACACTGTAAGCCCTATATTTTATGCAGGACTATTTTACTGTATCCCGTTTCTTCGGATTGACGCTATCCTGATGTGTGAAGTTACTGCGGACATTTTTGGTATCCATGCACGACTCGACATACACTTACGGTAATTGTAATTTTTAAATAAAGGGGACAGGTGTGGGGGGATGTCCCCCATGGACCACACTGTTAATTTGGCCGAGGCCAGTTGAATTCTGCTAAGAACAGTAATTTGCCAATTTAGAGGTATTCTACACAACCCATAGTGCCCAAACGAGAACCTCACCCCTAGATACAGTTTAGCGTCATATCTAGAAAACTAAGACCCTCAGTTACCACCTTCTAGCACATATAGAATAAAAAGGATTAGGGTCTTGCCATAAGAGTAATATGGTCGGGACTATCAAATAGGTGCTAGAGCTTGACATACTCAGCGATTGATCGGAGGAGGCTCTCCTACCTCCAGTCAATTCCAGGTAAAGGCCAAAGCGGAGTGTTGCATACTATGGACAGCTCAGTAACCAGGATTCTGTTATGAAGCTTC
>CM042145.1:112506289-112531289 GCA_023376005.1 Doryteuthis pealeii
AAGACACATACTCAATTCAAAGGTCATGACCATTTTTATTAGCCATCACGTGATTATCCGCTAAGTTCGCACTTATTAGATCCGATTTAGATGAAGATTACAAGATTCATAAACAACTATTATTTAATTAACGGTGCTTAGTTTTTTTGTTTTTTGTTTTTTTGTTTTTGTTTTGTTTTTTGTTTTTCCTTTTTTTTCTGTTTCATTTTTCTAATTTAAGTAAGTTCTTCTTAGATTTGTGCGTGTCGCGTGGTAAAATAGTTTATGAGTTAAGCTCGCAAACACACTGTCAGTGAGTTCGATTCTCACTGTAGTCTCCATACCCCGAGCCTTGACCAAACTAAGCAGGGTTTAGAAAATTAAAACTTTCCTCCGATTTACGGGGAAATATTTTCATATAAGAGGATCAATACTTCCGTAGCTTGATACAGAAATATCATAATTAATCTTTTAAATTAGCTTGCTATAAAAAAATCTCTTAGAGGTGCCATAAAGTCACCAGTATGTGGCACTAAGAATCGAACTCACCATGAACGGTTTTCTTTTAGTTGTATTATTTAAAGTTGGTGGAATGATCTTGTGTTGGTCTCAGCCAGACAGCGAGGAAGTCTATCCTCATTTCACTTGCGCTAGATCAGAGAGATTGTTTTTGCGTCTGAGGTGGAGCGCCACACTACCATCAGCTCCCCACTTTACCGCACATATCCAAGCTGTGCTCCTCATTCGCTGTGTACTGATTTATTTACTGTTACTAATGTACAGGGTGCGGTAGAAGGGTGTCTCATCGTGGTGTAATGATTAGCAAGCTAGTTTCGTACACGCTGGATGCCCCATACTTGCGATTGAGTCACATCCTACCCGTGGCGAACGGGTTGGGTAAATACCTATATGGTGTAACAGAAATACCTCCCACATTTTAAACTGTCCCTTATGTGATGAAAGTGAACTTAGGAAAGTGGTAATTGTAGGTCCATCTAGCTCAGTGATTCTCAACCTTTTTTTACCCATGGAGCCCTTTGATTCCTATTTTACTCTGGTGGCCCATAGCCATTCGATGTTTTAAAATCCCATTGTTATTTTATAGTTAAATACTTTTTTGCTTGCATGGGTCTTAAAAAAATGTTATATGTTTCCCGGGGGTCCACATGGACCCCGGTTGAGAACCACTGATCTAACTAATGTCTTATCTTTTTTTCATATACACTCAGTTACGATCATAGCTTAGACCGATGAATATCGTACATTGAAACGTGTTTTAAGGCAGGTAAATCTGTAACTGTAATATAGAGAGCTTTTCATGCTCATTTCATATTACGGCGTGATGATGCTGTACTGGATAGAATTTTCAACCCATAGCAGTATGCATTTTCTATCTCGAACAAAACTGGTGCACTGTGTGCAACGGTCCAAGCCATCATTTGTAACTGATTGTATCTGAATGTATAAATGGTAAGATATTATCTAGATGGAGCCACCATGCTTAAGTTCACATACACCACACCGGTGACGGTTTAAAATGCGGGAGGTATATCTGTAGCAACCTGCATATGGTAATCTGAAATCAAAAATTAGTAGGTGTCTTATTTTAGTTTCGTTTAGTTTATTTTTTAATAGCCGAATATAGATCGGAAACATTTATTATATAATGTTCAGTCTACATGCATCATTGAATTAAGTACATTATAATGGGTAGAGATTATGTTGAAAAAACATTTCTTACGTAAACGAAATACTCATTATTAAGCTACAAAAGTAGGTATTTACCCAACCACGGGTAGGATGTGACACAAACCATATAACTAAGCAATTTTTTGTATCATATTTCGGTGTTAAATAACCCATATAGTGTTGATATGCCGTTAAATGTTCACTTTCTTTTTTCCTTTGTTCTTTTTCTTTTTCTCCCCTTTTTTGATTTGTTTTTGGTCAGTTGGTTTTTACGGCATGTAAATCCTTGGGTTATTCTATGCTGAAGACGTTTGTGTTTTATTCATTCTTGTTGAGAATTCAAAATTTTTTAACTCATTTTCTTACACATATTTTTCCTTTTTTTTTATTTTATTTAACTCATAGATGGTACTTTAACAGGTACTAACATTCGGATCATAGTAAGTAATGGGATACTCCACACTCCCCAGAGATCCAGAATTAGAACCTCACTACGGGATGCAGTTTATCGTCATACCCAGGACACTAAGACGGTCGGTCGGGTCGACTTGAACTGATATGATCAGCCAATTGATCGGAGGGAGCCTATCCGACCGCCGTCTAGCTCAAGTACTTTTAACACATTTTAATGCTCATTTCTTTATCTATTTAACCCTAACAGGTACTACCACTCCGGGTCAGGTTGGACTTGGAGTAATGGCAATAATGGAGTTTTACAAGTCATAGAATGCTCAGCCTCCAAGCATCACTGGTCACCACTCACGGCCAACATGGGCTCTATAGTAGGGGACGCAGAGGTGCATTCTACTATCCCAGCCGACAGGGCGTTTTCTGGTTTGAATCTAATACTTATATAAGAAACTATACAACAATAGTCTTAATAAAGAGCAGGGTTATAAATCATAGATAATTTTCACCCTCCACCCCCAAAAAGATATAATTGCTTTATAAAAAAAATAAGGTAAATCAGATTAAAAGTTATTAGGGATTCATTAAGTTTTTTCCACTTAAAAAACGTTATTTTAAGAAGAGGCGTCTAAGAGATAATCGGTGAACCTAATAATTTACCGACATTCTGAATTCTAGTTCTCTTAATCCATAATAGTGTCGTTCATAAATAGGTCAATAATGTATATTTCAATTAGGACGATATATGTGTTTGTATAAATCCGGGGGTCTTAAAAAGAAAACGGGGCCGAATTAACCGAAATTGCTGTCAATGGACTAAGAAGACATTTGATTAACCCATTTCTTTCAACCGACATTATCAACATGCAACACGACATACTTATCTATTCTTATCTATACTTATCTATTCTAGTTTATTCTATTCTATTCTGTTCTGTTCTGTTCTCTCTCTCTCTCTCTCTCTCTCTCTCTCTCTCTCTCTCTCTCTCTCTCACACACACACACGGACGTACGCACACACACACTCGGACGTACGCACACACACACACACAAGCACTCTCCCCTCTCTCTCACACACACACACACACACACTCACACGCACACATATACAAGCACTCTCACTTCGCCTTCTCTCTCTCTCTCTCTCTCTCACACACACACACACACACACAGACGTATGCACACACACACATAAGCACTCTACCTCACACACACACTCACACACGCACATATATACAAGCATTCTCATTCTCGCCTTCTCACTTTCGCCTTCTCTCTCTCTCTCTCTCTCTCTCTCTCTCTCTCTCTCTCTCTCTCTCTCTCTCTCTCTCTCTCTCGTTCATTGTGATTTTCTTCCTTTTCTGGACCATCTCTTTTCTTTTTACTCTCCTAAGAAATTCACACTGTAGCGTCAATCGGGAATTCCTCCAGAAACGTCTACCAAGCCAAGACTGAGCATGGCAGCGAGGCGCGCACAAGGCATCGGCAGGTGCATATACAACAAACACATCAGTGTTACCAATTGCCGCTCGAACAGTTTCCCTGCGTACACAACGCTTTGAAGACTTACTTTTTGGATTACACTTGTATAAACAGTGTGTTTTTGCCTTACAGATAGCAACAGATTGTCAGTCCTGCAAAAAGGCGCCTAACATGAAAGCAGAGTTGTATCACTGAAGTCCTTCAAACCGAAAAATACATTCAAGGAAGGCGAATTTAAAAGTGACGTTCTCCTATGGATACCAACACATGAACACACCAGTGTAGGCCTATCAGGAAAAACCTACATCAATCAGCTATGTGCGGATTTTGAATGCCAACCGGAAGATCTTCCAGGGCCAATGATCGATACGTACGGTTTGCAAGAGAGAGTCAGTGCGACCTGATGATGATTAAAAATTTATATGAGCGCAGTTAGCTGCTAGGTGAGGAGTTTCAACAGTAGCCATAGCGATGTGAGTGACAAGCCCTTCAATGTAGCCAGCAACCCACGAAATGAAGAGCACCTCGATCAGCTAACCCATGTGAAACGGGTAGATGAAAATAGATTACAGGACGCTGTTATCACTTCTGTGAAAACGTGTATACTTACGCTGGTGTAGAGTTTTTATGTGGACCCCCGGGGACCATATAATTTTTTAGGGCCCATGCAAGCAAAATGTATGAGCGTGGCATGCAGGCTCTTTTTTTTCTTCATCGCTGGTGAAAATGCGTAGTCAGTGGTGGTAACTATTTGTTTTATAGCTGAAAACTTGCTCTATCTCATACTGTGGTTGTACCTTCCGTGTCTGTCACCCTGTAAAGTGGGTATTAGAATACGCCGACTGTATCCCCTGAAAAGGAGTAACACCACCTTTCCCATGAAAAGAGGTGCGTGTATTTACCAAACTCTCTGCACGAGCAGGATGTGACACAGGGTCAATTTTTAAGCGGTGTTTGAATTCAGAGTTTACTTTCTACTTAACTGGTTGCCATACCAAGGCTAAGGTACCCAGTCTGTCCTACAATTTACCCATAGCTGGAGGGGAAATAGCCGAATGCATACCTTTTCGAAGGGTAATAGCGTAATTGTGTGAAATGCATACAGCCTCTTGACGCCGTGTCCATGTCCTACGACGATAACTATTACACTACGAGCGACTCAAAAAGGGGCATATTAAACTGCATGAAGAGTGATGCAGCCATACATTAGTATTGACATGGCTACAGAATGGACCTGTAGTTTTCCTTGTAATATTAGTCTATATGTTTCTTCTGTGATAAGTCCAAGCCTGTAGTATTCCTCTGGTGTTAATCCAAAAGAGAGGTGTTGCTGACAGAAAGTTCAATTAGCAATTGATTTTAGGATAGTTGCAACTGACCTTAAATGCTTTCTGTCTTCGTCTCTCGTCGGCCATTTTTTTTTAAATAGAAGTAGCGATTTGGTGTACATCTTATACTACCAGATAGTCAAACTCAATTAACACTAAGTCTGGTCTTTTCGCCGGGATTTGGTGATCCGTTTGTATCTCAAAGTCCTAGATAATGTTATGCATTTCATTTTCTTGGACAGGTTATAGTTTTTGCGCATACCATTTATTATAGCTAAATTTTAGTACCTTGCACTATTCTCGGTGGTTCAACTTTTCTACCCATTCACGCCTTGTATTGGATTTCTTCTGTGTCCGTTTGCTGCATTCGCATTTTATATGATTAACTCTTTCATCTCAGTCATAACATAACCTACACTTGCTTTTCTTCTGCTTGCTTGTTTGTTTTTTTATTGATTTTAACGGCATATCAACCCGTCTGGGATTATGCCATGCCTAACAGTTAGGAAGTTATACATATCGTGTATTTATATTTATACTTTTTAGTAATTGGTTTTAAAAATGTGTTAGCATTATTGGGGATTATGTTGTATGGTATTGATTTGTTTCATGTCTATATTCTATGGTATAATTTTATTTCCCTAAAAAAAGAGAGGATATCCTCCATGTTGACATTTTCAAACAGATCTTTCATATTGTTTGCTTTAAAATAACGTTTTCTTATGTGAGCAAGAAACCTGCATTCCATGAATAAGTGTTTAACTGTCAAAGGTGTTTAACATGTTCCCATTGTGGTTGTTGTTCTTGTTTGAGTATATTGGAGTTCTTGTATGACCAATGCGTAATCGAGATACAATGACTTGTTCCTTTCTAGACTTCCTTAAAGTTGGTCTCCAGCCTCCCAAAGTAGGTTTGATTAGGAAGAGTTTATTGTGGATGTTGTTATTCTTCTATGTATTATCAATTTTTGCTTTGACATAATCAGTTCTTATGGCATTATTCTGTGCTGCTATTAAAATTCTGTTTATCTTTTCAGTTTTTCCTTTCTTAGATATATCCAAGTCATCTCGCGTACAATTTCTTTAGTTTGTTGCTTGAAGTATCTGTGCAGTTGTTGTAGTTGTTTTGTTTTGTTTTTTCCTCCCTTTTCGTTTTCTAAATTTTTTGTTCTTTTCCTGTTTGTCCTTAAGTTATGTCTGTTGATGTTGCTTTCGTTGATATTGTTTTGTACATTCCCCGGGTTTCTGAATTGTTTCATCTACACAATCCTCAATGCTGGCGAGTGCTCTTCCTCCTTCTTTTCTTGACGCATAGATTCTGTCTAAGTCATCTCATCGGAATCAATTTCCTTGTTGTGTTGTCTAAGTTCATCCTTTGTCTTTTTTTAAGAAGGTTCCAGAGTATCTTGCAAGGGAGACTACCCAGGTATTTTTTCGTATGATGAGATTTCTACTGCAGAGTTTGTCATCGAGACGTTTTCTTGTTCTTCTGATGTTTTCCCTCCTTACTTTTTCTTTCATTTCTGTTTGCTTGATGGTGTCCGCTTCCAATATTCCCAGGTATATGTGGTTTAAATTTTCGCCAAATTTTCTGAGTTTTTTATTTTTTTATTGGGCAGTTCTACTCTTTCCATTGTTTCTCCCCCCCCCTTTTCTTATAAACATAGCGCATTTTCCAATCCTAAATTCCATTTAGGCCGGGTTAGCTGTCGGTAGAGCGTTCGGCTAGAAACCACAAGGTCCCTAGTTCGATACCGATCCTCGCCAACTCAGCGTATGAGTAGCACAGGGATCTGTGCGGTAAAGTAAGGAGCTGATGGTAGGTGTGGCGCCCCGCCTCAGATGCTAAAAACAATCTCCTTGGTCTAGCGCTATTGAAAAGGGGATAGACTCCCTCGCTGACTGGCTGATACTGACTTTAGGCCGCCCCATCGACTTTACTTTTTACTTTATAATAGTTTGTACAATGGTTACTTGTTCCTTTTCTTTCTGGGCAAACATCTTTAAATCATCCATATATATATAGATTTATCAACCACTTCGCACGAGCAGGATGCGCGGATTTTAATAACTTTGAATTCAGAATTTTGCTTCTCTTAAACTGGTTACCTAGCCAAGGTTAAAGAGCCCAGTATGACCTACTATTTACCCATATCTCGAGTAAGGGTAGTTGGATGCATACCTTTCCCAAGGGTATTAGCGCTATGTAAAATGCAAACATATAATTAATATACATCAGTGTTTCTCGACCTTTTTTTTTAACCTATGGACCCTTTTTCCTCTTGGTTTATTTTTGTGGACTACTATAGCCATTCCACGGGGAAAAGTTTCTTATATTTTTCACTAATAAAAAAAGTAAAGAAATTGTATCAAAAATAAAGAAATAGTAACTGATTATGCGGTATTTTGAAGGAAAACTAGTTTATTTCAAATACTTCCTTAGATATACGAGGGTGATCCCAAAAGTAAGGTCTTCAACGTTTTGAGTGTGCAGAAAAATTTTTCGTATGAATATTGGAGACTGTTGGGTTTCATATGCCTGCGCCTGTCTTGCTTTTGCGGTCGTTTCCCATGCAGCTCCCGATTGACGCCACTGCCAAGTGTGAAGTTCAACCAGTTATTATTGAACTCAAAAGGCATTAAACCAATTGAAATTCATCCCCAGTTAACAGAAATGCATGGCGATTCGTGTCAAAAACATCTGCAAGGGGTGTACGGAGTTTGCAACGACGTGATCCAACGCTTCCTCAACGACATGGTTGCGATCTGGTGTCATATGTGCATATAAAATCAGCCACAACGCCTACATGCTGAAACTTTAAAATGATGTAAACGTCATTGACAATAAACAATAACGTTTCTGTGATTTCTAAATATTTTGGAAACCTTGACATTAGTATTACCCTTGTATTTACCCAACCCCACAGTGACTTTTTACACAGAGTAAAACTGGTTTGAATTAAGAGTTTTCATTCTCCTAGACTGGTTGTCTAAACAAGAATAAAGAACCATGTCTGCCCTACTATTTACCAAAAGCTGGGATGGGAGAGTAGAGATGGATTCATAACTTTAAAATGATATAAACGTCATTGATAATGAACAATAAACGTTTCTGTGATTTCTAAATATTTTGGAGACCTTACCTTTGCGATTACACTCGTAGATATGTAGTATTAGTTTCGGAGCTTTGCTCGTCTTTATATTTTAGTTTGTTCTCTACACAAACATAGGACTTACCTCCCACTGGGCTAAAACAGCACCATTCCTCTTTAATATATAACTATTTTAAAGATTTTTCTCTTGCTTGTTTTTCTCTTTCTTTTTCTCTTTCTTTCTTTCCAAGCTTATTCTTTCATGGCCATTTTCTTATGACAATGTATATAACATTGTGAACCAACCCCCTCGTCTCCTGGTCTATCTTCCCATCATTTTATATATTAAAAAAAAATAAGACTCTCCCAACGCTTTTACATACTTACCTTCAAAATAAATCGGTGTAAGCCGAGCCAGCTGTACACAAGCTCGGAAGTCATTTTTTTTTTTTTTTTTTTTTTTTTTTTTTTAATATATGCAAATTAATTCTTTAGAGTGGCGGGTTTGCTTTCTACGTTAGAACGAAAACTCTCTTTGATGTCCGACTGCACGCTTCGCTTCCGATGAGCCGTCAGATCATCACGCCCGAGCTATTCCATACAACCACCCTCAGCGGCATGGACAGATTTTACGCCTGCCTACACTTACTCTGTAGGTAATTTTCATCAAGTCGAAACTATATATAGACATTTGGTTCTTACGATCAAGAATAGCCATTTTTCTTTTTCTTTTCTTTTCTTTCTTTTTTTTCATTTTTATCTTTTTTTTTATGAGTCTTTCGAGGGAAGGTGAAAGAGGATAGACTGGGTGGAGATGTTGCACGGAAAGATGAAGAATTAGTTGTGCTTCGTTGCTTATTTCACCAAATAAAAGTCACTCGGAGCCTCGACCACACACACAAACACACATACGTAAACAACCAGCCTCTGTGTGTGTGTGTGTGTGTGTGTGTGTGTGTGTGTGTGTGTGCAAATGTGCATATTCATAAAGTTTGAACGTTGAAGAGTTAGCGATGATATATGTGCTTATGTAAGTATATATATATATATATATATATATATATATATATATATATCGAGAAATCGTTTGGTAAAACCAACAACTGATCTTGATGCTCCGATACCAAAACAGCCGAAATAAAACCTTAAAAGTTGAATTAAAAAGTACACATATAAATACACACAAACCTAATGAGAAAACTAGTTATATATATATATATATAGTCCTGTCACATAAAGTTTCAGATAGTTATATGACTACTATTATCAACAAATGGGTAACAGCACATACTTTAAATAACTGTACTTGTTAGCATTATGAACATTTACTTCAACTATATATATATATATATATATATATATATATATATATATATATATATATATATATATATATATATATATATATATTATTGCGGCAGTAGCACGGATATCACTGACAATTTCTCGCCAACCATCCCATTCGTTGCTCTCGGGAGGTCATCTGCGCAGCATCAAGTATTCACACAGACCTAGTCTTTGCTTTGCCTATCTACTGATTTAAATAGGAGAGCGACACTTATGAGTTCTTCCATACTTTCCAGGAGTGCCAGCATGTATTGTTCGCCTCACTCGGATAGTCTGTGTGATAGGTGGCAAGTGGCCGTACAGCTGCTTTCTTGTAGGGTGTTGTTTACACAATTTGTTTAAGATCGTGCGCAGCATTCTTGTGCAACTCCCATCCAGCTTATTTTCTAGGCGCTTCGTTAGGGTCCAAGTGGTGCAGTGATACAACAGTACTGATACAACTACGGCTTGGAAGAATTGTCGCTTTACCTTGATAGTGAGATTGAATTTCCATGAGACTGATAATCTGCCTATGGCAGCCCCTATCGCTTTCGCTTTCTGTGGATGAGATATTACTACCCAGGTTCATGAATTGTTATATATTAGGACCGGTTTAGCTCAGTCGGTAGAGTGTTCGGCAAGGAACCACAACTCAGCGTATGAGTAGCACATGGGTCAGTGCGGTAAAGTAAGGAGCTGATGGTAGGTGTAGCGCTCCACCTCAGACGCCAAAACAATCACCTTGCTGTCTGGCTGATACCGACTTTAGGCCACCCTGACGACTTATTTACTTAATAATAATAATAATAATAATAATAATAATAATAATAATAATAATAATAATAATAGAAAAACTCAAAAGAGTGAACAATAATAATAATAATTTAAAGTGATACCAATTGTAGTTGGTACACTTGGAACGGTCCCCAAAACTTGGAAAAAAGACTGGAGGACTTTGAAATCAGAGGAAGAATTGAGAGCATCCAGACTGCTGCATTGCTGCAATCGGCTAGAATACTCAGAGAGTCCAGGAGACCCGAGGATAATTGTTGTCACTCAAAGACCAGTGATATACCATCAGCTAACGCTGATGTGAAAAACTCAAATTACTACTACTACTACTACTACTACTAATAATAATAATAATAATAATAATAATAATAATAATAATATATTCTTGAATGTGTACCTGATTACACAAGCTAGCTAAATAGATAGACAGATAGATATGAAAACACTGATAGAGATATGAAAGAACTGATAGATAGATAGATAGACAGACAGATAGATTGTAATGTTGCCATGTAATTATTCCTAGCACATAACCTCCACATATCCCCGAATTCGTTAAGGGATTCAACTCCTAACGTATTTCTTATTGCCAGTTCTTTGTGAACGCATTATCATCTCAAAGTATCTTCTCTGCGCTAATAGAGACGATTATAATTGGATATTCCTTTCAGTTTGACGAAATAATTTCAATAAAGCATCGATTCGTTTTGCCTGAACGTTATCATTTCATGCCTCTCATTTTGTAAATGTTCCTTTAGCTCAAAATGGGGATAAGCTGACTCACAATTTGGATTCACACATGTAAACATACATTAATGTCATTAATATCTTCGCACTTTTAGCTCAGTCGGTAGAGTATCCGACTGGGAACCTCGAGGTTCCTGGTTCGATTCCGGCCCTTACCAACTCAGCGTATGAGTAGCACATGGATATGTGCGGCAAAGTGAGGAGCTGATTGTAGGAGTGGCGCTCCGCCTCAGGTGCCCAAACAATTTTCTTGGTCTATCGGTAGGGAAAAGTGGATAGACTCCCTCGCTGTCTGGCTGATACCAACTTTACCCCTCCCCGACGACTTTACTTTACTTACATTCCTTTTAACTAGCAGGACCGGTGGATATACCACAGTATGATAATTTAAGTATTACAAAATTTAATATATTTACTTAAGAGCTATTGCAAATGTTCAATATGTAAAAAGTGTAATAATCTTGATTTAACTCTCTTTTTCAATCGATAGAAAAAGAATAGCGTTATCACTCCTGCGCGATCATCCCCTCTCTTTATCTTTCCCTTACTTTCTTTCTTTCTTTTTTCTTTCTTTCTTTCTTCTTCTTGTATTTATCTGTGTAGCAAGTCCTTTTTACTTGCTTTCTCTTTTTTTATGATAAAAATGGTCCATTGATTAGCTGAGGTAACGACACTCATAAGAAATAAGAAATAGTGTTCCTTAATTGTACGACAGTTATCATCCTGCAACACCCTCTGGTTAAAAATGAGAACGCCCAATTCCTGCAAAAATGTAAATCCTAATTATCTGGTGTTGCTTATCCACCGAATTCTTATTTCTCATGAATCTCGTCGCCTTAGCTAAATATAAGGACCCTTCCGTTTTTATCATGGGGAAATAAAGGGAAGAAAAAGGAAATGCTACACAGAAAAATATAAAGAAAGAAAGAAAAAAAAAAAGTAGGTGAAAGAAAGAAAGAAAGAAAGAAAGAAAAGAGTATGGGAAAGATAGATAGATAGAGAGAGAGAGAGAGAGGGGGGAGAGCACTGAAGTGATAACGCTAATCTGTCTCAATCGAATATAGTGAAAAGATTAAAGGAATGAAAGAAAGAAAAAGAGTGAGAGAGAGTTAAATCAAGATTATTATACTTTTTACGTATTGAACAATCGTAATAGCTCTTAAGTAAACATATCAAACTTTGTAATAAATTATCATACTGAGGTATATGAAATATATGAATCCAAATATTCTCCCTGGGTATGGGTAAATAACTAATATTAGATATACACGCATGTTTATATATATATATATGTGTGTGTGTGTGTGTGTGTGTGTGTGTGTGTGTGTGTGTGTGTAAATTAAATTTGTTGTTTACCCTATTGGAATCTAGCTAGAATCGAAGATTCTTTTTTTTCCTCTGTCGCCCTTTAAACAAGAAGCTCCCCACGGCCTAATTTCATTCATTCGTCAACATTCCTTTCATCCGGGTAACTGAACTTGGATAAGTTTGTGTAGATGACAGACCGTTTTAAAATTCTCTGATAAATTGAAAGGAATAAATTACCAATTTTTTCATTGTGTTTGAATTTATATATATATATATATATATATATATATATATATATATATATAGTATATTAAGAAGAATGAAAAAACACAGGTTTAAATGAGTTAAGTGGTGAGTTTATTGGCCGACGCTGCAGTGTTTCGATCTATTAATTAGATCATCTTCAGGGCATTTGTTGGTATACGGAAGGTAATAAGAATTTTTTTAATCACAGAATAACGAGAAAAGCGAGTGGTAGTCCTTGTTATTCAGTCTGTTTAAAATTTGAGGTTTGAAAAAAGGAGACGGTTTGAAATATGACGTCAAATATTCTCTTTTACGGTGTGAGTATGGGGCTGTGTAAGTGTGTGTATCGAAAAGAAAGCATTCTGCATTTTTTTAGGTGTGTGGCTGCGCGTGTGTGTATAAATCTTTTGCGATAAACGACAGCGAAACAAACCTCAAGGTTGTGTATATATATATATATATATATATATATATATATATAGCATATCCTCTCTAACTCTCTCCTCTCTTTTGATTTTCTTTCCCTCCATTTCCAATGATTTCCTCCTGACCACTCAAATTTTCCTCACAAAAGCTATCCCACCCACTTGACTTCATCCTTTAATCCACCCCTCTCCCATCCACTTTCTCTTCTACAAAACACTTGTATGATGCCTTGATGATCAAATAAACGACTGATGATGCTGAGCTTAATGCTTAGCGAAATATATCTCCTACACACTTGTCTGAGGTTTGTTCTTGTGTTCCACATATCTCTACTACATTCTGTCGGATTTACTCCTATCCTCCTTCTGCATATATATATATATATATATATATTATATATATATATATAAAATACAGATAAAGATAAAAAAAAAATACCATGTATATATATATATATATATATATATATATATATGTGTGTGTGTGTGTGTATGTGTGTGTGTATGTGTGTGAGTTTCTGTCTCTGTCTGAGTGTGTCTCTGTATATGCATATATATCTATGAACTACATATATATATATGCGTGTGTGTGTTTGTGTGTCTGTCATACTTGCTGTTGATTACCTTTTGGCCAATGGGATCCAAGCATAGCAATGCCTATGCCTATGCCTATGTTAAAAATGAACATTATTTGGTATATATATATATATATATATATATATATATATATAGTCATCCAAAGACACTGTCTTTCGACGATTACGTCTCATCAGTGTGGATATATATATATATATATATATATATATATATATATATATATATATATATATA
Source organism: Doryteuthis pealeii (assembly GCA_023376005.1). Taxonomy (NCBI): domain Eukaryota; kingdom Metazoa; phylum Mollusca; class Cephalopoda; order Myopsida; family Loliginidae; genus Doryteuthis; species Doryteuthis pealeii. Next base: position 112,519,942 of record CM042145.1, read on the forward strand.
CTTTTAAAAACTCTAGTCGTAACTTGTTTTTGGCTACGTTAAATTTCAATTGATTTAACGATGCAAAAACGTAAACATTGTTTTTTCGTTCATAATTTTCTTTATTTCCGTAAGCTGAAATATTTTTTTTAAATCATCTTGAGTTTATTTAATGTTTCTTCTTTTGAATGGACAACCATTTTTCAAGATAATATTAACCTTTATGCAAGTTTCATTTTGTTAAATATATGAATTTCACAGAGCAAATTGGTGGTACCTATTGTACATACACTACTCTTTTTTTTTAATCACTAAGAATTTGTGAATTTTTTTTTTTGTTTACATTTAGAATATTTTAAAAAGTAATTGGTGAATGTTTAGCATTATTTTTTCTAAAACTTTTTTGTACATAAGACAATTTTAAATTCAGTTTTAAATTGCTTGTTGAGTTAGTAATAAAATGTAACATTGTAATTTATTTGTTTTTTGATCCCTAAAACAACAGTAATAAATAATATGATGACTAAACATTGTCATTATTTGTAGGTGGAATATTTCGCGTATTAATTCAAATTTCATGAATAGTTTTTTGGGTTTTTTCCAAAAAAGTTTTGAGTTTCACTGATTAAAAATGGACATATTTCATTCTAAGAAATATGAAAGAATTCTTTTTAAAAAATATTGATAAAAATGTTTTCATTTGACTCTCGTTTGTTCGTATATGTAAATTTTTCGTATTACAATTTCGTTTTTTTTTTTTTTCATATATATTTAAAAAGATACGCGTGGTTTGAAAAGTTGATTTTTTTTAGTTCTCCAAAGAATTTAACAGTTGTTGGCTTTTTTGTAGAAATAGAGCAATGTTTACTATTAAGAAGCTCAAACTCAAAGTAATAGTTGTAGCGGACATTTTGAATCACTGCTGATATAGCCAGCAGTCAGTTCCTGTTTATACAACCGACAGAAGGAGCAGCTTTACGATACTTTCCGAAAATCGTTTGATTTTTGTTTAATTAATTAATTATATCCTTAATCAGTAAAAAAAACAATAACCAAATTTGGTGTGTTTCTTAGTTATAGGGATATTAAGGTATATGCAAGATTTCGAATCTGAGGGACATCTCTTTTCTGATTTATACGTCGACACGTACACACCAAACTTTCTTTTATATATATATATATATATATATATATATATATATATATATATATATATATATATATATATATATATATATATATATATATATATATATGATGCATACTTTCATCCTTCGTTGCCAGATAAGGAATTGCTTAACATAAATGTCTGAAGTATTGAATATATAATAAAGGAAGGCCATTATTTTTGGAATATTAATACGCTTTTCAAAAGTCATACATGTTAATACGACACAATTTTTGAAGGTTTTATTGTTATTAGAATTACATGGATTTAATAACAATTTATTGATAGGATGACTTGCTAATATTTATGTTTGTTTATGTGTCTTCAAAAGCTAACTTATATTAACTCTTTCCCTACCAAATTTCACCCATGACGGTACACATTTTTCTTGGTATTTTTTACCTGTGTGATGGGATATTTCAAAGTTTACTATCTATTCACCTCAGAACTCATTCTATTCAATTAAAGTTATTATTATTGTGATCTGAGTTTTTTCTACTCATTTATAATGAACTAAAGCTTACGGTTTACGGTAAGATCACAGTGGTGGGTGAACCGCTGAGAGCGGGTTAAAGTAGGCAAATAGCTAACGAGCAACACTTACAGTTTCGATCACTACTTCCCGTCGTATATATATATATATATATATATATATATATATATATATATATATATATATATATAAGTTAAAAGAATGATCTTTTTATATGACTCATATATATATATATATATATATATATATATATAAAGATTTTTTTTTTATCATTTTTATAGTGAGTTCGAAGCATTAATTAAAATCTAATAATATATTTTTTGAAGGCGAAATAATGCACATTTATGTTTAAAAACATATTTAATTTTTTTTTCTTTTTAGGGACCAAAAAAAAAAAAGAAAAAAAATTAAATATGTTTTTAAACATAAATGTGCATTATTTCGCCTTCAAAAATATATTAATATATATATATATATATATATATATATATATATATATATATATAACAACCCCTCCAACTTAGTAGGATGTCACAAAGGGTCAATTTCTTTAACAGAGTTTAACAGGTTTTAATTCAGTGTTTTTCTTCTCCTCGACGGGTTACCATAACTGGATGGAGAATAGTTGGATGCACACCTTTCACAAGAGTATTAGTACCATATAAAATGCAACCAACCTCGTCCCGGATTTTAACTTTGATATACACGCAATCAGTATATATTAAGTTGGAAAGACAGTTCTGGCATTTTTTATAAGTATAATTAACTTATCGTCATTTCCAAATATTAAACTGCATCTAATGGTGAAGTTCCAATTTTGGAACTCAGGGGAGTGTGGAGTAATCCTTCATCGCCATTACTCCCAGGTCAACTCCATACCAACCCTGCCATGTCATTGAGAAAGTTTTTACCCTTGTCATCGTTGTAAACTCCCAACACAACTCCGGGCATTTCTGATACCCATGCACGATCGCCATACACTTCCGAAAAGTGGCAGTGAATTTCAATCGGCTTAAAGTCTTTTGCATTCAAAAACGAATAACTGTGCAAATGTCATACTTTGCGTAGAGTCAATCGGGAGATCCATCAGAAATGACTGCCACGTCAATATTGAGCGTATCAGCAAGGCGCACACAGGACAGGTGTGCATGGATAACAAACACAAGAATACGCCGACTGCACCTCTGCAGAGAGGTAAGACCCCCCCTCCAAATGGGGCCACCTGTTGGCCGTGGGTGGTGACCTGTGATGCTCAAAGACGGTTGATGAGCAGTCTATGACATGCAACATCCCACTTTGGTCCTTACTCAGGATAGATGGGCAGTCGGAGAGGCCACTTCCGATCAGTCGACTGGTCATGTCAGGCCCTAGCACCTATATGATTGTCCCTACCCTATTGCCCTTTATGCCAAGCCCAAACTCTTTTTATCATATGGGTGCTATAAGGCAGTGGCTGAGGGTCTTCATGTCCTGGGTATGACATTTAACTCTAACTGATGGTGAGTTCCAGTTCTGGAAGTCTGGGAAATGTGGAGCACCGCTTCATCACCATTACTCCCAGGTCCACTCTGACCCAGAGTAGTAGTACCTGTTTGAGTTCCATCTATGGTTGAATAGAAAATTTGTTTACAAAAAAATTGAGTCTAAAAAATTTTCTTCCAAATTATCGCTACGAATCTTTCAAAATTTTGCCGGTATTAAATGACCCACCCTGGTTGCTATGCCATAAAACAAAACAAACAAAATGATGCAAGTAACGAAATTCAGAATTTAGTATCACTGATCTTTCAAAAGTCTACCAATTTGGGGGGGGGGTTTGTTTGTTTGTTTTTTTGTTTTTTTGCCCAGTCTGTCAACTCTGCTAGGGAATTCGATATTCCCCGAAATTCTCACTATTTTGAACTAGTAACATTACGCAGGGTGACAGAACACAGCCGTACTGTGCGCATTCAACCTATTATTCTATGGGATAGGTATTCTTACACCCGCTCAGTTCTTTTTTAACATTCAACATAATATTTTGCGATTAGCATGCAGTGTTTCAAATGGGTCAAAACTAAAATCATTTTTATGGGTCACATCAATGATTATACAAGTTGACATTGAATATTCCTGAAAGGAAAGAATGAATATCATTGCTTAAATGTGTGTTATATAATCAAACATTATCATAACAAAACAACATGGCGACATAATTGTCTTTCCAAATAAGTTTTGTAATAAATATTAACTGTAGCTGTGAAAAAGCCACCGAATACATGCATACAATCTGAACGAATTTAAAATATTTACCCATCGTTAGAGAGAGACTAGGTGTATTCATACATTTCCCAAGAGTATTAGTGCTATGTAAAATACAAACAACCTCGTCCGGAATTCGAACACGGTTCGCCCTGTCTATATCCTCTGATTATAACCATTATACAACGAACACCACAAGCACTTTATATTTATGTATTTTCAAAAGTTGAGTTAATATTAATACATTATACCGTATATAAACGCGTATCACGGATCTAAATTTTAACCTAATTTTAGGGGGTCGTATCATACGCGAGAAAAGTTGTGTGTATATATAGTTGGCCAAGGCAAGGCCTAGTTTGTATTTCGCGCACGAAATCCTGGATGAGGCTGATTGCATTTCACATAACACTAATAGGCTTGGTAAAGGTATGCATGCTACTATTCTCCATCCAGCTATGGGTAAATAGTGGGACAGACTAGGTTTTTTAATGGTTAACATTAGCATAATGTTTATTGATTGCAACGTTGAAATACTGAAGAAAATAAAAAGGCGTTGTGAAGTTTATGAACATCAAATATGCAAAACTTGACTTGCAAAGTTTTCTGCTAGTGACTTTTCACTGAACAATGTTCTGGCTAGGTTCACCATTTGAGATCAACTGCAATAAAAACGAAAGTATTAACTGGAAAACAATCGACCGTATATGTGGAGGTATGTGGTGTAATGGTTATCGTCTTAGAAAATGGACTCAGCGAGATGAGTTCAGTTCGTGGACGAGGACGTTTGCATTTCACATAGGGCTGACATCCTTGGGAAATATATGCATTCAACTATTCCAACTTCAGTTATGAGTAAATAGTAGGGCTCTTTAACTTTGGTTAGGCAATCAAATTAGCAGAAGGAAAACTCTGATATACCAGCAAAAAACTACATTCTCCATCTTTATGCAGACATATGGTGAGAGAGGGACAAATAGTAAAGAGAGTCAAAGGAATTGATGCTGTTAGGGTAGACTGGTTTCTTTAATCTTTGTATGATAACCAATCAAACACTGCTTTATAAATGACCGTATCCTGCTCATTCGATGGGGTTTGGTAAATATACAGACACGAACACCTTAGTTGTACTTCTATGCGAGGAGCCTGTTCAATACTTAGATGGATAACCATTTAATTAACAGCAGATACTGTAGGACATCGAATTTCAGAATTCGGCATTAAATGACCCGAAAAGGGTTGATATGCCGTAAAACAAACCAATACCAAAAACTTCTACGCAGTGGCATTTCACATAACGCAGATATCCTTGCTAAAGGTATGCAGCCAACTATTCTTCCTCCGGCTATGAGTAAATAGTAGGACAGAGTGGGTCCTAACCTTTATATGGCAACCAGTTTAGGAGAAGAAAAACTGAATTTAAACCCGTTAAACTCCGCTTAAAAATGACCTTGTGTCACATCCTACACGTTCGGGGGAGTTATGTAAATATATACTCCCACGAGCGCTTTGGGTATATGTACTTCTGTGACATGGGTTCCCAACCTTTTTGTCTATGCACCTCTAAAATCTTGATGTCTCCCTCGTGTGACAATATATAATTCTTATAATTTAAAAAGAGAACTCCGTTTGAGCTGAAGAAGCTTAAAACACAAATCCCTTAGTTTATACAAGCTTAAAAAGAACAAGCCATCTACGGAAAGTAAAAATGAAATAAACAAAAGACAGAAAATAAATAAGAAAATAAAAAATCGAAAATTTGGATCCAAGTTAAACGTCACCCCTTAAAAAATCAAATTGCCCAACTGTGGGGCGTACGGCTTACGTTGGGAACCATTGTTCTATGTAGTGGCACAAATACCAGCGGCTCGGTTCTCAGGGTCGAATCTCATGAAGATAATAACACTGATTTTGTTTCCACAGGTCTACCTCCTTTGTTTTATAATGTCTCATTTTGCCATAAATCCACAGGGAAGTGAATATACAAGTCACGTAGTGAATGGCGTCGATATTTTCTTTAGATTCGTTTTCAACGGGATATATTTCGACATTTGTGGCCCGCCGTTATTAGCGTTAATGTATTTCGCCTCAGAGCATTATCACCTCTGCCGTCCTTAACTTTCACCCGCATTTGATCGGTTTGTTCCCTGATTATCCTCAGGTGACGTGAAGCGTGTGAATTAACGAACCGTTTTCATGTGTGTCCCCTTTGTTAAATGAACTTTTTAATCACAATCCGCCTCGGAAAGAAACTGAATTCAAAATGGGTGGAAACACATGTTAAGTCAACTATGACTACTTGTAAATGCTATCGGCTAAAATAACAGAGTTGGCGGGGATTTCTTGCCTTGGTTGGCAACCAGTGAAGGAGAATGAAAATACTGAATTAACACTCAAAAGCGGCAGTTTTGAAAAGGGCTGTGGAGTCGAAAATTAGCACCACTGACTCTGACTCATCTTTATGTAATTAAGTTTTTATGGCCTGCACATTTCATAAAGCCTATGCATACGTTCGTAACTTGAGTATATCATTATAACTGCTTGATATAAAAAAGAAATAAAGATAATGTGGCTTTTATATCATCCCTATTCATTCTTTAATATTTTTAACAGAATTAAAAACAAAATCTTTGAAAGAATATAGAAGAAATAACAATAAAGCTAAAAAGGCTATAATGTAAGACTTTTTCACATATACACACAAACAAACAAACGCACACACACACACACACACACACACACACACACACATATATATATATATATATATATATATATATATATATATATATATATTTGCAAATAAGAAATAAGTACAGAACAAAAATAAAACTTTTTATAACAGTAGAAATACAATCTTTAACAGAATGTAAAAGCCATAAACAAAAATAAAAATTCTGAAGTCTTTTTTGTTGTTGTTTTTTTACATATATAAATTTGCAAATACAAATAAGTACAAAAAATAAAATGATTTTAAAAATAAGTTGAGATTAATTTCTTTAAAGGAAAGTCGGTATAGTTTTGCCAATTCAGGTTCCGACTCAATTGACCCCTTAATTGTTCCGACTCCGCGATTCGACAGACTTGATTTTACTACAACTGAAAACTTTATTCATTATTTTTTATGGTCGAATCCTGATTTTAGTACAGACACAATCTGTTCATTTTGTCATAATCATTGTCTCTTGCGCAAGATTTTATAAAAGTCGTATACCGAGTGACAGTCACAGAAGTCAAAGAGGTTCTAGCTGGGATTTCTTGCCTTGCTCGGCAATCAGTCTAGGAGAAAGTCAACACTGAATTCAACAACAGAAAAATGAAATGTCACAGAGGTCAAAGAGATTCTAGCTGGGCTCTCATGTCTTGGTGGGCAATCAGTCAAGGAAAAAAGACAACACGGAATTCAAAACCAGAAAAAATCATTTGAATAATATCATAGAAGCCAAAGAGGATCTAGTTGGGCTCTAATGCCTTGATGGGCAGTCAGTCTAGAAGAAAGACAACGTTGAATTCTACCAAAATAAATTGTTTTGATAATGTCTCCAAAATTCGGCTGTTTCACTACAACTGAAAGTTCTTCTTAATCGCATCCGACCCGAAATAGAGAAAATTCTTAGGAAAAACCAAAACGGATTCCGTAGAAACCGTTCCACAACCACTCAGATCCTAACTATACGACGAATCATAGAAGGGATTCGAGCAAAGAATCTAGAGGCAACGCTACTATTCGTAGACTTTTCCAAGGCATTTGATTCCATACACAGAGGGAAAATGGAACAAATACTACTAGCATACGGGCTACCAGAAGAAACTGTTGCTGCTATAATGATGCTCTACAAGGACACACAAGCAATGGTGCGCTCACCCGATGGCGACACAGATTTCTTCGACATCGGAACTGGAGTCCTACAAGGAGATACACTAGCACCATATATATTTATCATATGCTTAGACTATGCACTTCGAACATCATTAGATACCATAAAAGAAGAAGGCTTCACACTAAAAAAGGCAAGAAGCAGGCGATATCCCGCACAGAAAGTCACAGATGCGGACTACGCTGATGACCTTGCACTCCTTGCGGATACACCACCACAGGCCGAGTCACTACTGCATAGCCTAGAGAAGGCAGCAAATAATATTGGCCTTCATGTAAACTCCGATAAAACAGAGTACATATGTTTCAAAAGGAAAGGAGACATAACCACACTCAACGGTAAGCCACTTAAGCCAGTAGAACAATTCACATACCTAGGTAGTAATATCTTATCCACAGAAAGCGATGTAAATACACGAATAGGAAAAGCGTGGTCGGCCACAAACAATTATCAATAATATGGAAATCCGATCTCGCTGACAAGCTAAAGCGACATTTCTTCCAGGCGGTGATTGTATCAGTGTTGCTGTACGGATGCACCACTTGGACCCTAACGAGGCGCCTTGAGAATAAGCTGGACGGGAGCTGCACAAGAATGCTGCGTGCAGTCCTGAATAAATCGTGGAAGCAGCACCCCACGAGGAAACAGCTATATGGCCACCTGCCCCCCATCTCACAAACCATACAAGTGAGACGGACAAGACATGCCGGGCACTGCTGGAGAAGCAAGGATGAGCTCATAAGTGACGTTCTTTCTGTGGAAGCCAACACACGGACATGCTAGTGTGGGCCGTCCATCAAGGACCTACATTGACCAACTAAGCAAAGATGCAGGTTGCTGCGCAGAGGACCTCCCTGGGAAAATGAATGATAGGAAAGGTTGGCGAGAGATTGTCATGGATATCCGTGCTAATAGCGCGACATGATGATGATGATGATATCTCATCCAAAGCAGTGCATTACTTTCTGTGGGTGAAATCCTAATTTTGGAACAGTGTTCTACCATCATCAAACGTTCACCTTCTCCAACATACACATCATCTCCATTCTCAGTCCTAACTCATAGGTCGAAACCCACCTAGCAACAGAAGGATATACAAAGACAATCCTTAAACCACCAATGCGGCACCGATTATATCATCGAACTTTGGCACGTAAGTCGAGACCTTTTCAATTGCCTTGGGTTTGTCGCAACAACCAGACGCGTGTAATGCGATTCTTGAAAGAAACATTTCCACAATCCTCTTTTTTTTACCCTGAAGCATCGGAGAACACTGGACTTTTCTTTACTTTTTACTTTTTCTTATTTAAAATATATGTATTTGTTTAATAATACCTAAATTTTACACTATATTTACACTAGTTGTCTTTCTATTATTTTCATTTCATTGTTTTATGTTCTTTCGTCGTTTATTTACGTTACTGTCCAATTCGAAGTGAGAAGGCAGAATACACAGACTATTCCTGAGGTCAAAATCTTTGTCTCTTGCGTTGAATATTATAAAATCTATCTGACTGTCACTAAAGAGGTTCAAGGGTCATCTGTATGCTGTTCTAAACAAAAATATGACATCACCCTCCATGCGGAACTGGATATATTGAAGATAAGGGATCGGAAATTAAACCGGGTTCACCACCAGTCTAAACTCGGGCTATAAAAAAAACCTGTCAAAATGTAGATTGACTCTCTAGTAGGGTCAACGGCTATCTAGTACACGCGTGCTTTAAAGTGTGTGATGAACGTTCTTTGCAACGAAGCTGGGTGTGACTATTCACTTTAACTCAAGCGGCATAAGCTGTAAGGTTGGATTCCGAGAGGGATGTGAAAATGGGGGATTCTGGGTCTGGATTCGCACGCTGAAAAGGAACTATCATCATCTCGTAATGGATAGCCAGTGAGAAAAAGAAAGAGAGAGAGAGAGAGAAAAAGAGAGAGAGAGAGAAAGAGAGAGAGAGAGAGAGAAGAGAAGAGAGAGAGGGGGGAGAGAAAGGAGAGAGAAAGAGAGAGGAGAAAGAGAGAGAGGAGAGAGAGAGCGAGAAAGAGAGAGAGAGAGAGAGAGAGAGAGAGAGAGAGAGAGAGAGAGAGAGAGAAAAAGAGAGAGAGAGAGAGAGAGAAGAGAGAGAGAAAGAGAGCGAGAAAAGAGAGAGAGAGGGGGAGAGCGAGAGAAAGAGAGAGAGAGAGAGAGAGAGAGAGAGAGAGAGAGAGAGAGAGAAAGAGAGAGAGAGAGAGAGGAGAGAGAGAGAGAGAGAGAGAGAGAGAAGAGAGAGAGAGAGAGAGAGAGAGAGAGAGAAGAGAGAGAGAGAGAGAGAGAGAGAGAGAGAGAGAGAGAGAGAGAGAGAGAGAGAGAGAGAGAGGAGAGGAGAAAGAGAGAGAGAGAGAGAGAGAGAGAGAGAGAGAGAGAGAGAGAGAGAGAGAAGAGAGAGAGCGAGAAAGAGAGAGAGAGGGAGAGAGAGAGAAAGAGTGAGAGCGAGAAGAGAGAGGAGAGAGAGAGAGAGAGAGAGAGAGAGAGAGAGAGAGAGAGCGAGAAAGAGAGAGAGAGAGAGGAGAGAGAGAGAGAGAGAGAAAGCAATATAAAATAAATAAAAGGTACTATGTGAGCATTAATCCAATTGAAACTTCCTTTGCAAAAGACTAAAAGGATATGTTTGGGTCTGTTTGTACGGACGTGTTGTTGTGTAGGTGCATTATAGAACAAGCGGAATAGATACCCATTTTCATGTGTGATGTTTCGTTAATCTTATTTCTATTGTTAATTCAAGAATAACTGGAAATGGTTGAAAATGGTGGCCTCTCCCTTGCTTGGGATTCTGACTTTTTAAGCTTAACGAGGTAAAAGGATATCTTTGGAATATATCTTGTTGATAATCCTAAGACACCCCAGATATTCTTTACTACTAAAATGACTTATGTATATCTTATATATCTTATATTAATCTATTATAATCTTATATTAATAATCTTATAATCTTATATTAATCATATCAATTATTAATTAGATATTATAATCTAAACATTGTACGGGCGTGTTGTTGTGTAGGTGTATTATAGAGGGCTATTAATTAAATTGTTCATGACAACGAACTAGATCATTGTGTATCAAGGATTAAAGTGTAGTTTCAGTGAGATTCCCTAAATCATGATCTTATTTTTTTAAGCCTTAAAATGTATTTAAAAAAGCACCTAATAAGTCTATAGCAGAGTTTTTTTTAACCTATTGATTAATTCCTATCTTATTCTGGTGGACCTCTATAGCCATTTGATGTTTAAAAGTCCTATCGTATTTTCATGATTAAATATTTTTTGCTTGCCTGGACCCAAAAATGTTAAATAGTCCCTGGGGTTATTGCCCCTGACTGAGAATCATGGTTTAAGGCATTGTGCCAAATTCTAAATAATTGCAGTGATCAACACGTATTCTATTGCCAATGATATTCGAATAATTTTAAGGTAACTTAAAAGCATTGGTTTTACTAGACAAACCCAAATTTTTAAAATAATGGACATCCCCATATTTGAGAAATCGTCTCATAGAAGTTAAGTAACAATGAGCTTGCTCTGTACTTAGAGACGTGTGACCACTTAATAATGG
>CM042145.1:112548789-112556289 GCA_023376005.1 Doryteuthis pealeii
TGTGACTTTGTGTCATATCCTACCCACAGGTTAATTTTTTCTTTTTTTTTTTTTTTTATTATATCGAAATTAACAGACCTAAATTCCACTATCGTATGTCACCCCGCCGAAAGAAAAAAAATACCAAAAATCAGGGAATTAACTGAATTTAATGAAATTTTCAGTGTTGATATATTAATGAATAAAAGATATAATGCACCAGTTATTTTATTTAAAAACTTTTACATTTTTTCAGGTCAGTTAACTTTGAACCACGTATTTTTGAGGCGTAACACAGATACCCAAAATATTTCAAGGACTATGAAGACCAAAAACTTTTTTTTAAATATCTAGTTTCTACCATCACATTCTAAGCAGGGTCGGATCTTTAACAGGTCAAAGGAGGTAATTGTCCCGGGTCCCCTGGTAGAGGGGCTCCCAGACTTCCTTTATAAAACCTATAATAATTATAAAATTTATTTCTTATGTATCTAATTTTCTATGTTGAGGTAACTTGAGGAGCTCCCTCACCAGAAGTTCCCTGGGCTCCACAAGGTCTAAATCCAGCACTGCTTCGACGTAGTTTTTTGTTTCATCTTTACACATTGGCACTCAGGGAGTACTGCTCACAGACGATAGCAGCAAAAGTCAGTACTACATTCCATTTGTGCGCTGTTCAAATTTCTCCGTATTTTATAGACATACCCAGACACCTGTGTGTTTCTTATTGCAAACAATCATCATCATCATCATCATCATCGTCGTCATCGTCATCATCATCAAGATTAATCATAACTGTTAACATCTTTCTTTAGAGAAGTGTGTATAGAGTAAAACTAGCGGTCATTATTAACTTTATCATTCTAATTATCGTCAGCTTGAAACAATATATATATAGTGTTATCTTTTGAAGAGAAAGAAAGAAAGAAAGAAAGAAAGAAAGAAAGAGAGAATCGAAAGTTAGGTCGGTGGGGGGAATAAAAGTGAAAAATTCCAAAAGACAACTTGCTAAATTGCCGAGGGTAAACAGATTTTGTTTTTGGAAACTGAATAATTTTATTTATTATTTATTTATTTATACGTAGAAAACTAATAGCAAAACTAAAAAGTAAGTGCGTTAATCTACGAGAAAGAAAGAAAGAAAGAGAAAGAAAGAAAGAAAGAAAGAAAAATAGTTTGAAAGAAAGAAAGAAAAATAGTTTGAAAGAAAGAAATAAATAAAGAAAGAAAGAAAGAAAGAAAGAAAATAACTTGTACTCTAAACTATCTACCTAGAATAAAATAAAATACCTGCCTTTAAACTTTTGAAAAGTTTTGTATTGTTTTGTTTTTTTGTGTATGTGCGTATATATATATATATATATATATATATATATATATATATATATATATACGCACATACGCAAAAAACAAAAACAAACAAAAATACAAAACTTTTCAAAAGTTTAAAGGCAGGTATTTTATATATATATATATATATATATATATATATATATATATATATATATATATAGGTACACGTGCGACCCACGCTAATCACAAAACATAAAATCTAAAGATTATAGAATTATATTGTTGGGTAGGCTTTGAAGATGCTTCACGTCTATCCGACACCACCCGACTCATCACTGTCATTGAATTTACTTCTCTGCTAAATATACAGGACCGTAGCAGCCGGGGATTTCCTGTGCAAACAAACAAAAATTATTACTTGCAATATTTTTACAGGTTTATATTTTAACAAAAGACAATAACAATAAAGAAACAACTGAAAAAAAAAATGGACCCCAAAAACAATTACCTTTGCTATGGCCCTGGTATATGACAAGCTTTAAATCTAAAAATATCCAACGTAAAATTAAATCTCAAGAATCGCGCAAACTATTCGCGCGAAACTATTAAAAAGCAACAATATATGCCCTCTGGCTGATTATTTAGTTGGTTGGTTTGGTTGGTTGGATTTTACGGGATGCCAACCCTTGTTGGGTTATTTTGTGCCGAAGACATTTTGTTTTATTCTTTCTTTTTTTTAAACTCAATTTTTAAAAACTCATTTTATATATATTTAACCCATAGATATGACCCTAACATGTACTACCACTGTGAGTCAGAGGGGATCTGGGAGTGATTGCGATGTAGAGGTACTCCACAATCCCTAGAGCTCCAGAATTGAAATTTCGCCACTAGATACAGTTAAATTCAATGAACAAGAAGACAATATATACACTCTGAAATGCAATATGAAAAAAAACAACACACACAACACCTCCAGTGGGAATCGACCCTGCGACCTCATGAACTAACAACATATCATGTGGATGCGTGTGATGTAATAGTTATCATCGTAGGAAATAGACTCAGGGACTCGAGTTCAAGTCCTGGACGACGTTTGCATTTTGCATAGCACTAATATTCTTGGGAAAGGTATGCATCGAACTATTTTCCATTCAGTTATGGGTAAATAGTTGGATGGACTGAGCTCATTAACCTTGGCATGGCAACCAGTCTAGGAGAAGGAAAACACTGAAATCAAACCTGTTAAATTCTTCTTAAGAAATTGACCTTGTGTCATATCCTGCTCGTGCAGAGGGGTTGGTGAATATATATCAATTCATTTTAAAAGATTATAGACTAATGAACTGAATGAGTTTAATTTATCGATCGTATTGGTTGATTGGTTGGTTGGTTGGATTTTACGGCATGTCAACCCTTGGGTTTTCATTTTTTTTTTTTTGTTTTTATTCATTCTTTTTAGTATTTGTCTGAATTCTTTTTAGATAAGGCTTGATAATTGTATTATTTGTATTCTTCGAACTGTTGTCCTTGTCTTTAGCATGTGTGTGTGTGTGTGTGTGTGTGTGTGTGTGTGTGTGTGTGTGTTTGGTTGTTTCTGAAGAGTTTTCTTTTTTATCTTGGTTTTTTTATGGCCACAACGTCCTATCGAATGTAAATGATTTTTTAACAGAAATATTTGACCCCCATGTGTGAAAATAACACTAACATCCCAGGTCATAGTGAACCTGGGAGTAGCGGCAGATCTCCAGAACCGAAGCCTCACCATCAGATGCAGTTTAGTGTCATGTCCAGGACACTCCTTTGTCTGCTAGCTTTGCTCGTTACCCATTACACTATGTAACTAAATATTGGTAGATGTCCTTTTAATCGGTAAGTTTTAGAAATGTACGACCCATAAATCCGTTTGTTTCCCGTTGTAACAGCTATCCATGATGATATTGATGCTTCTATTTAGAGAGAAGTGAGGGATTTTCATTAACATTTTACAGTTATTGATGTTTTATCGAGAATTTAGGTGACTAAAAAATAAGCTTCAGCATGAACGTGTAGACCTTACAAAAGTACTATTCCTTTGCAAATTGGATTGGAAATTCTATTATTCTCTATGTTAGGTCATTTTTAGTGTGTTCCTCGAATTAAAAAATTCATTATGATCATTTTTGCTGGGTTTTATATATATATATATATATATATATATATATATATATATATATATATATAAACTTCCATAATAGTACTAATGTTCTAAAATGCCTGTAACTACATTGACAATTTATACAATAATAATAATATTAACAATAATAATAATAGTGGAAACAATGATAATAATAACAATGATAATAACACTAATAATAATACAACAACAATAACACTGGTTTACAAAAAAATATTTTTTGTCTGAGGCAAGAATGGGAATAGGTGTTTTTTACTAATTTGAGTGTGCTGAATTCAAATTTATTAACAATTTTGCTCTAACACCTCTAGTTTTCTGTCTTTTAAATAGTCTCATTTTAGTATATACATAATATATACGTGCTTATTTCAACAGTTGCAACAGCTTATTACAGATAAAACAAGATAGATAAAGAACATTGACGGAATAAATATACTTGGATGACACAATGTACACAATTCATAATACCGCAGACAGTTAGAAGTGTATTTTCTTAGATGATCTGCTGTATTTTGCCTCCGGAATGTCACGCAAGAGCATCCAGCAGAAGTCTCCCATCATGCCGGGGTTCCACTTGCCTTGGTAGTTGCTCCCCATCTTCGTAATGTCTTGGTGGAATCTTTCTCTGTGCTCATCACTCACTGCTCCAACAAGATTTGGAGGGAAGAAGTTGAGGTGGGAATGGAGAAAATGAATTTTGAGTGACATCTCATATCCTCATAAGTCTTTAGCAACTTCTCAATACAGGCTTGGTAATTTGGTACGCGTGTGTTACCAAGGAAGCCACTACATACTGACTTAAATGCTTCCCATGCTCTCAGTTTCCTGCATAATAACGAAAAAAGAATACATAAGTCACACAATATTTGAAATTAACCCTGAATGCATATACGCCTTTATGTACAGTATGTGTACAAAATGTACAGTATGCATATCTAAAAAATACTAGAGGTGATGAGTAAAATCGGATTTAAAATCTGAATTCAGCACCCCCAAATTAGGTTAAAACAGCTATTTTTGTGCTTGCCTCAATTTCTTTGTAAACCAGTGTAATTAGAATAAAATAAAATAAACACAACCCTTATATCAATAGAATACAAGCGTAATGGAACAACCCATTGTTGTATGGTTTATGAACTACCCCTGAAGATGGCCCAAGATTGGGCGGAAAGTACTCGGGAAATAAGTTATGGCAAATATATCAGCCAATTTTCGCTAGATATAATTAGATCAATCCGGCAACTTGAAAGGACACAGAACAAGATTTGCAGACAATGTGTGTGTGTGTGTGTGTGTGTAACATAGGAAAAACAAAGTATTACCACAAGGATGAATATATTATAGATGGTGAAGTCAAAAGAAAACGTTAAAATATTTCGCTTTTTATCAAACCTTCATCAGGACAATAAGATGGGAAAAGTGCCGTCTGAACTGCGATGGAAATCTTTTCAAAATAAAATTAAAGATGAGAAAGTTTATAGAGAAAAATGTTCTTATTCGTTGGCGGCGTTTGTTTTTTAAAAAAAGGGGGACATGATTGGTACAAGTGAGGACGTTTGAAATGTGACCTATTTTTTTAAAGAGTATAATAAATTAAAAAATGAGAAAAAGTAGAAAGAAAAAAAGGAAGAAAACCTACCAGATCCATACGTAATTAAGTAGGAAGAAAGAATTAATAAAAACCTGATATGTTATAGAACAATTTAATATCCTTATAAAGGTTTGATAAAAATCGAAACATTTTAACATCTATAATAAATGTATCATTTGGGAATACTTTGTTTATATATTATATATTATATATATATATATATATATATATATATATATATATCTGTGCGTATATATATACATATATATATATATATATTATATCTGTGTATATATATATATATATATATATATATATATATATATATATATATATATATATACCAACGCCTCCGCACGAGTAGGATATAACACAATGTCAGTTTCTTAAGCGGAGTATAACAATAAAAATTTTTCTTTGCCTAACCAAGGTTAAAAAGTTGGGTTATAGTTATATACAGGAGGTGCATGGTGTAATGATTATGGTCGTAGGAAATGGGCTCGTCGACCCGAGTTCACATCCTGGACGAGACTGTTTGCATTTCACATAGCGCTAATGCCATTGGGAAAGGTATGCATCCAATTACTCACTACAACTATGAGTAAATAGTTGGACAGACTAGGCTCTTAAACCTTAGGCAAGCTGTCTAGGAGAAGGAAAACTGAAATCAAACCTGCTAAACTTCGCTTAAGAATTTGTGTTCCGTCCTGTTCGTGCGGAGGGGTTGGTAAATATATACACGCGCGTTTATAGGTATTAGGCTGTTTGGTTCACTAGAATGGATATAGAATTTATTTAAACTAGCGAGACCTGTGGATGTACCACAGTATGATAATTTAATTATTACAACTTCTGATATGTTTACTTAAGACCTATTGCAATTGTTCAATATGTAAAAAGTATAATAATCTTGATTTAACTCACTCTCTCATCTTTTATTTTTTATTATGTTCGATTGAAACAGATTAGCGTCCTCGCTTCCACGTGCCGACCCCTCCCCCTCACTATCTTTCCCATACTTTCTTTCTTATAATTTTCTGTGTGGCATGTCCTTTTTCTTCCCTTTGTTTCATTATAATAAAAACGGAATGGTCAATTATTTAGCTGAGGTGACGACATTTTTCATCTTGGACGATTTGGACGATCTCGGTTTTAACCAGAAGGTGTTATAAGATGATAACGGTCGTGTTTTTTTTATAGGAACACCAGTATTATTATATAGATTGTATCATCAAAAATGTAATCACCTTCATGTGTCGACGGCTGCAGCCCAACAAACCCAAGAAATGATAAGATCCTTAGGATGAGAAGTTTTTTCACATCCCTCTATCCTCAGTAGATTTAGCACCTAAATATTTTCATTTGCTATAGTAATGAAGGGGTACTCCATACTCCTCAAATTTACAGAACCGAAGCCTCATTATCAGATGCAGTTTAGTGTCATACCCAGGATACCCCTAGTGGGAGTCTTATTCTTCTGCAGGGGAATACAGTCAACGTATTCTTAACCCCGCCGACAGGGCATGGGAAAAATAGTTAGAAACATTTTAGATAAAAACTGAAAGTAGTCTTAGTTTTACAGAAATTCTTGTTCATCAAGTGTTATTTATAAAAAAAAATATTTTTCTGACTTCCTACCAGGCCTGATTAACACAAGGTCTTTTTACCGTAGGGATTTTTTTTTATGGAGCATCTATCGAGGATCGAACTCGCTATTCAGTAATAATGGAGACTAGCTTGCGAAACTAGCTTGCTAACCACTACGCCACAACGAGAGACCCTAAAATATTTTCCTGGCTTCTCACCAGGCAAAATTAACACAAAGTCTTTTTACGATGTTTTTTTATTGAGCATCCAGCAAATATCGAACTCTCTGTTCAATTGTACTGGATCTGCGAGACTAGCTTGCTAACTAATCATTACACCACGACGGGGCGCGTCTGGGGAACCCCCGATATTCGATAAATATAAAATCACATTAAATGGTAGTGTTTCAACTAGATTATTATTATTATTATTATTATTATTATTATTATTATTATTATTATTATTATTTACTCCTTTTGAGTTTTCACATCAGTGTTAGCTGATGGTCTTTCACTGGAGTCTGAGTGACAGCAAGTCTCCTCAGGTCTCCAGGACTCTTCTGAGTATTCTGGCAGATTGCAGCAGTGCAGTGTTCTGAATGGTTTCAATTCTTCCTCTGATTTCCAAACTTTCCAAACCCTTTTCCAATCCTTTTGGGACCGTTCCCAGTGCACCAACTACAATTGGTATAACTTTCACTTTCATATTCCATAACTTTTTCAGTTCTCTGGCAAGGTCCAGATATTTGTCCATTTTTTCATTTTCCTTTAGCTTTACCCTGTGATCTGCTGGAACTGCAAAATCCACCAGTTGACAAGTTCTTTCTTTTTTGTTTATCAACACTAGGTCTGGTCTTCTTGCTGGGATAAGGTGA
>CM042145.1:112561289-112566289 GCA_023376005.1 Doryteuthis pealeii
ATATATATATATAATATATATATAGTTAATTTTTTTTGTTATTAATATTGGAGAAATGATTATAAAGAGCTCAATTATTTCTTTAAGAACTGTATCTATTTATTTATATTCATAGTCACCAATACAAAGTTCGTCTTACCAATGGTTTCAGGATGTTTATCCGTCATCAGAGACGTTTCATCCGAAACCATTGGTAAGATGAACTTTGTATTGGTGACTATAAATAAATAAATAAATAAATAAATATCTGTGTGTGTGGTGTGTGTGTGTGTGTGTGTGCGTGTGTGTGTGTGTGTGTGAATATATATATATATATATATATATATAATAATGTATGAATATATATTATATATATATAATATAAATTATATTATAATATATATAAATATATATATATATAATATATATGAATATATATACATATAATATATATATATATATTATATATATATATATATATATAGAGAGAGAGAGAGAGAGAGAGAGAGAGAGAGATATGGGTGCTATATTTATGACAAAACTGTGCACAATATCATGTATCGAGTATTTATATCTAAGTTAAGGTAGTGTGGACATGGAGTCAACGGTGCTTGGTTACTGTCAGTTTCTCACCTATGCGATCTTCATACTTGGTCTCCATGTCCACGATATATATATATATATATATATATATATATATATATATATGACAGATTCTATGAGACTGCCCCTTATGCATGTTTGTTTGTACAACGACCGAGCGCACGTTCTTTTATAAAAGAAAATTGATGGAGAACACCAGTTTAATAGAATCCACATCCTATTTGGTTCGAGAGTGGGTTGAAAAGAACTTTTTATCCCCTAAGTTCTAAAGGAAATCTGAATAAAAATATAAGGGTATGAATTAATGATATATTATAAAATTAATTTAAAAAATGATATGTTAAAAATTTGATTTAAAAAGTGAAAAAAAGATTGATTTAAATTTGATTTAAAAAATGCAATGTTAAAAAATTGATTTAAAAAATGATATGTTAAAAGATTAAAAATGAAACAAGTTAATCAAGGATAAAACATAATAAAAAGCAAATAAAAGACAAATAAAAGAAAAAATACAAACAAGAAGAATAAAAGATAAACAACCTAAAACCAAGAATATATAAAGAATAAAAGAAATAAAACAAATATATAGAAAAATAATTATTAATCTATACATTAATATAGATAAGAGATACATAAATATAGATAAGAGATTCATTTTTAGCTTTTTAAATCCCAGGCAACACTGGGTAGCTCTGCTAGCATGATATAATATAATTATAGACAAGCAGGTATTCGTAGTATTAAAACATTTTAGCTGTAACATTAATTAATTAGAAGCCACTTCAAAAATTATTATTTTAATGCTTGGATATTTTTGTATTTATGCCTCGATACTGTCCAATTACCTGACCGCTCACTCCGCCCCTGTACTCTATATATCTATCTATAAATCCCCCTCTCTCTCTCTCTCTCTCTCTCTCTCTCTCTCTCTCTCTCTCTCTCTCTCTCTCTCTCTCTCTCTCTGATCAGGGCTTAGAATGTATCCCCTGCTGAAGGGTTAGATCCCGAAAAAACAGGGTGTTCTGGGTATGACACTAAACTGCATCAAATGATGAGGCTGCAGTTCTGGAGCTCTGGGGAGAGTATGACCCCCTTCATTACCATTACTCCCAATTATACTCTAACACGGAGTACTAGTACCTGTTAGGGTCCTCTCTATGGGTCAAATAGATATGTTAGATAGGAATACTTGAGACACATAACCGTGTGCAAAAAAACAAAAAAACAACTACGAATCAATTATCCAAAAATATAAATATGAATGTACAATAAATACGATTCCCTAACCTCTAGGTATAAAATAACCCTAGACTGATTTACATGCCATTAAAGTCAATTAATTGTGAATAAATAAGTACACACCTACGAATTCTTGTTTTTTTTTTAATAATTCTCGTTTAAACCAAAGATACGAGGATTTTATTATTTCTATTAGAACATCATACAATGAAAACGATTATTATTAGGAATTATTTATTACCAAACTCTATAGCATTGAGTTCTGTTTAAAAATTAATGAAAAGAAATGACAAAAAGAAACAATTACAAAAAAAGTAAATATGAATCATACGTGATTCCCTAATATCTTGACATAAAATAATCCTAGACTGGTTGAAATGCCGTTAAATATCAATCAGTCAATCATAAATAAATGAGTACACACCTATCAACTTTTTAAAAAAGTGTTAATTTCCTTTTAAACCAAAGAAAAAATAATTTTATTATATCTATTAAGACATAATAAAAAACGATTATTATTATTATAAATAACAAAAAGATACAACACAAAAACTGTAAATATGATAATACAATGAACGCAATTCTCTAATCCCTTTGTATGAAATAACCTTGGACGGGTTGACATGCCGTTAGAATCAATCAATCATAAATAAATTAGTACAGACCTATCAATTAAAAAATGAGAGTTCATTTTCTTTTAAACCAAAGCTGTCAGGATTTTATTATTTATATAAGAACATCATACAATAAAAACGAGTATCGTTAGGAATTATTTATTACCAAATTCTATAGCATTGAGATCTGTTTTAAAATTATTTCGTAATTGATAGGACTGTGTGTAAAAAATGACAAAAAGAAACAATTACAAGAAAAGTAAATATGAAAGCGATTCCCTAATATCAAGGCATAAAATAACCATAAACAAGTTTACATGCCGTTAAAATCAATTAACTATAAATAAATAAGTTCACACCTACCAAATTAAAAAAATAGAATTAATTTTCATTTAAACCAAAGATGCCAGGATTTTATCATTTCTATAAGAACATCATACAATAAAAACGATTATTATTAAGAATTATTTATTACCAAACTCTATAGCATTGAGATCTGTTTTAAAATTATTCGAATTTGATAGGACGGTGTGCAAAAAAATGACAAAAAGAGAAATAACTACACAAAAAAGTAGATATAATCATACAATGAATGCAATTCCCTAATCTCTTTGCATGAAATAACCTTATAAGGGTTCAAATGCCATTAAAATCAATCCCTTTCTAATGATCGAGAAAGTGAATTTGAAAATGTTTGTCTCTACCACAAGCCTATGTTTATCATTATCATTACGCCCTCCCCTCATCTCTCTCTCTCTCTCTCTCTCTCCTCTCTCTCTCTCTCTCTCCTCTCTCTCTCTCTCTCTCTCTCTCTCTCTTCGATTTGTGTTACTGAGAAACTGTGGGGAGTTTTTTTAACGTTTCTTGATTTTAGATAGTTTTAAAAGCTTCAGTGAGGAGTTGTTTCTTTCTAACGTCTTATATATATATATATATATAAAAGGCGATGTTTCTTTCTACTGTCCGTATATATATATATATATATATATATATATATATATATATATATATATATATATATACACGAACTGTGTAAAGAAACAGATCGCCTCATTGAAGCTTTTAAAAACCATCTAAAAACTCATAAAATCATTTATATATATATATATATATATATATTATATATATATATATATATATATATATATATATATATATATATATATATATATGGTTTAGTGGTTGGTTTTGCAGGCTATATATATATATATATATATATATATATATATATATATATATATATATATATATAAGACAATTCCTTTTCTCGTTTACAATTATTTTCTTTTTCTTTTTTCACTGTCACTAAAACCCGAACCCGGTATCACGAGAAAGCTAAGCCAGTGCCTCGTCTCCACCACCTCCAACTCATGCCCAACACCATCGTCATCATCATCATTAACCTCATCATCATCATCATCGTCGTCGTCATCACTATTATTATAAGGTTTTCCCCAGTAGCAGCAGCTATTGTAAAAAAGGAGGAGGAGGAGAAGAAGACAGAGGAGGAGGAGGAAAAAAATAGAAGGTGGGCAAGAAGGTGGTGATTACAAAAGTGGAAGGAGGTTGTAATAATAATAATAGTGGAGCGAGTAAAGAGAGGAGGGGAATGGCGATGTCGGTGGTGGTGGCGGCGGTGTCGGTGGCGATGGCGGGGGCTGGATACGGTTAAGGCTGTTGTGGTGTTGGTGGTGGTGGCAATGGATGTCGTCTTGTCGAGTTCCAACGTTTCTCGCAAAAGCTCCCCATCAACTGTAATCTATGTTTGACTACGGCGGCAGCAACACCGGTGTGTCGGTGAGTATGGCTTGTAATAATTGCTATGCGCCTCGCTTTAGCACTCAGGGGGAACTATGGCACTGCTTAGTAATTATAGTAGTAAGGAAAGGAAGGAAGGCCAGCCGAGTTCAGGAGGGCGAGTGACAAGAGAGAAAACGCGGGAAAACGGGTGTGGGGGGTTGGTGGGGGCGGAGAGGGGTTTCTACTTGTAGTAGTTGTAGTAGTAGTAGTAGTAGTATAATAATAATAATAATAATAATAGTTGTAGTAGTAGTAGTAGTAGTAGTGGTGAATGATATTAATGGGACTAGTTAAAAATGATGATCATGATGATGTCGTGAGGATGATGATAATGATTATAATGATGATGATAATGATGATGACAAGGTAAGACATGAAGACAAACAACCAGAAAGAAAATATATTAGTTATGTGTTATGTGTAAGCAAGCAAAGAAAGAAGGAAGGAAACATTGAAAAGAGAGAGGAAGGATGGGGGGGTGTTGTTGCTTGTTAGACGAGGAATACCCAAATAATAGGTTAGAAATACGCCGAGAATTAGAAAAAGAAAAATGAGAAAGATAGAAGAAAAACAAAGAAAAAGAAAGAGAGAAAGAAGGAAAATCGAAAGAAAGAAAGAGAGAAAGACCATGTGTCTTTCTTTTCTTTTTTTTTTTTTTTTTTCTTTTCTTTTTGTTTTTCTTTGGGGGTTGTTTTAATATTTTTTAATTTTTTTGTCTTTGTTTTTTTGTTTTCTTTGTTTTTGTTTTGCTTTGTTTTTTGTTTT
>CM042145.1:112588789-112593789 GCA_023376005.1 Doryteuthis pealeii
TGGTCCATAACCACGATACCCATGGTATTTAAGGCCTTTTATTCCCAAATATATATATATATATATATATGTGTGTGTGTGTGTGTGTGTGTGTGTGTGTGTGTGTGTCTATAATCTTCATTAGGACATTCAAATATTGCCTGGGGATGCTGGTGTGTTTGTTTATCAAGTGATACGAGAACTCTTCATAACATATAATGATACGTTCACAATGTTAGTGTTTTAACTCTTGACCAAGTTTCTCTCTTTCTACTCTACAATTGTATTCAGTCGGTAGAGCGTTCGGCTAGAAACCACAAGGTTCCTAGTTCGATACCCGCGCTCGCCAACTCAGCGTATGAGTAGCACAGGGATCTGTGCGGTAAAGTAAGGAGCTGATGGTAGGTGTGGCGCTCCACCTCAGACGCTAAAACAATCTCCTTGGTCTAGAGCTAGTGAAAAGGGGATAGACTCCCTCGCTGCATGGCTGATACCGACATTAGGCCGCCCCGACGACTTTACTTATGATTCAATTTAATTTAAGATACAATTATAAAAGAAAACTTTTTATTATAATTATATTTCGTTTATTTCTAAAGAGAACGGTCTTGGTTGAGAAATGTTCGATGCTGTGCCACAACTTGCAGGAAGAAGCGAGTTTGCTCATTTAATTCATTTGATTAATTTCAGTTGTTTTCTAGATCAGTGCTTCTCAACCTTTTTTTTTTTTTTTTACCTATGGAATCCTTTGATTCCTATTTTCCTCAGGTAGACCCACTGGAGCTATTCAATATTTAAAAATCCTATTGTATACATTTTCACGTTTAGACATGTACAGTAAGGTAGATTGAATTTTCGCTTTATTTTCTTTTTTTTTTTTTTTTTAAGATATCGAAATATTTTTAGACAGCGAAATTTGTGTGTTGGTATAATAAATCCTGATACCAAAAACTAGATCTCTTACTTTCATCATTATTTGAGGAAATAGCATCAAATTCGCCTGTTAAAATGCGCCAAAAAAGTCTCGTTTTGCAACAATCAGCCTAGAAATTTAGCAATTTCAACATTTAAAACAGAAAATGTTGTTATTTTAAACGAAACGAATAAAATATTATAACTAGAATTCAAATTGAAAATATGCCTCCGCCGTGTCGCCACCGACATCTCCGATGTGCTGCTTTTAACTTATAATTAAACTGTAACAGTGATAACATTTTAAAAGATTGAAATCTATTTCCTCAAACGAAGGTAGAGTTTTGAAGAAAAATATTTTGTGTTGTAATTTTTTGTGTTAATTTGCAAGTTTTGCCAAATGGGAGATGTTACAGTTTCAAAATCGACCTACCCTAATGTACAGTCAACGTCTGAATAATTATGTTGGATTTGTTTTATATAAATCAAAAAACATCTCATTTTTGTATTGTCATATTTTCTTTCTTTTATCACGTATTCGTTTATTTAATACTAGACGATCAAAGAACCCATTGCTTTCTCGTTCGAACAACAGTTCATGATAAGATCTATTTGGAAGGAGTAAAATCTTATCTATTAAGAAGGAATGAACATTATCATTGAAATAATTATCTCCGTTATATCACCGCCTATGGGGCTGTAGAATACACCGACTGCACCTCTGCAGAGGAGTAAATTCCCCCTCAATGGGACCACCTGTTGGTCGTGGGTGGTAACCCATGATGCTAAAGGACGAAGTCCTGGTGGCTGAGCAGTCCATAACATGCAATACTCCATTTTGGTCCTTACTTAGACTAGACGGGCGGTCAGAGAGGTCCCCTCGATCAATCGGCTGGCCACGTCAAACCCTATTACCTATATGATTGTCCCAACTCTATTGCCCTTGTGGCAAACCCTAACTCTTTTATCATATATGTGCTAGAGGGCGGTGGCTGAGGGTCTTAGTGTCCTGGATATGCATCTAGTGGTGAGGTTCCAATTCTGGAACTCTGGGGAAGATGGCGTACCCCTTTATCGCCATTACTCCTAGGTCCACCCTGACTCGGAATGGTAGTACCTGTTAGGGTCCCATATATAGGTTAAATAGATAAATAGATGAGTATTAAGAATGTATTTTAAAAAACAAGAATGAATAAAACAAATGTCTTCGGCATAAAATAACTCAACAAGAGTTGACATGTCGTAAAATCCAACTAACCAACCTAACGTTATATTAAAAATGTTGATGATTCAAAAATGACGATCAATACGAACGCCATCCTGACCCGCCAAATTTATCATTCAATCGCAAACTGAATTGAAAATTGCTTTATTCTTTAAATTGGAGCATTTTAAGTATATTTCTCAAATGAAAGCTTGCTTTGATCTTTCATTTTGCGAGATTACAGTTACGTGTCTACATGCGGGGGGGGGGTTCACTGTGTCATAGTGGCTAACATACTGAACAGTGACATCATAGTAAGCGAGTTCGAACTCCAGTCGCGCTATGACGTTCACTTTTCGGACTAATACCTTTAGGAGAGGTATGAACCCCATCACACACCCCGCCGCTATTGGTTAAAGAGTATCACTATTACGGATGCGAACTACGGAGATGATATAGCACTTCTCGCAAATACAGCTGCACAAGCCGAATCACTGCTGCATAGCATAGAAAAGACAGCAAGTTGCATTGATCTGTATGTGAACTCAGATAAAACGATATATAACACACATTGCAGGATTTTAAACAAATTAATAACATGGACTGTTTTGAGGTAAATATATCTCAGCTAGATTTCAATAGAGACATTATTAACAAATAAGATGCTAATTAAGATTAAATAATGATTATTCAATAACCATTGGAAATATAACGTAAATAACTAAGTGAATTGTCACGTTGGTGGTGACGTAGTTTCAGTTACAGCCAGACAGACGCACAATCTCCATTATAATAAGATTATTATATTATTATTAGTAGTAGTAGTAGTAGTAGTAGTAGTAGTAGTAGATCTTGGCAAATTAAATGTTGTCACACTCTCTACTATAAATAAAGATCCAAGAAGATTTTTTTTAATGGGAACTATTTCAATCGTATACAGGATCGTTTACAAATGTTTCCGATAAAAATCTTGGATCAATTTGCATGTTTTCCTCTTTTTATTTCTTTGATATTCTTTACTGATTATTCTCCCGATTCGCTGAAAGCGATAAACAGTTGTTTTTTTTTTCTTATTTGCTGTACAGTAAAATAACATGTTTGGTCAACAACATTCGATCTTAATGGGCAAATACATTTTAGTACCTAAACGTATTTTTTTAAAGATTCCTCAGATCCTGATATTGCATGATTAAACGCAGCCTGGACACCGTTTCTTTCTCCAGGGCCAATAAGAAAAAAAACAGAGTCTTGAAAAGTGCATTTCGATCTGACGATTTTATCTGACTTTATCACGTTTTCTTGGACATTGCTAGAGAAACAAGGACGAACCCCTAAGTGATGTTCTCCTGTGAACACCTACACATGGACACACCAGAGTTGGCCGATCATCAAAAATCTACATTAGCCATCACCGGCCGATGTGCCCTCCAGCCTTCATCTGGTGTTTCATGTCAAACTCGGGAGCCTGCATATATATATATATATATATATATATATATATATATATATATATATATGCGTGTGTGTGAGGGTGTATATGTATGTCGTCGGAGTGGCCTAAAGTCGGTATCAGCCAATCAGCGAGGGAGTCTATCCCCTTTTCACTAGCTCTAGACCAAGGAGATTGTTACTGCGTCTGAGGTGGAGCGCCACACCTACTATCAGCTACTTACTTTACCGCACAGATCCCTGCGCTTCTCATAGGCTGAGTTGGCGAGGGCCGGTATCGAACTAGGAACCTTGTGGTTTCTAGCCGAACGCTCTACCGACTGAGCTAACCCGGCCCTTTATATATATATATATAGATATAGATATAGATATAGATAGATATAGAGATAGATAGATATAATATCTATTTGTATATGCGAGTGAAACATCTGTTTACTTATATAGATAGTTCTTATTTACAGTCAATTTTTCAGAGAACAGAATCGATTCGACTATATCTTTGCCATCGATCTATAACTCCGCTATGAACAAACACAGGTAACTTACATTCTTTGGATTGATTTTCTGCATCTTCGATCAATATATATATATATATATATATATATATATATATACGAGGAAGAGTAAAAAGTACCCGCACTTTTTTTTGGGGGGGAGAGTCAATGTGTTTGCACAAAAGTAGGGGATTAACAAGTACGTCACCTTTTTATATAGTCTCCTTTTTCGATGCACTTGGTCCAGCGGTTCCCAAGCTTGCGTATACCCACCAAGAAGAAAGTTTTTGGTTGGCCGTGCAACCATTTTTGCACCGTTTCTTTCACCTCTTCATTTGTGTGTCGCGCTTGTCTGGCCACTTTTAAACTTTTATATCCATCTCTACACACTTCTACGCGGTAGTGCACTGTCCCCAGATTGTGCTAAAAGCTACTCTCTGTTCTTCCTAGGTGCATGCTGCTAGTGGATCGGCCATATTTACGCTGTAAAGACAGCAAGCAGAATGGTGCGATCATGTTCAAACTTCGATCACATGACCACAACAGTGCTAACTATAAGCACACTTGCACAGAATGCAGTAAGGCAATATTAAACATATGTTATCGCAAAAGTGCTGATAATTTTCCCTCCCACGTGTATATATATATATATATATATATATAAAGTCGTTGGGGTGGTCTATTGTCGGTATCAGTCAGACAGCGAGGAGTCTATCCTCTTTTCTTGCGCTAGACCAAGGAGATCGCTTTTGGCATTTGAGGTGAAGCGTCACACCTACCATCAGCCCCTCACTTTACCGCACATGTCCCTGTGCTGCTCATACGCTGAGTTGGCGAGGGCCGATATCGGACCCGAAACTTTGTGGTTCCTAGTCGCACGCTAATTATTTAATGCCCTAGCACCGTACAATGTTTTCGAAATTTACCGCACCGGTTACCGTCCATAACGATCTCTACCAGAG
>CM042145.1:112598789-112601289 GCA_023376005.1 Doryteuthis pealeii
GTCTTATATTTTCTCACATACATTGTGTTATACCCTGTCTTTCTCCTTTCTCAAGTATACGCCGTCTTACTCCTTTTTAAATGTTACACACTTAGTCCTTCCCAAATGCATTGTGTTATACACTGTATTACACTTTTTCATATGCATTTTATCATACACTGTCTTATACGTTCACAAATGTATTGAGTTATACATCGTCTTACTCCTTTTTAAATGTTCTTCATTTACTCTTTCTAAAATGCATTGTGTTATACAGTCTTAGACTTTCTCTCATGCATTGAGTTATACATTGTCTTACTCCTTTACAAGTGTATTGTGTTATACTCTATCTTACTCCTCAAAATTATTGTGTCCGAATGTGTTAAACATTGTCTTATTGTTTTCATGGAATCATTTTAAATGCCCCATACGTGTGTTTCTTGACTGTGGATCTTTTTTTTCTTTCTTATCTATTGCTGCTCGTTTTGCACTTAAAATAGTGAGTGTATTTTTAATTAAAAATCCACGATTTGTTTCTATGCAAATTTTTATGTCAAGAATAAAAAAAAACTTCCTGGCTTGAACTTTTGGTTGGCTTCCATGATTCGTCGATTTCATCTTATTCATCTTAAAACACATTCAGGTCTTTTTTTCTTCCTTTTTTGTTTCAGTCTTCATAGAAAATGCATTAAAATTAGAATTAAAGCGCATGTCTAATTACAATTCCATAATTATATCATCCTGTGAGATAATTCCTTCTGGTGGTGATATTAATTAAATGAAATTACATTCAGAACAAAAACATATGAACCAATTATTAGAGAGTGGAAACTCTTTTAATTGGCACACTTAAATCTATTTTACATTGAACAGAAACGTTATCTGGATGATTCGTTTGTCCATGCAATAACACCCAACTCTGTTACTTTTTTGTTGCTTTGTGGTCTGTGATGAACCTTTTTTTAAAAGATACCGCATTTGCTCCAATCTTGGATATAAAGTGACCTCCATTTTTTTAGCAAACCTTTGCATATGCTGGATTTTAACTTTTTCCTTTTGATTAAATTAAATAAGAAATTTCATAAAAAGAAAAAAAAGTTTGTAATTCTAATATAAGATTCCCTTAAATATTTCCAGTATATGTTATTTTTGTAAAAGTCTATTTTATATTGAACACAAACGTAATCTGGATTATACGTTTGCCCATGCAATAACATCCAACTCAGTTTAATTTCTGCTTTGTGGTCTGTGATGAACTTTTTTTAATACCGCATTTACTCAAATCTTGAATATAAAGTGACTCCCATGTTTTAGAAAATCTGGATTTCCATTTTTACCATTTGATTAAATTAAAGAAGAAAAGAAAGAGATGTTAAAAAACGAAAATCTTTTGTAATTCTGATATAAGATTTCTTTAAATATTGCTTTTTATTTCACTAAAAGATCATTACATTTCTTTAAAATTATTCACCTACTGTCACTTGATTTCAACGTACTATTACTTCCTTTCCCCATCTCTGACATAAATGTCTTCTCTTTCCTCCTCTATTGTAAAGATGTCCCCAGGGGTCCATTATTGATTTTTATTGAAATCCAATTAGCCAGTCCTTATTTAATATTAGCTAAGAATGTGTGTAAAATTTCATCATGATCGGATCATATGAGTAGAGGCCAACTGGTTATACACAGACAGATAGAAATTTCCATTTATATAATAGATTATGCTTAAATTGTTCAAATTAATAAAGACTCGAATTGTATATTTTTGATTAAATTGAAGAAAAAAAGCTTTTCACAAACAGTTATATGGTTAAAAGAAACAAAAACATATAAGCTGTACATAATCATATGATTTCAAATATTCCTTTCTAAGAATAATAATTTTTATACATATATGGTTTCAAGTATTCCAATCTAATACGAGTAATTCGTATCTAGTTATATGCTTTCAAGTATGCCTATTTAATTTTGATAATTTGTACACAGTTATATGCTCTCAAGTATTCCAATCTAATACTAATAATTTGTACACAGTTATATGCTTTCAAGTATTCCTACCTAATTCTAATAAATTGTATAGTTATATGCTTTCAAGTATTCCAATCTAATTTTAATAATTTGTACACAGTTATATGCTTTCAAGTATTCCAATCTAATTTTAATAATTTGTACACAGTTATATGCTTTCAAGTATTCCTATCTAATTTTAATAATTTGTACACAGTTATATGCTTTCAAGTATTCCATTCTAATACTAATAATTTGTACCCAGTTATATGCTTCAAGTATTCCAATCTAATTTTAATAATTTGTACCCAGTTATATGCTTTCAAGTATTCTAAATTTTAATAATTTGTACACAGTTATATGCTTTCAAGTATTCCATTCTAATACTAATAATTTGTACCCAGTTATATGCTTTCAAGTATTCCTATCTAATTTTAATAATTTGTACACAGTTATATGCTTTCAAGTATTCCTATCTAATACTAATAATTTGTACCCAGTTATATGCTTTCAA
>CM042145.1:112606289-112608789 GCA_023376005.1 Doryteuthis pealeii
AATGAAGGGGTACTGCACATTTTGAAATTAGTGTCACACCAAGGACACCTGGTCTACGATAAAGTCACTGAAATAAAGCAACGATTTGCGTGTTCAATACAATAGATAGGTGGCCATTTAAGCGAGAGCAAGTACTGTAATAAACGGATATCAAAATGACTTGATTCAGCATTAAATATTCCTAAAGGGGTTGATATGCCGTAAAACAAAACAAAACAACCATCCAATCAAGACACCCATTTTTTTAGGGGTGTCTCAGTGAAATCTAATCAGCCTCGTCCAGGATTTGAACCTGGGTCATCGATTCTAATATATATATATATATATATATATATATATATATATATATATGGGAGAAATGTGAGGAGGTTAATCCGACAATATGTGGAGAAAAGTAGACAAACACGGAATGTTATGGAAACTGGATGTTTATTGTCGACGATGCAACGGTTCTGGGCTTTTTTATCCAAAACGTTGCATCGTCGACAATAAACATCCAGTTTCCATAACATCCCGTGTTTGTCTACTTTTCTCCATATATATATATATATATATATATATATATATATAAATAACTAATAATAATCGTAAGTAAACAATCATAGTGCAAAGTAACTACTCTCAATACAAATAAATTGCACACAGTTATATGGTATAAAGTATTCTTATCTAATACTAACAATATTTAGATATATCTATCGAGTGCTACCATTTTGGGTCAGGGTGAACCTGGCAGTAATGGCAATGAAGGGGTACGGCATATTTTGTAATTTAGTGTCATACCCAGGACACCCATTTTTGGGGCTCTCTCTAGGAAATACAAACAACCTCGTCCAAGATTTTATCTATGTCATCGATTCCAATATCCTACGACGATAACCGTTACGCTATGCTTAGAAAACGCCAGCGTAGAAGGTTTTATGGCAAGGTTTACAAACTGATAAAAACGAGCTGATTCGTTGCGATGCTGATTCTATTACGAACGTGTTTTTCGGATTTCAGGATCTCTGGCCAAAATAATCGATTCTAATACCAGCTAATGACGAATGAAGAGCGGATTTTATTGTCTTAGCACTTGGTTTATTCACTTAATTTATTTTGGAAGGGAAAGCAGTCGAAAAGAAGAACCGACGCATTGCATCTGCGAGTTCACCCTTGTATAATATCCTTTCCTTGTCTTGGGCAAAAATGGCTTTTAATTTTATTGACGCCGGTCTGAAATCGTGACAAATCTTTAAGCGTCGATAATCAGCAGATTATTAGTATGCGCCAGCAGACAAAAATATTTGGATTTCGCTCCTGAAAAGGGCGAAAATTGACAGAGATTAAGGGCTCTGTTTCAAATCCACTGTGGAAGGTTTAAGCCATTGAATTTGGATACATTCTTTGCTCGTGACAGAATGATGTCAACGATCCCCAGGAATACAACATTTAGTCGTAAGGACAAGAAAATATTTAAATAAGTACACGACGACCCGTGAACCTGTTGGGCTCCTGTTGTAATTTGCAACAGCAACGCCCCATGATGATACTGATGTTTCTCGTGGTGTAATTGTTTGTAAGGTAGTCTCGCAGATCCGTTACTATTGAAAAGCGAGCTCTATCCTCTCTGGATGCCCCATACTCGTGACGTTGTGTCAAATTCTACCCGTAATGTAAAAAGGTATTATTTGGATGGATCTTCAGATCGCATAGGCGGGAAACTGTCAGTAACCTGGCGGCGTTGACTCCATGTCCACACTAACTACGATATATATATATATATATATATATATATATATATATATATGGGAAAAAGATGGAAATTAATCCGACAGTATGTGGAAATGGTAGACAAACACGGGATGTTGTAGAAAATAAACATCCATTTTCTACAACATGCCGTGTTTGTCTACCTTTCTACATACATATATATATATATATATATATGTGTGTGTGTGTGTGTGTGTGTGTGTGTGTGTGTGTGATGAAATATCAATCCCAGAAATCATTTAACTAACAATGCAACAAAAAATATTTATTTTGTTTTAACAATTTTCGGACTTTCTAAAAATTCAAACATTTAAAGTTCCATCAATAAACCAATGATATCTGGGATTGATATTTCGTCATCACAATTTGAATGGTAACGCTATCGTTATGTATCGTTTAGATTTGCGTTTTTGGGGGGGTTTTTTGTTTTGTTTTTTGTTTTTTTTCTCACATTTCGGGTATCGACAAAGGCCTTTAAATATCATGAACAAAGGCTTACAAGCTTTTGCTTGTTCCGCAATTTTCTTTCATATGATTAATAACTTGTAGACCTGTTGATTGTTTGAATAAAACCAAAACGCTATAGCGTCGGCTTCAGTAATGTCAATTTTCGACATATTTTCTTGTTTTTCACAAACTTTATGTTGTCGCATTTTATATCCATTTCTTTCTTCATAAAAAGTATCGAGATTTTTTGTACTTTGTGACACACTTTGTATTCTGAAAAAAATTAACGTTTCATTCATTG
>CM042145.1:112621289-112631289 GCA_023376005.1 Doryteuthis pealeii
ATCTGATTGCACCTGCACAAATAACAACGGTACTCAACAGAAACATATTCGGCATAAAATAGCCTAAGGGTTGATATGTCGTAAAAACCAACCAACCAACCAACCAACGAAGTGCACATGCCATTTGGGTGTTCGAAACATAATTGATTTGTAATGTCCTTTTCTCAAGAAAAACCCACAAATACGATCATTAAAACGAAGAAAAATATATTTACATATTTGCAAAAATGATAGACTTATTCAATAAAATAAACTCGCAAAAATATATCATTAAAAATGAATATAAAATTTGTCAACCTACACAGACTGATTACAGGGGGCACTGTGTAGGCGATAAAGAGGAGTGGAGTAACATTTTTTTTCATCGAAATTATGTATATCTTGCCTTATTAGGCTTATAAGTGCCTAATGAATAGTGATTTTTGTTTTAATTATTATTTTACTGCTATGATGCCCCATCTGCTACTTAATTCCCTACACGTAGGGCGTGATGCGCTTGTCTGTTGGTGTGACCCTTGTATACATAGATGCAGTTAACGCTACAGAGATATGAATCCGATTTTCGTAAGAGAGTGAATTGTGTAATAATAATAATAATAATAATAATAATAATAATAATAATAATGCAAACCCAGTAGATCACCGGATGAATGTGAAAGAAAACGAAAAAATTGACAAATACCTGGACCTTGCCAGAGAATTGAATCTGTGGAATATGATGGTGTAAGTGATACCAATTATAATTGATGCCCAAGAGTTTAGAAAACAGACTAGAGGAGAATTGAGACCATTCAGACAACAGCATTGTTAAACTCGGCTAGAATACTCAGAATAGTCCTGGAGATCTGAGGTGACTTATTGTCACTCAGACTTCAGTGAAAGACAACCAGCTAACGCTGGTGCGAAAAACTAAAAAATAATAATTTCGAATGTCAGTGTGTTATATTTTTTTTTCAATTATACCCCTAGAGACCGTAATCCAATATATCATACCATTTTGAAATCAGACCGACTTTGATATCGCTATCGGCTAAATCAACAATAGTGTTTCATCAATATTTATTTATTTAACAAGATTATTTCTACATTGCTATTACCTATTATTAGTAACTTTTAAGGCTATTAAATGATATATCACATTTTACCTTTTCCTATCAACCACTTCACTTTTCATGCATGAACCCGGGTAGAAGGACCTAGGGGCGTGAGGGCTCATGGGCGTAAGGGAGTACGGGCGTGAGGGTCCAGGGTTCTAAAGGTAAACTTCTATCTAAATATTGTACGATTAGTTACGGGTGCCATTTCCGCATTAAATGACAAGCCCCTAAAATTAGTTGACCATACCTCGGTAGCAATATCTCATCTTCTGAAAGCGGTCAACATATGCATAAGTAAAGCGTAAACTGCTATTGACAGGTTATCGACCATATGAAAATATGATCTCTCTGATAAAATAGAAGGGTTTTTTTCCAAGCTCTAGTCGTGTCAGTACTACATTATGATTGCACCCTTTCGACTCTATCAAAACGCTTGGAGACAAGGCTAGATGGGAATTACACAAGGATATTTCGTGGTATTTTGAACAAATCCTGGAAACAGCATCCTACAAAAAGCAGCTGTCTGGCCACTTACCTACCATCTCAGAAACGGACGACATGCTGGGAACTGCAGGAGAAGTAACGACGAACTCATAAATGACGAAACCTATACATGGACACGTATGCTGACATCGCTTTCAGGAGATGAGATATTGCTACCGAGGTATGGTCAACTAACTTCAGGGGCTTGTCCTTTAATAAGGTGATTATCCAAAAGGCAAGAAGCAGATGATATCCCGCAGGGACTATTACTGACGCAGACTACGCAGATGATCTAGCGCATTTTTTTTGTATTGTGGTTTCTTAAGATGGTTTTTCCTTTAGCACACGGTTCGATTGTATATGAATAATTTTTAAACAGATCTATTTGGCCCATACATGAAACCCTAACAGGTACTACTACTCTGGATCAAAGTGGATCTAGGAGTAATGGCAATGACGGGGTACACTACACTTCTCATATCCAAATACTGGAGCCTCATCATCACGCAGTTTAATGTCATACCCCATTTCTGATGAATCACCGACAGTGATACAGTCTTCTAAGGGTTAAGTTTGAAAATTTACATATTGTACAATTAGTTACGTCTTTCCGTTTATCTATTTATTAATACTCGTATTCCTTAAAAGAACAACCGTTATCATCTTGCAATACCCACTGATTAAAAGTGAGACCGTCCAAATCGTTCAAGATGAAATGCAAAAACGTAAGTCCTAACTATCTGCTGTTGCTTATCCGTCGAATTCTTATTTCTTATGAGTGTCGTCACATCTGCTAAAAATGGACCATTCCGTTTTTATTATAAAGAAAGGGGAGAAAAAGGATATGCTACACAGGAAAACTATAATAAGAAAGAAAGAAAGAAAGAAAGAGAGTGGAGGAAAGATAGAGAGAGGGTGTGAGTGCGCGGAAGCGATAACGCAAAACTGTTTTAATCAAACATTATCAAAAGATGAAAAGAAGGAAATAAAGAAAAAAAGAGTGGGAGAGAGTTAAATCAAGATTATTATAATTTTTACATATTGAACAATTGCAATAGTTCTCAAGTAAACATACCAAACGTTGTTATAATTAAATTATCATACTGTGTTATATCTACAGGTCCCGCTAGTTATTTATTAGAAACCCTCACTCGATAAAAGACCACCTTTCTTTGTGGGAACTCTTTTTTATATTAAAAATTCTTTTCCAATAAATATACATGCCAAATTTGATTGCTCTACATAATTTTGTTGCGTATGGAGGACAGACAGAGAAACTCTTCCCAATAATTGCTATAGATTCAAATTCGTTTTTACAAAGCCAAATGAAAGGAAAGTAAGCAAATAATTCTTATTGTTATTTTATTTATCTCAATTGAATATATCAATGGGCATTCTTTTCTTTTTTCATTTGAAAATTGAATATTATATTTTTAAAAAGCGCTATTTCTCTATCATGTAAATCCAATTGCTGTTTAGAATTTGTTTCTCTTAAATTCTTTCAATAGTTTTACTGAACACGTATTATCCTACTTTGCCTATATCATTTGCAATTAAAATAATAAAAAAAAGAAGATAATGACTAAAAATGGCTGCCGGGTACATTTCTTTCCTTTTTTCCGATTTACTTTATTTGTGTAGCTGGGTTTTGGGCAAAATTGCATTTTCTCGAACAGTGTAATCATGAAATCATTCAAAGCGATTGATGCAGAGTCCGTGTCTGTAACAGTCTGGCGGGAAGAAAAAAACAACACACACACATACACACACACACTCAAATATATATATATATTATATATATATATATATATATATATATATATATATATATATATATAATGACAGAAAGCTAAATAAGAAAACAACAGACTTCAAAATTGGGTTTGAAACATGAAGCTAAAATTTAAGCTAATTTTTGTCAGGAAAAAAATCCTGATTTAATGTGTCGGAGAAATTCGGAGTAAATGGCATTGTAATAGAAAAATGAAAGGGAATGAAAAAAAAAACTAGCAAGGAATATATGTGGACATATTAAAAAGTAAGCGAAGTCAATTTGAAAGAAAATCGTCGTAGAATATAAAAGATATTAGGATTGCCACAAATAAATTGCGAAATAAGGGAAGTCGACAGTGTATTTGCGGAATTAGCTCAATGGTAAAAAAAAAGCATATCTAGAAAAAGTTGACGTTCTATGCCCTAAAATGTAACAAATACATTATCTTATCATTATCTTATTACGATAGAGATTCAGTGTCTGTCTGCAACTGAAACTACGTCACTGCTTGCGTCACAATACCCCCAGCAATTGTGTAAATTTATCAATGAGTATTTAATTTATAGTCAAAATTATTAATATCAATACATAGAATGAATTATATTTATTAACGATGACTCTATGAAAATCTGAGTTAGATTTGACGCAAAACAGCCCATGTAATCAGTGCGTTTAAAATCCTGCAATGTGTCTTATATAGTTATTTACTAAGATGTGGCACACGGCTAGAAGTATGGGGCACCCAGTGAGAATCGAACTCACTAAGAATGGTCTGCGAATCTAGCTTTCTAACTATTACACCACGTGATGTGTTTATGTATTACTAAGAAATAAAGGTTAACATAATATATGGTATGGTTTATTTGCATACTGTTTTTAACAAAACCGGGTTCAATAAATAATTACTTGGTGTTATTGATCTCTAATATTATTGTTTTATTCTCCAGCGTATTAGAATCAATCCTATGAATGATTTTATATAAAAAACAATTAAAATATAATTAGAATAAGTGTAATCTTTTTATATGCGTTCTTGTTTAATTTCATTACATTAAAACTTAAATACTTAAGCCCGGTGGGCGCATATTTTTGCTAGTTATGATGAATTATTTTATTGGTGTGCAACAACTTACTGCTTAAGAAGTATATATTAACCTGAGTTAATTAATCTATTAATCACCCTTTGCATGACAGAACTTTCGAAGCAAATGGTGCTTCGTTGATTTGTTGGTTGGATTTTACAATGCGAAACAGGCAGGCACAGTCGCAGCGGTTGCAGCTGAAAGTCTGGTCAGGAATACTTGAAACTATATATCTGCGTGCAAATAAATAGTTATTATTAAATAAGAATACTTTTTTAGCATCATATCCGGGACATTCCCCTTTGAAGTGTGTTATCCCTCTACAAGGGACGCAGTAGGTGTATTCTAATGGCACAAGGTCTTCTTTGACGGGGAGGTGGGTGTCCAAAATACCTAGCTCCCAATAACATCTTCCAAGTTGAGATACCGAAAAAGTACCCATCACTAAGCTCCTGGTAATCGAATCGAAACTAGTTTCACTTTTATTTCCGGGCAAACGTATGGGTATTTTATCATAGAAAGTTTATACTAAAATGTCCTATTTTCTCAGTGTCCGGGATATGACATTAAACTGTATCTAATGGTGAAGTTCCAATTCTGGAGTTCTGGGGAGGTTGGAGTACCTCTTCATTACCATTATTCCCAGGTCCACCCTGATACGGAGTAGAAGTACCTTTTAGGGTTGCATCTATGGGTCTTGCCGTAGATATCAGGGTAAATTCCTGATCGCAATCTTCTGAATACAATGGGGAGGTACAGTCAGTGGATGAATCCCCGGTCAACAAGCTACTTTTATTTATTTTCTGCTTTAAAGCCGAAGGAATGCAGTAGGCGATATTTATTACCCGCAACTTCCGAAGAGAACAAAAAGCACGTTTTTAGATCCTATAAATGGAATTCTCTACGTCATGCTATAAAAACGGCGGTAAAACGTTTCTTTTGAAGTATATATTCAGTCATCAGGTGCATTTATGCACTTGTTTACACTTGTTCCAGTCTAACAACCCCTCCCCTGTTGCTGTGTTCTTTACTTTAAACCGAGTCGAGCCAACTTGGAT
The DNA here is from genome assembly GCA_023376005.1 of Doryteuthis pealeii. Classification (NCBI taxonomy): domain Eukaryota; kingdom Metazoa; phylum Mollusca; class Cephalopoda; order Myopsida; family Loliginidae; genus Doryteuthis; species Doryteuthis pealeii. The sequence continues at coordinate 112,626,784 of CM042145.1, forward strand.
CCATTGCAAACAGAATTGATTTTTTCCTAAAGGGAAACTTTTTTTTACAACACACCATCGGAAATCGACTCTGTGAGCCCTGTTCAACTCCTGGACGAGGTTGTTTGCATTTCACTACCTGCTAAGGCCTTTGGGAAAGAAATGAATCTATCTGTTACGAAGTGTTGCTTTGTGTTTCTTGGCTTGTCGTTCTATCAAGTCTTGCGTATTCGTTTATCAATACACACAAAAATAATTTTTTTAAATCTAACATAAAAATTATTTTTGCCAATACATTTAGGGGGGTTCTTCGTTGCAAAGTGGCTAACACACACGACTGCCACATCGTAGTAAACGAGTTCGAACTCCAGTGGCACTGTTGCATTCACTTTCGGACAAATACCCTTGGGAAATGTATGAATCCTTTGATCTCCCGCGCCAGATATAGGTTAAATAGTTCTACTACTGTTCTTCAACAAGAATAGTTTTGGCATAAAATAACCCACGAATTTTGATATGTCATTAAACAAAGAAACCAAACCAATACATTGGTACAAACAGAGTTAAAGGAAAATCTAATATGCACCTGCGCTCGTTTCGCAGCCTCACTCAGTTTTGGATTGGCAGTCGTTTCTAATCGAGCTCCTGATTGACGTTACCAAGTTTGCGCATGTATTCAGTTTTAGAACGCAAAAAGCTCTAAACCGATTGAAATTCACCGCCAATTAACGGAAGTGCGAGTCGTGCATGGATGTCAAAGATGTCCGCGCGTTTGTGTAGGGAGTTTGCAACGACAACGAGGTCGAGCGCTTCCTCAGCAACATGCCATGACATGCTATGACATATGTATGTGGAATTATATAGAACTAGCAGCGGCTACCCGGCGTCGCCTGAGTAGAGGAGGATTCTTTTTAAGTTAGTCCTGCATATCTATTATTACTGAATCGTGAGTTGAATCCTCGTGGGATGCCCCATTTAAATCCCTATGTAAAAAAAAATAGACCTTTCATTGATCCAGCTACTCTGAAAAGAAATGTTAATGTCTACTATCTAAAATATTAAATGAAAAAAAAATCCTTGCTGTTATCATTTAAACTTTATTTTTTAATTATCTTCACGAATATAAATCAAATCTCTATTATTTTTGCTAAAAAACTAAGCCCTGGTGATATTTAATGTTTATATATATTTACTTTGTCGTTAATTGTTTTATTTTCGAAGTTTTCTCATGGCATACATATACACACAACTGCCCTTTATATATGTATAGATGTAGATTATATAGAAAAATAGATACACGTAGAAATTTAGATAATAAACAATAATCGTTTCTATAATTTCTAGATATTTTGGAGACCTTACCTTTTATCCTCGTAATAAAAAAAAATCAATATCAAATAACCCACGGGTTGATATGCAATTAAGCAATAGCCAAACCAACCAACAACCCAATCATAGTTACTTGAAACCATATAACTGTGTGCCAACAAATGACTATTATTAAGTAAAAAAGTAAAGTCGTCGGGGCGGCCTAATGTCAGTATCAGCCAGAGAGCGAGGGAGTCTATCCCCTTTTCACTAGCGCTAGACCAAGGAGATTATTCTAGCATCTGAGGTGGAGCGCCACACCTACCATCAGCTCCTCACTTTACCGCACAGATCCCTGTGCTACTCATACGCTGAGTTGGCGAGGGCCGGTATCGAACCAAGAACCTTGTGATTCCTAGCCGAATACTCTACCGACTGAGCTAAACCGGCCCTGACACCATCTAATCTACTCTAAACAATTACAATATAATTCAATTCCATTTATTTTCAACTAATATAAAAATAAAAGTAATTCCATAAATTACATTGATTTAACTATAAATTAAATATGGCCGGTTTAGCCTTATCGGTTAGAGCATCCGCCTAGGAATTGCAATGTTCCGGATTCGATAGTGACCCTCGCCAATGAGTAGCATTGCTTGAGTAATCCGATCTGTGCATTAAAGTGGGGAGCTGACGGTAGGTGTGGCGCTCCACCTCAGCTGAAACAATCTCCCTAGTGAAAAGGGGATAGACTCTCTCGCTGTCCGGCTGATACCAACAATAGGTCACTCCACCAACTTTACTTTTTACATAATTTTAACAGGGCCGTAAGTAAATATGAATACGAGGGTGGGCTGAAAAGTTAATAGGCTGAAAAACTTTATATGATGAAGTCATATCTGCTGTTGATGACTTTTTTTACCAGTGGGATCCAAGAACTGCAACAGCTATGGAAGAAACGGGTGGACCGCAAGAGGAACTATGTTTAAAAATTAACCTCATTTTGTCTGATTCCAATAGAGTATTTTGGTCAGCCTATGAACTTTTCAGCTGACCCTCGTAAATTGTATCATTGTTTTAATTGAATTAGATTGTTAAATTGTTTGTCTTGCATCATGAATTATTGTCTTTTGGTATGTAATATATATATATATAATATGTGTGTGTGTGTGTGTGTGTGTGTGTGTGTGTGAATTGAAAATGGAAGTGAATCCGACGGTATGTTGAAAAGAGAAATAAAGGAAAGAAAGTATTGAATGGATAAAATAGGATTATTTTAATTAATTTAACTTACACGTGTTTCGGTCAGGAGTTCATCCATGTGTACATTATTCTATCTATTATTATTTTTAGATAACAAAATGAAATAAAATAATAATAATAGAAAAAATATAGAAATGTTCAGCACAACATTTTTTAAAATATGGATTTACTCTGAGGAAGGTCGATGTTTTATTTCATTTTGTTATTTAAAAATAATAATAGATAGAATAATGTACACATGGATAAACTCCTGACCGAAACACGTGTAAATTAAAATAATTAAAATAATCCTATTTTATCCATTCAATACTTTCTTTCCTTTATTTTTCTTTTCAACACACACACATATATATATATATATATATATATATATATATATATATATATGACGTTCTTCTGTGGATACACACACATGGACACACCAGTGTTGGTCGATTAGCAAAAACTTACATTCATCAGACCTGTGCGGATACTGGACGGTGCGGAGGACATGCCATAAGTGATGACCAATAGGGACGGTTGGCGAGAGAAAGTCATAGGAATCCGTGCTGTCAGCATGATTTGATTATAATGATAAAAGAATATTTAAGTTTTTAATGAATTTAGTGACCATAAGAATCTCTTGAGATTCCTTGTATAATATTTTATATACGGATACATTTCCGTAATTCTGGCTCCTCTGAAAGTTTTCGGGTATTTGAGGTTGGGTTCTCCTCTACTTTGTGTTTTAAATCATCAGAATCGGCAATTGATGGTCGTCCATTTTATTTAGGGGGAAACTCATCATCCAATATTGGACAATAGAGTCAGAGGTTTCATTTCCTTCCACTTTCATAATTCAGAGAGTAATTTAGAAGCGTTAAGGCCCAGTTTAAAATACTTCTTAACAACTCAAAATTACCTGAATCTACCATTATTAAGCTGAATTTGGATTCATAAGGTTTTAGTATATATATATATATATATATATATATATATATATATTGGCTTATTCTGTCGGATTGCTCTGTTGGTTGGGGTTGTAGAATACTCCGACTGCACCTCTGTAGAGGGATAAAATTCCCCGCCGCCAATTGAAATTCTAATTCAGGAATTCTGGGAAACGTGGAGTACCCCTTTATCGCCATTACTCTCGGGTCCACCCTGACCCGGTGTGGTAGTACCTGTTAGGGCCTCCTCTATGGGTTAGATAGACAAAAACTCACTATTAAAAATGTGTTTTTAAAAATATAGTTTGAGAAAATATTGAATACCCAACAACAATGAATAAAACAAAATGTCATTGGCATAAAATAACCCAACAAAGGTTGACATGACATCAAATTTGACCAACAAGCCAACCTAATTCCGTTGGTGGGGGGATTTGGGAATCTTTTCTCTTAACAGCCCAGTCATCTACAGTGAATGGATAAATAAAAAAAGTAAAAATATAAAGAGTGATGTGTAAAAGGAATTAGATAGTAGGTAAAAGGTTAAAGATACCAGATAAAAAGTAAATGTTAACTAACGCAATGCTGCACAACGCTCAGCGAAATCATAATTAATAATATTAACTAGTACAACAGCGACTTAATTAGAAACAACCACCTAGGTTCAAAGAGTAGTATGATATTTTAATGCTTTTTTTATTAGTTACACACATGCGGTATATATATTATATATATATAATATATATAATATATATATATATATATACACACACATATATATATATATATATAATATATATATATATATATATATAATATACCAAGCGTATTGGTAGATCCTTGCGGAGAGAAAAACCAGCAGAAAGTTTGATTGTAAAAATATATTACCAAACATCAACCAGGAATAAAAAAATTTTTGAAAAAAAGAAAGGACCAAGATATTCGTACCAACAAAAAATAATCTATTGGTACAGTATTTGGCCAAAAGAAAAAACAATTTATATGTATATATATGTATATAAGA
>CM042145.1:112636289-112644432 GCA_023376005.1 Doryteuthis pealeii
ATTTAATTAAATCTACTGCTGTTGATAGTTTAAAAACATCTATAGCCCATGGAAGACAAAAGTTTCAAAGTGAATCATACGCGTCATTGCATGTTGTATGAATTCTACAAAGGTAGCAATCCAACAATTGCAGTGAAAAACATAACCGCTGTCTATCCAGGTGTGAGTGTTAGAAACTGTCGTAGATGGGTTTTTTTTAATTTAAAGAAGGCAATTTCAACTTTACTGATGAGCCTTGATCGGGGAGACCCAGTCTTTTGGATGATGAAATTTTGAAATCTGCTAGTGGAAGAAGATCATCGACAAACAATCAGAACATTTTCCCAAAGACTTGATGCACCTTGGTCTACTCTTCAGGAGCATCTGAAAATTTTGGAAAGGTGTATAGAGAGGGTAGATGGGTTCCTTATGAACTCTCTCCAGCCAACAATGCAATGCAGGCAACAATCTGTAATAGTTTCCTTTTAATAAATGAAAAAACGCATTTCCTGGATCGTATTGTCAATGGGGATGAAAACTAATAAACGAAAAAGACAATGGCTTTCAAAAAATGTAATTCCTGTACCAACACCTAAATCTCATCTGCACCAAAAGAAGGTAATGCTGTGTCTTTGGTGGAATCAAAAAGGTGTGATTCATTTGAGCTATTGGAGCTAGGAAAAACTGTGACTGCAGACCTTTACTGTCAGCAACACGAACGTCTGAATGTATCGCTGCGTAGAAAATGTCCTGCTCTAGTGAACAGAAAAGGAGTCATTTTGCAACACGATAACGCTAGACCCCATCCTGCCCCAAAAAAAAACAAGAAAAAATAAAGTCCTTGGGTTGGGAAGTTCTTCCTCGCCCTCCATACTCGCCAGACTTTTCTCCATCATATTTTCACTTATTTCGTTCTTTAGAGCATTTCATCAGGGGAAAAAGATTCATAAATGTTCACGATGTTGAAGCGGAGTTGAATTCCTTTATTTCTTCCAAAGATGTTAATTTTTTTTGAAAGAGGGATTAAAAACCTTCCAAGTATATGAACAACGGTTATATCTAATGATGGTAACTATTTTGTTGAGCAATAAAGATTTGTCGGTAATATTTCTTTTAATTATCATTCCTAACAAAAATCGGGACAGGACTTTCCGGTACACCTAATATATATATATATATATATATATATATATATATATATATATATATATATATATATGTTATGGTGTCCACATATGATTATTTGTAGGTATATGTGATGGATATTATATATATATATGTGTGTGTGTGTGTGTGTGTGTGTTATCACCAATTAATAAGTACTCGCTAACAGATTTCTATTTTTTTTAAAAACCGATAACCATCCTACATACAGAGGTAGAAAAATCATTACTGTGACTGTGCAAATTAATTAGATCACTGTTAAGATTACAAGCAATAATAATAATAATGATAAAGATAATGATAATGATGATGAGGATGATGATGATGATTTTGCATTTATGAATCTCTTTATACTCGTTGCCTGGTCGTTGCCAGATATCGTACACCTACCAAAATGTCTGATTGGGTGTGATAGCCACTGGTGATGCATCGTTCACATTACGACCCGTTCAATACATAGAGTTAAATGATTTCAAGTATTCCAATCCAATAATTATGATTTTCAAATCTATTTAACGCATAAATGAGACATCAACAGGTACTACCACTCCGGGGTCATCGTGGACCTGGGAGTAATGGCAATGAAGGGTTACTCAGAACTCCAGAACCGGAGCCTCGCCACTAGACGCTGTTTATTTTATATTCAGAATGCCCGTTTTTGTTTTTTGAAAACATCAACCTACAAACCAGTAGTTATACTGCCACATACATCCCCATCACCCAAACCATCCAAGTAAGACGAACAGGACATGTAAAAGTAAGGACGAAATCATAAGTGACGTTCTCCGATGGACTCCTACATATGTACACACTAGTGTTGACTGAGCAGCAAAAACTTACATTCATCATCTCAGTACGGACACTAGATGCCGTCGAGAGAACCTGACGAGTCATGGCCAACAGGGACGGATAGCGATTGAAAGTTAAGGGAATTCGAAAATCCAACCTATCCTTAAAGAAATCATAAAGTCCAACCCCTACTCAACGTAGTAGTGTCAGAGCTATCACGTCAGGAACTTAAGTTCCTCGTAGGGTCACTCAAGGCGGACAGATCTGGCACCCAGTGGTATTAGGGCCACGACCTGGCCAAAAGGGCACTGGTGAAAATTTCAAGAGGCGTCTGCAGCGTAAACTGTCGGTTACTTTTGGTCCTCTCGTCCCTGCGTCTGTTTGATAATCTAAGGCAAACAAAAGTTTTGGAAACCACTTGAGTACTTCCACTCCCATGATATTCCATCTTTGACTCTCTATGAATTTTTTGAGGGACTCTGTGAATTCAATAGAACCGGCTCAACCCACCCTGGGTGAATACTGACAGAAGATAAGAAAAATCTGAGCTGCCGGCATAATTGCAACTGTTAACATTCGTATAAAGTTATAATTAGATCGTCCAAATGAATTTTTTAAAAAACAAAAAACAAAGAAATATCTAATCTGATAGATTGTCATGTTTGGTGATAATTTTGTTGGAAACGCATAAAACCTAAATGTTTTGTACAATCGAAAATTTTGCACAAAATTCATCTTTTTTTAGTTAAAATTCTTAAAATAATTGATTGTGTTGGATAGAATTTTTCTTTTCTTACTATACTTCTTCTATGTGTCTATCTGGACTGGTTTCTCTTTATCTACTGATCTTCCTTCTTAGGACTTCTTCACCTTATTAACGAACACAAGAAAATGTATTATGCTGATATTGCAATATTTCGATCTGTTAAAAATCTTCTTCAGGGCATATTATGTTAATAAGAAGACAATTTATGAAAATTGTGACCGTTTTGAAATGGGATTAATTCATACCGGACTTTTTAAGAAAGGAGAAAATTTCTAAAATTCGTTACACCTGGTTATGAACGTGATACATGATCTTTGAGATTTTTTTTATTCAAAATATTCAGACTAGTGTAAGCTGATGGTCTTTCACTGGAGTCTGAATGACAACAAGTCTCTTCAGGTCTCTTTTGAGTATTCTAGCCGATTATTGTAATGAGTATTATTAGTAGTAGTAGTATCAGTAGCGTATATACATATATATATATGTGTGTGTGTGTGTGTGTGTGTGTGTGTGTGTGTGTGTGTGTGGTTTGTTGCGCTCAGTCGATGGAGCGCCCAAACTAGGAACCACAAGGTTCCGGGTTTGATACCGGGTTGATATATATATATTTCGTCACACAGTTTGAATGAGGACGCCAACCTTACGTGGCGTTTTAATTTAAGTGTCTTTTCTCATATTTTATGGTCGGAGGCCTTTACACATCATAAACAAAGGCTTACAACCTTTTGCTTGTCATTTGTTTTTTTTGTGTTTATTTTTTTTTTTGGGGGGGTCATAATCAATAGCCCCCTTTATGGTTTGAAATAATAAATGTCGCATTTACATCCATTTCTTTCTGATATATATATATATATATATATATATATATATATATAAATTGGTAATTTGCTTGAAGCATTGTTAAGTATGTTATAATATATTAATGATTTGAAGGCAATTACAATGCGTATAAAAAAATAAAAACAAAAGAGAAACAATCTTTTTATTTTCATTTTTTATACGCATTGTAATTGCCTTCAAATCATTAATATTTATAATATAATATATATATATATATTTATATATATGTATATATATGTGTGTGTGCGTATATATATATATGTTAATTGTATGATAATATATATATATATATATATATATATATATATATATTGTGTATAATATGGGTGCTATTTTTCTAAGCAGATAGTGCTCAATATCATTGATAGAGCGTTTATATTTGAGTTACACTAGCGTGGTCATGGAGTCAGCACCTGGTTACGGACAGTCTCTTGCCTATGCGATCTTCAAACCAGCATAAGCGAGAAACTGCCAATAAGCAGGTGTTGACTCTATGTCCATGTTACCTTAACTCAAAAAATAATGGTATATGCTATTGTATCAGAGAATGTATATATATAATATATATATATATATATATATATATATAATATATATATATATATCATCTTTCTAATCTGAAATAAACATGAATTTCAAATTCATGTTTATTTCACACAAAACACTTTTTAGAATTTTTTAAAATATCGGTACAATTTCAAAACCCAATAATTTTGTTTCTATAAAATCTAAGAAAATAGTTTTTATATCAAATTTTGTCCCCATTCTTTTTTTTTTTTTTTATGAAAATATGGATATCATATAATTTCAATAAATTCTCATAAATGATTAAATATTTTGTATGACAATTTTTTAATACAGCTCTAAACTTTTTAAATATACAGTTCTATACTTTTTAACTTGAAAATTGTTTTAGTTGAAAAAGAAAAAAAACTTTCTTTTTTATCATTCATAATGGAACATTGTATCCATTAAAACTGAAATTATTGAAGGTGATAGATAATCAAAGTAACAATGCGAGTTTTATTTGACATATGTTTAATAATCGAAACATTTTAAACGTCCACAATAGTTTTCAGATATTAATAATTCATCCCACGATACATATTTTTCATATTTATTTATTACTTTTAATTTCCATTTCTTCCTAACACACACACACACACACACACACACACACACATATATATATATATATATATATATATATATATATATATATATATATATATATATATATATTATATATATATATATATATACATAATTGTAGAAAAACTATGGGTCTGCAACGGTTTCGATGTATACGATCTCTCCAGGACTCTACATTATATTAAACGAAGTTGAAGTTATTATTATTATTAGGTTGAATATATATATATATATATATATATATATATATATATATATATATATATATATATATATACTATATATATATATAGCGTACTGGAGAAAATTTTGCAGGAAGAGGTGGCTGAAGGAATTTACTCTGAAAATATTCTTGATTTGCCCGAGATCTTAATTTTTGGAAGGGGGTCGAAAAAATAAGATCTAGAGTGAGGTCTCTACAACGAACCTTATCCCAATAAAAAAAATGTTCGTTTCTTTTTTATTCAAGAAAATAGTTACGTGTGTTTCAAGTGCATTTTTAGAATAATGCATGTGAAATCCAAGTACGACCTATAATTCCACATTTCAATAGAAGCGATCTATTTTTTTTTTCAGCTTTCAACTGTACCTAAATTAGATCTTCAAAGAAATTAAATCAATTTTTAATTTCAGTTTTAAAATGTGTCCTCAAAATTCAAATCTTTTATTTGAAAAAACGATACCTTTTGCCTTTGAGGAAAATCTGCCCTGGATTAAATTGCAAAATAAAAAAACACTTTTTTTCTGTTTAAAAAAGCATTTATTGTGTTTTTGTGAATTTATCAACATATGGTATGATACAAAATAACAATATTATTGTTCTCCAAAAAGCATAATCTGAAAACTTATTCTTTTTAAATTGTGTTTTCATTTCAATTCTTAATTCAATTCTTTATTGAATTTTCCCAGGTTTTAAATATTTCTTTCAAAGTTGAAAAAAATGTTGAAAAATAATTTCATCTACTGAATAACGTCCGAAAATGTAATTAGAATATGATGCAAACAATTACCTGATTTTAAAGATTTTAAAAAGAATTTACAATCTATGCAATTTTTGGCACAACATTTTTTCTAAATTCTACATGAGCCATTTTTCGGTACACCATGAGACCCTTTTTGACATGGCATTTGGTGGGGGTTACTTCATAGACCTTGTGTGATTTCGAAATAAAATCATTCTACAGACCGAATTCCTCAATTTCATATAAAGATTCTATGGGGCATTCTTTTTTGTCGTTGATTTTTTTTTTTTTTTTTTTTTTTTTTTTTGCGGGGGAAGCATCCTATGTACCGTAAAATACTAACTTAATTTCTTATTGTTTTAATTAAAAGTCCAAATCAAGCCAAAATTATTTTGTTTCCTTTTACGATTTTTCTTCCGATCCGTAAGATGATCTTAAAAAAAAACTCCATATCATTTTTATGATTTAATTAGTTACTGTTAGAAAAGTTAGATACGGAAATATGAAAATAACTAAAAATGCAATATATGATTTGATTTACATAAAAAAAAATTCCAAATATTGTTTAAGAAATAAATATACTTATACATAATATACATGTACATACAAATATACATATATATACATATATATATACATACATATATATATAATTCTTATATATATATATATATATATATATATATATAAATATATATATATATATAATACATATAAAACATATATATAATATCTACATGCATATACCCATTATCATCATCATCATCATCAACAGACTTATTATACATATTATAAAATAAGTTAGAAAGAAAGGAAATGTCATACTCATATATGTATATATATAAATATTGTATACTTACATTTACATATGTATAGACACATATCGTACCTGCATATATATATACATGTATATATGTATACATGCACACGCACACACACATATATATCTATATATTATATATACATATTATATATATATACATATATATGTGTGTGTGTGTATGTGTGTGTGTGTTGTTGTCTATTTGATTAATTTCCTCTTATTTATCCCATATATTCTATACATATATATGCATGAATACATTCATATATTATACATATATGTATAAATATACATTCATATATTATATATATATATATAATATATATATATATACAAATTTGCATATATATACATATATATTCATTATTATATACATGTTATATACATACACATATATATACACGCACATACACACACACATATGTATACATTATATATAATATAATATATATATATATATATATATCATTAGTTTTATTACAAGTCTGTATACTAATATATTTGCATATGTGCGTTTCTCAGTGAATTCATGTGTAAAAGATCATTCCTTGTACGTATGTGGTACCATTACGAAAGGGAATAAAACGCCCTCGGTCCGACAGAAAATATATCACTAGCTGGTTAGCCGGTGTCCTCTTCTTTTTCCCCGCCTCTCTCTCTCTCTCTTCTCTCTCTCGCTCTCTCTCTCTCTCTCTCTCTCTCTCTCTCTCTCTCTCTCTCATTTGGACGTTCTCTTTTTCTCTCTTCTCTTTTTTAAATGGCGGGTAATGGCCGCATAATTAACTCCAGCTGCTGGAAGAGATCCGCAAAAAATAAGAAGATAAGGCCTCTCTTCCTTACTGTTATGTTTGGTTTGTGATATATAAAGTGTCGGCCTATCGCTGTCTGATACATTACACAGAGGAACCTCGACCTCGTACTCCCATAACTCACTTTCCGATAAGCAAATGTGCGTCACAACGTCGACAATTTTTCAGAGTTCCAAAGCCAGATCGCCGAACAGATGGGCGCACTTCTTCTTTCTTTATTTCTTTTTCTTTATTTTCTTGTGGACGGATTCTGCCGGTCTCTTTTAGTCTTTGTATTTTTACAGGATATGTGATGACAACGATGGATGCTGTATAGAACGTGTTTGATGTGTAACTACGTTGAACAAAACAACAAAAAGAAAGAAATGGAAGTAGTTGTGGCCCGATCTCGCTGAGAGTATAGTCACTCGACTTTCAAATAAAATGCAACTCTTCTGCATCAACCAATTGCAGCCAAGCCTATTTAAAGCTTAACAATGTCATAGAAGATGTGCTCTCTCTCCCCCCCTCTCTCTCTCTCTCCTCTCTTCTCTCCTATATATATAATATATATATATATATAATATACTATATAGTATATATATACAGCATATATATATATATATATATAGTATATAATATATTATACATGCATATATATTATATATAATATATATATTATAATATATTATACTATACATGCATATATATATACATATATATATATATATATTTTATATATATATTACATGATATACTTATATACATAGATAATTTAATATATAATTATTATATATCCAGCATATATATATATATATATACATGCATATATATATATACACTGCATATAATATATTATAATATATATATAATCCTCTCT
>CM042145.1:112644532-112672032 GCA_023376005.1 Doryteuthis pealeii
TAAGAAAAACTAGAGAGAGATTAACTTAACCGCTAGTAAATGTGGTTGAGTTTAATGTTATAGACGCCAGGACACTAAGACACTCAGGCCACAATCACTCGACTTATGTTAGGTAGGTATTATAAAGGTATTCAAACATATATTTAATAATTGTAGAAAAAAAATAAGGTTGGCAACCTTGATTATAAAAGGAAATATTAGTGAATAATTTTAGTTAGAAATATTCTGGATGAAGGGGAGTTCAGCAAATTAATTTAATGATTGGATAATTTATATAAGAATCTTTAAAACTCTTTTCATAGTGAATGAGTAAAGACACAACCAGCACTCAGGCTATAAGTTAGAATTGTAGATGAGTCTTCTCAATTTAATGGAGGTCATCGGTTGCTGGAAAGAGCTCTCTTAATTCCCTCCATACCGAGGTCAGATCTTATAAACATCCGGTCGGTTTTAAGTGGGGTGGCCCCCACATACAGCATCCCGCGGGATGGTTTTTTAAAAATTGCTTTAGATTCCGGCATCGTGGCGTGTGGCTAACAGTGCTGGACTCAGAATCGTGTAAGTGAGTTCGAACTCAGTTCACAGCCTATTACATGTTCATTTACGGATATGATACCCCGTTGGTAAGGTTCATCCCCGATTCCGACAGCAGTCAGGTTAAATTTTTGTTAACCCATCTATTGCTTCTACTAAAGGATATGCGCTCTTGAGCATAAATAACCATTAAAGGTTTGATATGACATTTATAAATAAAGAAACAAGATATATCCATTTTGATAAAATTGACATAGTTAGAAGTATAATATTAAGTATTTAGAAGAATTGAAAAATACAAAATAAATAATTATATATCAAATAGAAAAAAAAAAATAAAAGAAAAGAAAGAAAAGAAATAAGTTTTTATTAAAATTGTACAAAGTCTTATGAAAGTTTGGAGACTTATTAAATCACAAATTAGGTTGGTCTAACCTTGAAGAAATTAGCAGATAATATTCTCAGCCAATACTAAGAATCGATGTGAACATTCAGTGGTGTTTGACACTTTCAGAATTCATATCATCTGAGTAATATTATGGATTATTTTAAATTCATGTGATTTTCGTTCCTAAAATATAGTACACGTATGTTCTTCTTCATAGAAGTATTTTTGGCATTAAATAACCTCAGGAAGGTTTGATATCATGGGTAATTGATACTTTGAGTGGGATTTTTTCATAAAAGCAATATAATCTTTTTGAGGTAATTTTTATCCATGAATGTCTAAATCCAATTGTTTGAATTGGTTGAGAGCAAAAGTTATTTTACATTCTATCAAATACTAGTTTTGAGGCTATTCGAATATATAGACATTAATAATAAGTCTGCTTTTGAGCAGTAGGTAGTCATTCAATTTTTGGTGGTGAGAGTGAAAACATGTGAATTCTACGAAGAATGTGTGTGGTTGAAAGCATAATTTACGTAAACATTAAAATTTGGCTTCAGTTGTTCCAAAATGGAACAGGTGGTATACATAATTTTATGAATGTTAAAATTAAAGGAAAATGCGACAGAAAATTCAAAAGATTAACACGGTTTATGGATATGGAGTCGATCTGGAACTGGTTTTAGGGTTAGTAAAATAGCAGGGTTTTAGATTGCTTGAGAGCTGTGAGGGGGGAATTTATATTAAGAGCCTCCACCGGCCTTTACAGTCACGTTCACCGTCAGTTCGTTTGAGGAAAATAGACATGAATTAAAAATCTTCATATAGATTCCGATTGTCTCTCATGTCTCTCTCTCTCTCTCTTCTTACATCTTATATATACGCTTTATTACTAATCTAATTATTATAATATATATAATACTCATTAAACCATAGCCTCTCGATGGAATAGGTACTGCTATGTGAAATAATACTACATAGGTAATTTATTAACGCAGGATTTTCAACAGGTTTGTATATTTCAGAGTTTTCCTTATCTAGACTAGTTGCTTAAAGGTAAGGTCTGCTCTACCTATTTATTCATAGCTGGAGCGGAAAATGTTAGGGTCATTAACCTTTTCAAATTGGGTATTCGGCAGATTGTGTATAGTACCAATATTTATTGATTGACAGATAGTCTGATACAAGACTAGTTTTGATTTTCTATATTTGGATATAGACTCAAAATTATATTTCTATTTTGTTGAGATTCAGGAATACCACAATTCAGTGAAATCAACAAACAGTTGAAAAACTTACTTGATGGAAGAATTTGAAAAAGTTATCTTTCACATTTATTATACGAAATAGAATGTTTAAGTATAATATCAAACATAAATTTTACTAAAATTTCAGTGCTTATTCTCGAGGTTTATTAAGATTAGTAAGGACTGTTCATATAAAAAGTTGTTCAAGTAGTGTTTATCAGAAATATTCTATGATAATGAGTCTAATCTGAAAATAACGGAGACTGATTGTGTTAAAATGATTGTCGCGGTATATTCGAGTTTCTTATCTAAAGATTGATTGCTTAAAAGTAATCTATATAGTTCTTAATTTATAAGGTAAATCGAGAATTAGTGAGTCAAATTGACTGTGTAAAAACCGTTGAGAGGGTTTCCCCCAGCGTGGACGTTTTTCCCTATCCTCTGAGGGTTTCCCTAAATTTTTGAAATTATTTGGTCTTGGTTTGTTTTGTTTTATACGGCGCATAAAAAACCATCAGTGGATGTTTAATTCTGGCGATAAAGTTTTGAAATAATATCAATTCTTATGATTTACTACTAATTTTTTTTATAAATATTTATATCTTTTCTATTATTAATCCTAGATGGAGATCACCAAACCAAAACTACCTCATAAAGGTTCTAAAAAACTCACTCCGGTCAGAGTGGAAACCAAGGGCGCAATGGTGTATGAAGTGTAGTGTCTCCACATTCCAAATCAAAACTGGACCGATCTAAATTACCATTAAGATAGAGTCTTACCGTCAATTCCAAGGAAATGTAGAAGCGCTCAGCACTTGCCTTCTATTGAGTCATTTGAATAAAAGGGGATTGAGGTACTGCATAGGGCATATGGATTGGGAACATCATATAGGTGCTCAGGGTTCGACGTGAACCATTCCAGTCCTCTACCTGTTATTTGATCCGGAGGGGGCTCTCCGTACGCCTTCAGCAGCTAGCCCAAGATAGGGCTAAAGTTGTGGAGTAAGTTGCATGTCTGACTGCTCTATCCCACCTTGGAGCTATATATTCTTTAGTTACCATCACGGGTCGCGATATTAATACTACATCGGCCAAGTGTGAGCCCTGGGGCAGTCTTACCCTCTGAGAGCGAGCAGTCTGTGTGAATAATTCTAAACGCCTCCTAGACGACAGGGAAGGTATTTTAGAATTAAGATCGAACTTGGTTTGTATCAAAGAGATTAGTCTGGTGTACTTTCCGAAGTTCTTTAATCTATTAAAGATTGCAGTATAATGAACAAGACTATATATCTGCCGATCTATATCTAAATATGATTAATTTAATTCGATAATTTATTGTGTACAAGATGCTTCAGCTAGTGCATACTTCACTCATCAAAGCTCTCTTAGTCAAGTACAACAGAATTATATGTATTAGTGGTAGGAACATTAGAAAGTTTTACCGTAGTAATTTATACATTGTATATGGTGTGCGCACGTTTGTGCATCATGTAATGTAGGGAGAGTGGTATTAGTGTATAGTGTAGGCGGACTACAGTTGAAGCATGGAGGTTTTCAATTAGACTCGGTCATTAGCTCTACAACATGAACGACTGGGCAGTTTATTCGCTTGTCTTTCGCAACTCATGAGTGTTGAAAAAATGATTTTCCGAAAGTTCAACGTGAGCAGTGCTGTTTTCTTTGACTTTGTAGAGACATCCATCGTGTTTAGATTAATTAAAGGTGTCAAGGTTGCTTGATTGTTTTAAGGATGATTTAATGACCTTATGAGGCGTTTATCTCTTTCCAGTATAAGGTTGCGCCAGAACGTGCCGAGTTTCATCTGTTCGAATCCTAAGGTCTATCTCTAGGTTCTAACTTCAAAAAATTAATAGAGAATGGTAAGTGGAAAAATGATTGTTACGTGTTCTCTAATAGTCTATTCATAAAGTGGAAATGTTGTATAAGAAATTATTAGCTCTAATTCTAAGTTGCAAATAAAACTGACGTACTTGTACGATAACATTGAATTTATTTTCGCGACCAATATTTGCCCCTGTCGGCAGGACGGTAGAATACGTCCGACTGCACTTCTGCAGAGATGGTAATAATACCATCTCCAATGGTCAGTAGGATTATGGCACCCTGCTAATGCATTAAGGACTGGAGTTCTGTTACTGTTTGAGACAGTTCAATATGATCGTTCCATCTCTTCACTCTTTCTGTGAACTTACTTAGGCTAGACTGGGAGGTCGGAAGGCTAGAAAAGGCGGTGTTGCTGAGGGTTTTAGTGTTTGGATTTGAACGATTATAAGACTGGCATCTATTGTGGTGAAGTTTCTTATATCTTGAGGCTCCTGGGGTGTTAGTGGAAGTACCACCAATTCACTCATTACTCCAGGTCACATCTGACCGTGCGTGGTATTACTACTGTGAGGGTCTCTCTAATGGCTTTAAATAGAATCATAATTGAGATTTTTAAAAATGTTCTTTTTAAAAATTTGAATACCATCAATAATGAACGTCGATTACAAAATTGTTTTCGGCATATAAATAACTAAGGGTTATGAATCTGATCTTATGTCTTCATTTAACTATCTAATAGTCTGATTGTCTCAAACATTGATTATATATCTTTATTATCCAACACTTGGACTTCGTAGGCTGTATTTTGCATTTAAAACTAGCGTTCTAATACCCTGGGTATAGAGATGTATCTACTCCTATTTCTTTCCCGTTCCAGCTTAATGTAAATAGTAGGTCCAGACTAGGTTTTTACTTTGATTATGAGCTACACCATCTAGTGAGAAGGAACTTTTGTAATTCAATTCCCTGTTAATACTCCAATTTCTAATCTCATTAAGTCAATTCATGACATAACTACATTAAGCTAATGAAGTGGCCGTATAGTAAGAATCATGTACCTATCCAAATTGATGACTACCGGTGTGTTATTTTAACCAAGTTTATATAATATTATTCCTGTATCTATTGATTTTATAATTTGTTTGTTTCATTTAAATTCTTATATTTATAGTTCTAACGTAACAGAGTTTTACGAAAAACTTATTATAATAAGAAATTTCATATAATTTCCTTGTTATATTATGCTAATGAATACAATCGTATATATATTTCTAACGCCTTTCCGACACCAACTTACAAGGTGAATTTTTCTAAGCGGAGTATTAACAGTGTTTGAATTCAGAGATTTTACTTCCCTGCTCTGGTTATACCTTTAAGCCATGGTTATAAGGCCGAAGTCTAACTTAGGCTATTTAATTCCATATTGGACGAGTGAGAATTGGATTCATTAGCTTCCCGATGAGTATTAGCGCACATGTGAACTAAAGCCAATATGCAATCGCAGGAATTGAACTCAGGTCGAACTTAACGTCATTTTCCACGACTTCTACTTACATTAGAACCAACTGCGCGACACCCTTCTCTCAAGAAAATTAATGCATATGTTAGAAAAATTTTCCAGTTTTCTTCTGTTAAAGAATTAATTTTATGAAGCTATTGATTTAAGTATTATTGGCATGCATTTTTACATTAGATTTTTCATAGTGAAGTCTATTTTTTGTGCTACATGTTGCTTAGATTCGTCCCTAACAGTTCGCAAAACATATTAGATTTCACATATGATTATAGCAGAATTACAGTAAATAATGAAATATTAAAAACAGTCGATCAATTTTCTAATACACATTCTATACATAGGAGACATTTAATTATTAAAATGAAAAAAGAATTTTCTTTTTTTTAATATTCGGTATATTTAGTCGAAGGGGCGGAGCGTGCTACGATAATTTTTTTCAATCAAAGTTGGCTTTTGTTCGAGTGTGTTATATTTGACATCTAACTTTATATCTAAAATATACCCCCAGGTTAATATAATATATATATATTATTTTATACATATACTAATATCTATTTATAATTACTGAGTGTTTCTTATATATATAATATAATATATCTAACTATATATATAATTATATATTATTTATTATATTATCTGTGTGTTGTGTGTGTGTATATTATTGTGTGTGTGGATATATTATATGTTTTTATTATATATATATGTAATATATAGATATGTTTATTATTATACTTTTATATAATATTATTATATATATATATATCTTCATTATATTAGTTATCTTTATTTATATTATATATTCTACTAAAATATCTATTATTAATGTGTGTGGATGTGACATATATAATGTTATATATATTATATGTATATATAATTATTATAGATTTTATATGTATATAATATAATATTACTATATAATATATATATAACTTTATATACATGTTTTCTATCTATATATAATATATATCTATAATATATCTAATTCTATATTCATATATATATATATAATATGTAATTCTACAGTTATAAATCAATATTTTAGTTCATATTCTTCTAAGACTACACCGTTCGGATCAGAGAGTGATTGACAGTTGGATATATTTTGTACTACTTCATAAAAAGATTACTCAGTATTTATAAAATTATTACTAATATACTTATATTATATATAATAATATTATACTATACTCTAAGTACTTCTTATATATAAATCCTATTTATATTATAAATAATTATATTATATATTATATATACTATTAACCATATTTACATATCTATACATAACATAATATATTATTTATATTCTATAGATGTATCTTGGTATATATATATCAATATATATAATTATATACTACTTATTATAATTATTTACTATATATATTTATATAATGAATACAGGTAAATACACCCTTATTTATGCTGAATTCTTCTCTGCACCTACAAGTGGACATAAGGGAGTGATGACAGATGTAAGAGCACCTCTATCCATTCAAACAGCAATCATATTTTCTTTTGTTCACTCACTTTGGCTGTCAATTTTTACACTCCCCCTTTTTTTCTTCTACAATTAAGGACGTATCGATGTTGTTTCTCACAATTTCTCAGTCTTTCTTGGGTGTTGTTTTATATATACAAAAAGAAGAAGAAGGGGGAAAAAAAGTGGTTGGATTTTCTTTTAAGTTTTTTTAAAACCTTTTTTTGTTACTTCATTTTTTTTTATTCATCTCATCATTGTTGACAAAGAATGAATTTCGATGTGGGAGGATGGATCAGTACTCTTTCGGGGATGGGATAGTTGTGAGCATTTTTTGAAAGTGCTTCGATGTTTTTTGGTTATTTTCCCGAGCTAACAGATGGTAGGTGGGTCGAGGATTAGTTACACACTTCATTCACTGACGTTCTTCTCTCACCCTCTCTCTTCTTCTCTCTTATAATCTTCTATCTATCTATCTATACCCCCCCACAAAAGCATATATAACTACATATACACATACTCATAATTAATATTAAATTAATAAATATATGTTTGTATTTGTGCTATTGCGCGCGTGTGTATTTGTGTTTGTCATATATGTATAACAGTTGGTGAATATATATATATATATAATATTATATATATATATATATATCTAATATAAATTACTTAATGCATACAGTACATACACACATATTAACTATGTATCATTTGTTACTCATGTATTTATTTCGTGAATATATATTAAGTATACTTATATATATGTTTACTTAATTTCACAAATACATAAATCATTCTTATAACCAAATACATCACAGATTATGGCAATACATACTATAGATGTATGGGCAGCAATACACATCAACTGTATATATATACTTTATATACTTTATATATGCTTGTGTGTGTGTGTGTGTGTTGTGTGTGTGTGAGTGAAGTGTGTTGTGTGAAGTGTCTGTGTATGTATTCACAATAGCACTACATATATGCTCACAAATCGTAACATATATAACATGAGCATGGTGTAAGTGTTAGATCTAAATGTATATGTTCCATTCTTTACACAATCATATTGCCACCCCCTTACACACACACACACCAACATCTCACACCCACTTACAACACACAGACATATATATATATATACTAATATTATTCTATTACCTATATATATATTTATAATATATTCTCATTTATTTTATATATATTCCAATATTTGTACTTTCTGAGCACCTGTATGTTAAAGTGATTAATTGTTATATCTGCATTCAATAGATACTAATAAATACATTACTTTTACACACAGACACAAGCATATAATATATACTAATATATTTATATATTATATATATATATTAGTATATATATATATATATATATTACTATATACTATTTATTTTCAGGAGCCACTGGTGTAAGAGCTGTTAACCAAACTACACTCATAGAAATTTGAATAAAGGATCATAGTATTCTAAAAATTGCAGCAACTGCTATTTTTTATTTTACGGTTTCAATTTCCCCTCCTTGTTTAGTTGGAATTATATTTTTATCTAATAGATTACAAAAGAAAAAAAAGGAAAATAAATTAAAGAGAACTGTGAACAAGAAACAACAAACAACAACAAACACGGAGACAACAATATACAGAATAAAGAACAAAGATCAGGTAGAATTTGTATGATATATTTTACAAAAAAAACCAAAAAATTTTTTGTGCTCTTTTTTATATAAAGTAGCAATCATTGGAGTCATCAGGAGGATCTGAACTCCTTTTTCATTTAATTAAACAGGATCTGAGATTACATCTTTTATGTTTAACGAAAGATATTTGGCGATTTTTTTTTTTCGTGTATTGGTTTTTCAGAAATCTAACGACGAAGATTTTTGTGGAATTGTCTATTGCGTTACGGTTATTTGACCGTAGGAAATGAAATCGGACAAACACGAGTTCATCTCGACGAAGTTCGTGCTTAAGCCTTTATATAATATAGATAGATATATTATATATACTCCCCACTCATGTTGGTAAACAGTAGGGACAGACTTCGTGTATTCTTTACCTTGTTTAGCTCAAATAGGAAAGGAGAAAAGAAATTCTGAATGCAAATAGATTAGCTCAGTTTAATCCAACTTGTCAGAACATTTTATATCATCAATTTAACTTGTTTCACCTTAATTATACTTATTAAATTTAATATATATTTTTGGTGTATTTTGTTTATGAGCTTAGTAAAATGTAATTTTCAAATTCATTATTCAAATGTTATAAATTTAATAGATAACTTTTACGAATTTATTGTTTAGGGCGAATTATAAAAAGACACCTGCATGTCTTGATATCGTTTTATTGAATGATTTGTGTAATAGGAGGTATGTGGGCGTACAGCTGCATTTTGTATAAGATGCGCTTTCTCTCCAGAACTTGTTCAATTAGACAGTACGGCAGCATCTTTGGTGTAGTTTCATCTAGTCACTGCTGGACATCTGTTGGAAAAGCAAATAATTCGAACTCATAAGTGACGTTCTTCGGTGGACCAACGCATGAACATACCAGTGGACTCTTCTTCATGCTGTACTGAAGAGTTTAGATAAATATTCATATATATTATTTAAAGTTCTATTCTCCCTCTGACAATCCGGATGCGATCAGACAGGTCAGTTTTCTTAAGCGGAGTTATACAGGTTTGAACTATCAGAGTTTTCGTTTCCTAGATAACGGTTGCCTACAAGGTTGAAGAGCACACAGTCCTCGAACTACTTATTCTCACCACCATAGTGGTACGAGGAGCAAATTTTGGACTCATAATTTCCTACGGGTATAACGCTATGTATAAATGTAAACACAGCTTAAGTCAGAAATTTGAACTTCAGGTCGCGATCCTATTTACTACAGACTCTAAAACTTAACCCTAGCGCTCTTCATACTTATATCATCCGTTTCTGAATGTTCCATGTAGTGTTAAATAACTAGCATTTATTTAAAAACTTAACATTACAAATTTATTCTATATCACATCACACACATTTAAAGTTCATAATAATCAAATTGTAATTCAACCACCCAATTCACGTTTGCAGCTCATTTCTTCTTTATTTCGAAATTTATATGTAATGCTTGATAGAAACAATGATAACTTTAATTCACCTCTTTATATGAAATATATTCAGATAATATTTTATGTAGAATCGAGTACTGGAATTTTTCGTGACTTTCTTCATAATTTTTTTACGAATTAATAAAAAAAATCATTAATCAAAAAAAATCATCATAAGTCATTTGTTGATAATATTATTTGTACCAATTAAGGATAGTTTGGTTTCTGCTCCCAGACTTACCTTGAAGTCTAAATACTTTTGTTGAAAATTTATTACAAATTTTCTCATTTTAATTATTTTCTGCAAATATTTTATCCGTTATCTTAAAAGTTTAGACAATCCCTAAATTTGAACTTTTCCATTTGATTTTATGATTTGCAATAATATTTAACTGAACTCTAAGACATTTATTTCTGTTATTTTCACACATATTCGAATATTATTTGTCCAAAGATAGTTGTTTTGTTTTTACCCAGAGTCTGAAAATAAACAGTTCGCCCTGGGTATCAACAAACTATTTTTTTGTAAAATACATATATCTAATCAATGTGTGAAATAAACGAAAATAAATTGTCTTAGATTCAGTGCACTTGCGGATATGATTTGATCATTTGAAAACATCAGAAATATAATTAACTTAAATTGGTAGGCAAAAGTACTTTCAGACTTTTCAATATGCATTTTTGGATTTCTTGGGTACAAAATGTTTTTTAGAACGAATTTTCTTAGGATACAGTGGAAGCTCTAGAACTCATTTACACACTAAATAGATTACTAACAGGTGCATTTTTCGCGAAACCTCACCAAATTTGTAGAGCTAAAAATCCGACATAATTTCGCAATTTTTTGGAATTGGAAAGCTTCAATTTTGAGGATTGTCTAAATTAAATAATAGTCCACATACCTGGTAATAATTTTTAGAAAATTGAAGGCGGTGGGTGACTTAATTTTAACTTTTTTCTGGACGATTTGACACGGAATCTGCCATATATATATTATCATTAAATATATGCTTGTATATTATATATAAATAATAACTTTTTGGGATAAAAAGCGTTTGTTCTGAATCTCATAGTCCGAAAATTGAGGGGAGAGTCCATGCATATATTATCAATATCTATATATATATATATTAATACCATATATATACTATAATATTTATATTATATACATATTATCAATGTTATATTCTGTATATAATATATATTATTTATATATATCGATTATATATATAATAATCATTATATATATTTCTTATTATATATACTATATTATAATTTATATATCCTACTATATAGTATTTACTATATATATTATATAATATCTATCTATACTTCGTCCTTATTCTTATCGATCGTATAAAACACGATACTATTTTTGGCCCAGAACTGTTAAACGTACAAAGATTTCTATTGTAAGAATAAAGATTCATATAAAGAATATAATCCAGTTAATAAAGCTCTATTCTGTAAATAAGCAGTTCCTTGAGTCTAGATGAGATCAAAGAATGTCAGTTCAATGTTTCCTTTCTTAAATTAGAAACATCACAAGATGTCTCATGCATCTATTGACTGGCAGACTCTACAATTTTCTTTCCACATATCTCTCACTTTAATTTTTAAATTAATATTCTCTTGATGTTTTAAAATATGTAATCACTCAACTGTTTATTAATCCTCGCATACGTACAAAACCATATCATCCAACTACACTGTCTGTGAACAACCTCACAACAACATCCATTATATATTATATACTATCTTATTTACCAACCAACCAAGGCAGGATGTGACAACAAGGTCAAATCTTATTAAGAACACAGGTTCAACAGATTTGACTTCAGAGTCTTTCTTTCTCCAGACGGATTTGCCTTAACCAAGGTTAAAGAGCCAGTCTACATACGCCATCTTATCATAGTAGGAGGGTACGAGTAGGATTCCTACTTTCCAAGGGTATAGCAACGAGTCCTATTTCCCATGACTTTAACGACCATTACACAACAGCATATAATTGTACACACTCTCATCCACAGAAGCGACGTGAAAGCATTGCTTAATGCCCAACAGGTAAGATGATCCGCTATAAAACAGAACTGTCAGTTATATGGAAGTCGTAGTAGGGTGGTGCTTGTTGTATGGCTGCCATCTACTTGGAACCTTTGAGAGGCCTGCAAATATATGGAACTGGATGAGGAGCTGCAAAAGGATGCTCGGGTGCGATCTTAGAACAAACCGTGAAGCAACATTACTAACAAAAGAATGCAGCTATCACGGCACTCACTCTGTCTACAAACTATCCGACGTAAGGCGAAACAAGACATTGCTGTTGAATAGCTGGAGAAGTAAGGATAACTCATAAGCGACGTCCTTCTGTGCGGTACAAGCATAAGACATATCTATCGTGGGTGCGTCCCGCAAATACATTCATAGATCAGCTGTGTGCGGATGCCTAGCATTGCTTGTGGGGGGACTCTGCCGGGGTCATGAATATAAGGGATGAGTTGGCGAGAATATTGTCATACGGATAATGATGATGATGAGATGGTATTGACTGCCAGCAAGTTGCCGATTTCCATCTAGAAAATCTGGGGAGAGATGCGCTTGGTTATAGAATCACTGTAATAATGCATATGAACTCTCATGATAAAAATCTAAACTGGAGTGAACAATTTCGAGATAAAGATATACAGGCACGGTAGTACATAAAGACAAGCCATAACCAGATATTGTCAATGTTTACATCTATTACACATATATCAAGTAGAGTTGGCTGTGTATAGTTATTTATGTATGTCAGCGGAGGATAACCTACGAAAAAACATTAAGACAAGTATATAATTTACACATTCTATATAACAGAGCTTGTCTTTTTTGGTGCAGAAAATAATAAATTGATTTTATTTATATGGGAGTATATTTACAAATTAGGATTTGAAGTGGAATCGAAGAGACAATCAATGGAATCTGCGAGATCAATTTTTAATTGACCCCCCCCTCCTCTACCCAGGAGCCGGGTGCCGCTTTCTAGTCTGGATCTTAATTAAAAATAACTGTCTCATTATTGATGCGTTCTGTCCAAATATATTATGACGTTAAAAGAGCAGCAAATTAATCGAATAATTCTTAGAATGACTAAAAGACAATTTAGTCCTTGAATAATTAATATTATCTTAGATTTGATAATGGTTAGTCAAGTAAAATCAAATGACTTGATAATACCTTGGTTACCAACCGCTGCTACAAATAGCAGCTATAAAAGGAATTCCCTTCATTAAATCTTAATCTTCTAGCGATGTCCGCTACATTACCTAGAAATCAAGTGTAAGCCAGGAATAGGGTATCTATATCATTATAAAAAATATTAAAAGACCTCCTCATTTCACTTTTTTAAAAGCGTACTTACATATACAATAATAAATATAATACACTACATATATTACATCCTCGCATTTAATACATATTGTTACACATACCTACATATATGCACACATACATCACATTAGATATAAATGTATAACCCTACAGCACTAAATACGTACATATATTGTGACATGCTTTAAGAATGTATAGGAATTGATCCCGACAATAAATGAGTGTTAAAACATGAGTAAGAAAAGAATGTAGATGGATAAAAATGAATTTTCGATATCATTTAAATCGATATACTTTAATCGATATCACTTACACACTAGTGTTTCGGTCAGTTTATCAAAATATCTATCGGATTCGCTGTGTAAAAAATTCTTCTGTGTGGAATCTCTTTTACATATTTTTTCTTTATATTATTATTCATATATTTCATTTCATCTGATCATTTTTATATATAATAAGCGGTAATCCGTATTCTAACATTTTGATAAACTGACGCAAACCTGTTGTAAATGATATGATTAAATTCATTTTTATTTCCATCTAACTTTTTTTCTTTACTCTTTTTCTCATATGTGCACATGCTATATGTATATCCACACACACACACAAACACCACCACACAACCATATATAATATATATATATACTATATATACTATACATATGTTAACTGTGTATAGTTTGGCCCCGATGCCCACTTGAGCTGAGCTTATTTTTTTGTAACACACTTTCTTATGGGTTTTGCTTCTGAGACTCCCCACAATTACCTCCATCCGTTTTCTGAGGATTGGATAATAACCTACTAGGGGGACATACGAATTAGTACGACCAATGTTTATTTCCATAGAACTCTACAATTGATTAAGGAAACTAATAATGCCATGATAGAGCAAGTTTTCAGACCGAAAATATTTTTCATTCAGCTAATCACAATATCTTAAGGCGATGTATTATCGTCAGGATTAAGGAGCTTCATATTCACACTTGTACAGTTAATAAGGCTCTTATTTTGATTTTAGTATTTGGCATCACACCGAAATGTTGTCCACACATAAGAGCGGATATTATGGATGTAGGGATTACTCCTTCGCTGACACACATTTCTTCTATTTTTGCAACTAGGAGGTCACCTCCGTGCTGCAATAGTCATAGCATTATAAAAGAAGAATACTCCGTTGTAGTAACAAATGATTAATTATAGTCATAAAATAAGTCAGATTAAAAGAATAATTGCAATGAAATGTTGAAATATAAATAGTTATAGTCAATCTGTAGATATTTCCCAACATTCGCCAAAACCACGGATAGACACACAGGTTGCAAGTTAATGGAGGGCATTTCAGCGAGTGATTGGAACTCGCCATTTGTTTTAATTAGATCACTGGAGACTAGCTTGTAAACATTACATCAACGATGCGACCGCCTCAAAATGTCTATGATTACATAACCAAACATTTTACAATGATAAATTTCGGAATTAATATTCCCTATGAGTTGTATAGGTATTATGTCAACCCTTCCCAACAGGTAGGTGCTTTGACCAAGGTAGCAAGGATGGGAAATCGAATTTGTTATTCAGTAAGTAAATGGATCTGGTTATTCCACTAGCTTTGATAAACCATTTACAATCACATGGGACGTCCCGGGTACTATTGATATGTCGTTAAACAAATAACCCAAACAAACAAACCAATGTCTATCTAACTTTTTTGTGATGATTTGTTTGATGTGTATTATTTTAATTTTTCGGACTGTTGCCCTCATCTTTATTGGAGTATGTACAAACGTTTCCTCTGTACACCCTCTGGCTTCTTCAAGTGCTCCCTGTTTATCCGAGCATTGCAATGACCCAAACTAAAACTCATTTTGAATAGTTTTGACGGTCAAACTATTTCAAAATGATTTTCCCAGGCTGGGTCATGCTATGCTCGGATAGACAGGGAGCACTGAAGAAAGCCAGAGGATGCATTTGTGTTTTTTACATACAAAAATTAGATGAGGGAAAACAGTTGGAACAATTAAAACAATCACAACCAACGTGCTTTCCCTTCACTTTGATCGCTTAAGTGGCGAGGTAGCTTTGGCGATGAATCAAATTTTCTACTAACCCATGTTGTCTGTTGGCAGCCTGGACTGTCCGCTATCAGTGGCCGATTTCATAGGTGTGACCATTTTAAGGAGATTTTTTGTATCTTTCGGGTCTTCTTTTGACAAGGTTGTCGTTCACAGATCTTCAAATCGGAATTTTGATAAACTCTACATAAAACAAACTTCCGTAAAAGACAGACAAACAAACTCTTTCCAAATATGGATATAGATATTGTCTCTGGAAATAGGCAAATAATATTTTGAATCATTCACCTCGTTACTGAAATATTTTGAATCGACGTTTTCATTTTTATTTGTGGCGATGAGAATATTTATATTAATGTTTTCATTGGCACACCCTTGTAGACAAAAGACGAAAATCTTGGCCGAGTGTCATGATGAGGATATTTTCAGACTTGCCGGCTCCCCCTTTCCTTGTATAAATGAGTCATGAGTTCGAATTACAAAGAAGAAGAAGAAGAAGAAGAAGAAGAAGAAGAAGAAGAAGAAGAAGAAAATTGAAAGGTAAAAAAAAAAGAAGAAAAAAAGAAGAGAAAGAATGAAAGAAAGTAATCTGTACTGCTGTATATGTCCAACATTGCCAACAAAGAAGATAGCTAAAGACACAATCATCGGCTGTGAACGAAAAATGCGCCTTAATGATGGGTTTGGTGACCCACAACCTCAACATTTTCGTTCATCCTCAAAATGGCGGCGGTGAATGATGGTTTGTAGCTAAAAATGGGGGATGTGGTGTGTCAGGAATAAAACAAGAAGGGGAGAAGAAGAAAGGGGGATAGAAGAAGGGTAAAGGTAACACAAGAAGAAGAAGAAGAAGAAGAAGAAGAAGAACAACAACAACAACAACAACAGCAACAACAACAAGCGGAATCAAACCAGGAGGAAAAAGGGGACATAACTCTAAATACAAAACAAAACCTGAACAAATTTAAGAGATTTAAAAAAAAAGTTGAATATTTATTAAATCAAAACTTCTTAAATAATTATGTGAAATCCATTACGAAAATGTTGAGAATCAAACACACACACACAATATATATATATATATATATATATATATATATATATATATATATATAATTTTACCGACCCTCCACACGAAACAGGATATGACACAGGGTCAATTTCTCAAGCGGAGTTTAACAGGTTTGAATTCAGAGTTTTCCTTCTCCAGACTGGTTACCTATCCAAGGTTAAAGAGCCAAGTTTGCATACTATTTATCCATAGCTGGAGGGAGATATTTGGATTCATACCTTTTCCCAAGTATTAGCGCAATGTAAAATGCAAGCAGCCTCGTCTAGGATTTGAACTCTGGTTCATTTCCTACGATACATATGATATAGATACACAGTAGTGATATATATATATATACAGACTGTGGCCTTTTGTCGCTATCAGCCGTACAGCGAAGGAGTCTATCCCCTTTACACTAGCGATACAGGGAAATGTTTTTGCGTCTGGTGTAGAGCACCACATCTGAGGAATAACAATATTGAGAAAAACGCAAATAATACAACGCAAACAACTTCATTCATTCGGCTTTAGGCGAAAATCAATTGAATGGAGTTGTTTGTGTTTTAATCCGTTATTCCTCCATTTTTAATCATATATATATATATATATTATATAATATATAGGAGAGAGAGAGAGAGAGAGAGAGAGAGAGAGAGAGAGAGGAGAGAGAGAGAGAGAGAGAGAGAGAGAAGAAGGCAGGGCAGAGGAGAGGGCGTAGATAATAAAAATTGAGATGTTTTATTAAGGTTTGATTATTCATCCTTACAGAAAGCATACCTCAGATACACACATCCATCTCTCTCTCTCTCTCTCTCTCTCTCTCTCTCTCTTCCCCGTCTGCCTTCCTGTCTCCCTATTTCTTTCTCTTCTCCCTCTCCCTCTCCCCTCTTCCTCTCTCTCTCTCTGTCTCTCTCTCTCTCTCTGTCTCTGTCTCTCTCTCTAATATATATATATATATTGCTTCTTAACTCAAAAGAAAAAACGGAAAATATTAAACTGTATCCTGCTGATAATTGTATCTTTGCAATGCTGGCATTGTCTTTGTCACCACACACACACACACACACACACACACACACACACACACACACACCCAACACACACACATACACACACATATGTATATATATATATGTTTGTTGTTTTGTTAGTTTGTTTGTTTGTGTGTGTGTGGTATGTGTGTGTAAGAATATCACAAAGAAATTGAGATATTGTTATTATGGAATGAATACCCTGCCTAACATTTCTATCTATTTTCCTTGTTTGAGTTGTTTTAAACAAATGTTTCCTTCTCGCTTTATTATCTTTTTTTTTCTTTCTTTCGCTTGTCATCACAAGAGAAGACAATTTGAGGAAATTACGTATTTCATATTGAGTTACTCGTTGTTGTCATCACATAACGAATCGCTATAAAATATCGGCGAGGTACAAATAGAATTCACCAGCCCTACTTGGCTTTTCGAGACATTTCAGATTCATTGTGGCAATTTCAGATACCAGGAATATGCCGAAAACAAAAAAAAAAAATCCTACAAAAAAAACAAAAACAAAAAAACAAAAAAAAAAAACAAAAAAAAACCCTCAAAACAAGCAAAAACAAATAAGAACAACTGCGACCAAAAAACAACCTCCTACCAAAAATAACCCCGTAATGACAACCCCCCAAACCCCAAAAAACTCCCACAAAAAACCCTTTAAAAACCCCCCTCTCCCTCAAAAAAGCAAACAGACAAAAAAAACAATCAAAAAGCACCCCCCCCAAAAAAAACAACTCAAAAAATTGTTTTAAACCCTCACCAAAAAAACAACCCTGCACCAAAAACACCCCCACTAAAAATAACCCGTAATGGCAAAAAATCTCCCCCCCCGCCTCAAAGCAAAGAAAAACAACGATCACCGAAAATAAAAAAATCCTCACCAAAAAAACCCAAAAAAACAACCCGCACCAACGAAATACCCCCCCCCAAAAAAAAAAAAAAAAAAAAATCAACCGGCATCAAATAAAAAACAAAAATAAAAAAAGATTTTCAAAAACAAACATTGCTTTACCAACAACTTAAGCCTTTGCTTACCGAATAATTCTTTATCTAATATTAGGTGTCCTATCATGGTATAATGGTTTGCAGGTTTGTCTCGCTGATCAATTACAACTGAAAAAACGATTTCGATCCTCGCTGGATGCCCCATACTTGCAACCTTGTGCCATATCCTATCTGTGGTGAATGGGTCGCATAAATACCTACACTTTATCTTATATAAAAATATCAAAAAAAAAAAAAGAAGAAAAAACGCAGCATAAAACATATACAAACTAGTTTCAATTCCGCATTTGTTTAAAACTTTCTCATCAAATCACTATATTAAGTGTATCATAATTTACTTCTGACGAGTTTTCTTTAAATCAGTTTTAACTGTTGATTTTCACCGGATTCTGAGTGACACTAAGTTTCCTCATGCCTCCAGGAATCTTCAGAGTTATCTAGACAGTCTTAACAATGTTGTTTTATGGATAGTCTGGATTCCTTTCTCATTTCCAATCCTTCCAGTCTCTTTTTCAAACCCTTAAAGACCGTTACCGATGGAATCAACTACAATTGGCATCAATTTCACCCTCATGTTCCTTCATTTGATATCTTAATTTGTGATTAGAACTTAGCTAATGGCTGGCAAGCTTTTGTCTGAGTTTAAAAAAACGTCAAATTGTGGCATATAATGATTGTGCACAGTCACTTCATGATATTGCAAAGAATTGAATCGCCATCATTCACGATTTGATGTTTTCCTCAAACATTATACCAACCTCTCAGCTGGGATAATAGAATACACCGACTGCACCTCTGCAGAGGGGTAAAATATCCCCAATGGGACCACCTGTTGGCCGTGGGTGGCAATCCGTGATGCTTCTGGTGGCTGAGCAGTCCATAACGTACAACACTCCAGTTTGGAACTTACTTAGGCTAGATGGGAAGTCGAAGAGGCTCCCTCCGACCAATCGGCTGGTCATGTCAATCCCTAACACCTATATGATTGTCCTGACTCTATTGCCCTAATGGAAAACCCCCAACCCTTTTTATCATATACCTCCTAGGGGGCAGTGGTTTAGGGTCTTAGTGTCCTGTGTATAACGTTAAACTGCATCTAGTGACGAAGTTCCAATTTTGGAGCTCTGGGGTGTGTATGTGGAGTGTCCCCTCATTGCCATTACTTCCAGGTCCGGTAGTACCTATTAGGGTCCCATGTATAGGTTGAATATGAGTTTAAAAATGTATTTAAAAAATAAAGTTTGAAAAAAAAATGAATACCCATCAAGAATGAATAAAATAAAACGTCTTCATCATAAAATAACCCAACAAGTGTTGACATGCCGTAAAATCAACCCAACCAACCAACCATCACACACACACACACACACACACACACACACACACACACACACACACACAATTAATTTCACATTGCTCTTGGTAAGTCGTCTACTTTTAGGTAGGCCAGAAGCTTGTCACTGAAATGAGACAGCAATTTTATAAGTTTTTAAATGGCCGATTGGAGGCACGGTTCGCTATTGCAACGACTGGGATTTTTTGATTTACTAGGTATATAATACATTGATCATTAACAGCAGCAACATCCTTGTCCATGCCTGATTACGGTGGTGTAATGGTTAGCAAACTAGTCTTGCAGATCTATTACTGCTGAAAAGCGATTTTAATCCTAGCTGGATGCCCCATATATGCGACTTTTGTGTCACATCCTATCCGTGACGAACGAATTGTGTAAATATCTAGTTGACATCGGTAATTTTCACCTCCAGTTGTCAAAATTCCTAGCAAATAAGGCAATTAGAGTAACCTCCCTTGACTTTCACTTTGAACTAAGCCGGTAGCTATTTTGAAAGTCTCCGTGCGAAATAAACAAATCTTAGAAACTTTTTCTAAAACAATGCAACTGCATGCTTTAACACAAAAATATCATAAAAGTGTTCTTAATAACAATTAAGTTCATTTCAGATAATGCGCACGCACAATTTTATGCTAGGAATTTTAACAATTAACGGTGAAAATTACCCCTTGGGTCACATCCTACCCGTGGTGAACGTATTGGGTAAATACCTACCAAACTACCAAGCAACCCCACAGGACTATGACATCATCCTAAATCAGCCAAAAATACCGACATGCAGCTCCTGCAGTATTTGTTGTCTGTCCGGTGGTGATAACCAGTTTAGCTCAGTTGGTAGAGCATACGCTTAGGAACTACAAAGATCCGGGTTCGGTACCGACCCCCGCCAACTCAGTTATACCGCTTGAATCTGTGAGGTAAAGTGGGGAGCTGATAGTATGTATGGCGCTCCACCTCAGACGCAAGAACAATTTCCTTGGTCTAGCTCTAGTAAAAAGAGGATAGACTCCTTCACTGTTCGGCTAATATTGACCATAGGCCACTCCACCGATTTTACTTTTTTACTTACCACAGAAGATGCACCTATCGGGAACACTAAGTTTGAGTCCCCTCTAGGCTGGAGAATACGCCGACTGCACCTATGAAAAGTAAAATACCCCCAATGTTGGCCGTGAGTCGTGACCCGTGATGGAATCTTGGTGGCTGAGCAGTCCATGACATGCAACACTCCATTTTGGTCCTTACTTAGAGACTCCTCTGATAAATCGGCTGTCAAGCCTTGGCACCTACATGTTTCCCCCGACCGCGTTTCTCTAATGGCAAACCCCCGGTCCTTTTTATCATATATGTACTAGAAGGCAGTGGATGAGGATCTTAGTGTCCTTGGTATAATGGTTAAGTTCCAATTCTAGAGCTCTGGGGAAGCAGATAGCATCTGTGATTGGCTTTTCTTATTGCTAAATAAACACAACAACGACTAGTGGTGAATATATAAGTTAAAATGACAATAACAATACAGCAATATTTTTATAATCGTAATATACATCATCATCATCATCATCATGTCGCGCAAGCAGCACGGGTATCCGTGACTATCTTTCGCCAACCTTCCCTATTACTCATTGCCCCTGTGAGGTCCTACGTGCAGCATCACGAATCCTCGCATAGTTGGTCAATGTAGGTCCCTTGTGGGCGTCCTACGTTAGCATGTCCATGTGTTGGTCTCCACAGGAGAACGTCGCTTATTAGCTCGTCCCCGCTTCTCCAGCAGTGTCCTGCATGTCTAGTCCGTCTCACCCGTATGGTTTGTGAGATGGGGGCAGGTGACCATATAGTTGCTTCTTTGTGGGGTGCTGCTTCCACGACTTGTTCAGGACTGCTCGCAACATTCTTGTGCATGTCCCATCTAGCTTATTCAGGAAATAAATTGAATTTCTGTACAATGTGCAAGTTATTTTTGTAATTCCGTGGTAACAGCAGTTCACAATTAATAAAT
Source organism: Doryteuthis pealeii (assembly GCA_023376005.1). Taxonomy (NCBI): domain Eukaryota; kingdom Metazoa; phylum Mollusca; class Cephalopoda; order Myopsida; family Loliginidae; genus Doryteuthis; species Doryteuthis pealeii. The sequence goes on from CM042145.1 coordinate 112,666,522, forward strand.
TTGGTTACAATGGATGGCTGAATTGGATCTTACTAATTAGTTTAACTAACGAGAAGAGAGCGCCCTTAAAGTTCAAAGAAACATTTTTAATAGTATTCAAATTAATTAAATAGTACCACTACTGTTTTTTCTAAAATGGATGGCTTTAGCATTAAATAACTCAAAGATTGATATGCTATTAAAGATATATATATATATATAATAATATATATATATATATATATATATATATATATTAATATAGAGAGAGAGAGAGAGAGAGAGAGAAAGAGGCATGGAAGAGATTTTTATCTTGCCCAGAACGTTTTTATTTTTTCATTGCAAAGAACTGCAGCAGATTTGGTTAAGTTCGTTGGATTTTACAGCATGTCAACCCTTGTTGGGTTATTTTATGCCGAAGACATTTTGTTCTGTTCATGCTTGATGGGTATTCAATTAAAAAAAAAATCATATATGTGCTAGGGCTTGACGAGACCAGCTGATCGATCGGGGAACCTCTCCCGACCGCTTGTCTAGCTTAAATAAGAGTCAAAGTGAAATGTTGCATGTCATATGTAACACAGACAACTTCATTGTCTCTCCTATCTATCTATCTATCTATCTATCTATTATTATTATTATTATTATTATTATTATTATTATTATTATTATTATTAACAGGACATGTGGATATACCACAGCATGTTCTTTTAATTATTACAACGCTTGATATGTTACTTAAGAGCTTTTGCGAAATAGTTCAATATGTAAAAAGGAGAATAATCTTGATTTAACTCTCTCTCACTTTTTTCTTTTTTTCCTTCTTTTCATCTTTTCAATATTTTTGATTGAAGCAGATTAGCGTTATCGCTTCCGCGTGCTCACACCTCTCTCTATATTTCCCCCACTCTCCTTTTTCTTTCTTATATTTTCTGTGTAGCATGTCAATTTTCTTCCCTTTTGTTCTTTATAAAATAAACGTTATGGTCAATTATTTAGCTGAGGTGACGACACTCATTCGAAATAAGAATTCGGTGGATAACACTAAATAATCAGGATTTACATTTTTGCATTTCATCTTAAATGATTTGGACGGTCTCATTTTTAACCAGAGTGGGGTGCAAGATTATAACGGTTGGAAGATTAAGGAACAAGAGTATAGATTCTCCTTTTTACCTTTCACACACTATATATATATATATATATATATATATATATATATATGTATATATATATATATATAAAAATCCGGAGAAGAAATCTTCCTTACAACATAGGAGTTTTTTTTAAAAACGTGTCGCAGTTTGCAGAGCCCAGTGTGTGCTCTTATTGTTAGAGTCACAGAGCAAATTTATAAGTAAATCTAAGTCTTCTGTTATATTTTTTTACTTATATATATATATATATATGTATATATATATATATATATATATATATATATATATATATATATATATATATATATATATATATATATATATATATATATATATATATATCCCTGTTTGTCCGTATGTATGTCTGTCTTTGTCTCTGTCTCTGTTTCTGTCTGTCTGTCTGTCTGTCTGTCTGTCTCTCTTTCTCTCTCTATATATATATATGTTTACTTACATACATGAATATATATATATAAAGCCGCATTGTATTTTATGTATCAGAGGACAAGAAAAATCTTTTCCAATAGGTTTTAACATTGAATACTTCATATTAAATTCTTTAGAGTCAAAAGAGAAACTGCAAGTCAGTTTTGAAACAGTGGCATGTTTCAAAAGAACCAATACTAGTTGTCATCAAACATCTTTAATTCTATAAATCAAAGTAACGGCCCTTTATATTTGAAAAAAAAAAGTCAAATGATGGACACTCCAACACAGCTTCGATATTACACAATTACAGATTCTCTTTTTAGTTATTTACATTTAAAGAATAAATTCTCCGTTTTGTCTCAAAAATTAAACGAATTGCAAATAATTATTGCTATTTACAGGAGTTGGTGTTAGAAAAGGAATGTGTTCATGATTGTTACTATTTTAAGTAAAAACGATCTTCATTGTCTTCGACGCTGTTCAATTACACAAATTTATCATTGATTGCAACATTATAATAATTACCTTTCATTTTTGTAGTTAATTATTTTTTTTATATATATATTTTTTTTTCATTTTAGCGGCAGAATGGAAAAGCATTGTCATAGGATGTGTGTTGCGAAAACCGCTTCATAAGAATAATATTCAAAAGACGAAAAAACAGCAAAGAAAAATTCCTTTTCAAATGTAAATGTTCAATTTGCATCGAAAAAAAAAAAAAAAAAAAAAAAAAAGAAAGGAGAAAAAAAGAAGAAATGAATGAATAAATAAATAAATAAATAAAAAGGTAGAATTCTCATTTGAGCTGAGAACATCCAAATTTAGACGGGTAAATGTAGCCAATTCGAAAAATTAATTGGAACGATTCAGGATCCGAAATCGTGATTTCCACTTTACTAAATTTATCAAGCAAGACTCATTAGGAAAGAATCTTTGTTAGCCTTTTTCCTCTAATGCGAAATATGTGAATATAATGAGATGTAATTGGATTCAGTAATAATCGATGCTAATGATTCGGACGTAGATTTTCTTTATAGGCGCATTGTAGACTTAAGAATACTTATATGAACATAAGGTTAAATTTAAGACGTCGGCGAAAATTAAATAATATCCCCCTCCCCAAAATACTACTGACAAACAACTACACAAGAACGCAAATATAAATGTACTATGTAGGCGATTACCTACACTTTAGGCATAAAATAATCCCAGATTGGTTGACATACCATTAAAATCAATAAACAAATCAATCAGTGTATCTGACGTAGATTTTCTTTACAGGACCATTGTAGAATTTACAATACTTACAGGAACATGAGGTTAAATTTATGACGTCATCGAGAATTTAAAAAAAAACAACAACCCCAAACCTCTCAAGAAACAGTTACACAAAAATGTAAATATAAACTTACTATGCAGGCGATTCCCTAACATCTAGGAATAAAATAACCCCACATCCCTTGACGTACCTTTAAAATCAATAGGACTGGTTTAGCTCAGTCGGAGAGAGCCTCTATGATCACCCATCTAATCCAATTAAGGGTCAATGTGGAATGTTGCATTTCATGGATTGATAGCCACCAGGATTCCGTCCTCAAGCATCACGGGTTGCCACCTATGGCCAAAATTAGGAGGCCCCATTTGGGGGGATTATCCCTCTGCAGAGATGCAGTCGGCATATTCTACAGCCCCAGCCGACAGTGATAATGGCGTAGTGGCTAAAGAGCTGAACTGCGAGTTTGAATTCTAGTCACGCTATTACGTTCACTTTCGCACAATATCATTGGGAAAGGTATGAATCCACTTATCCCCCTAGTTTTGGCTTAAATAGCATCCCTACTGTTCTTCTACAAGGGGGGGGGGCTTTGGCATTAAATAACCCACGAGGGTTGATAATGAAACAATGAAACCGAAACTAACTTAATTCTTTGGCTACTTTACGCCGTTCACAACGGCTCTTCCACCATTGCGAAGTAAAGTAAAAAAAAATGATGGGTAGTTCATTATAACTAAGCAGAAGGACTCAGATTTCAATAATAATTGGACTTTATTTGAATAGAATGAGTTCTGGGGTGAAGAGATATTGAACTTTGAAATATTCCATCATACAGGTAAAAAATAACCAAGAAAGTTTGGTACAGCCGTGGAGAAAATTTGGTAGCCAAAGAGTTAATAAGTCATTAAGTCAGTTTACCGCTCGGTATCATATAGCCCGAGACAGATTGACATGCCGTTAAAATAAATCAATCAATCACTCAAACATTAAGTTTATCTGGATCCTAAGTGTAACGAATTTCAACTCACAGAATTTCATCTCTAAGCACATGGTACAAAGATACAGCAGCTGGACATGCATGAGCTTCAGTTCGTGCGTGGCTCCCCACGTAAAAAAAGACTTTATGTCAACCCGGGAGTCCTGGAAAATGAATATATATATATATTTACCAACCCCTCCACATGAGCAGGATGCGACACAAGGTCAATTTATTAAGCGGAGTTTAAACAGGTTTGAATTCAGAGTCTTCCTTCTCCTAGACTGGTTACCTAGCCATGGTTTAAGAGCCCAATCTGCCATGGAAAATGAATATATGCATGTGCCAATATCTCCCCTCCATCCTATCGGCGTGGCTTAGAACACGCTGACTGTATCCCCTGTAGAGGGGTAATATCCCATCAAAAAGAGGGGTCCTCGGTATGACACTAAACTGCATCCGGCGGTGAGTATCTAGTTCTGGAGCCCTCACTCCTAGATTCACTCTGGCCCGGAGTGGTAATACTTGTTAGAACCCTATCTATGGCTCAAATAGGTGTTTGCAAGTTATTTATATTAGATAGGAATACTTGAAATCATATAACTGTGTACAAAATATTTGTATTAGGAATAGTTACTTGAAGCTATAACTGTTTACATAGGATATATAGCAGTGTGCAAATTATATGTATTAGACTGGGATACTTGAAACCATATAATTGTGTACAAACAAATACTCGTTATTACCAAATAAGAATAGTTACTTGAAACCATATAACTATATAAAAACAAATAATTATTATTACGACCAAATAGGAATAATTACTTGAAACCATATAACTATACGAAAACAAATTATTATTCCTTTTGAGTTTTCACATCAGTGTTAGCTGATGGTCTTTCACTGGAGTCTGAGTGACAGCAAGTCTCCTCAGGTTTCCAGGACTCTTCTGAGTATTCTTGCAGATTGCAGCAGTGCAGTGTTCTGAATGGTTTCAACCCTTCCTCTGATTTCCAAACTTTCCAGACCCTTTTCCAATCCCTTTGGGACTGTTCCAAATGCACCAACTACAATTGGTATCACCTTCACTTTCATATTCCATAACTTTTTTAGTTCTCTGGCAAGGTCCAGATATTTGTCTATTTTTTCATTTTCCTTTAGCTTCACCCTGTGATGTGCTGGCACTGCAAAATCCACCAGTTGACAAGTTCTTTCTTTTTTGTTTATCAACACTAGGTCTGGTCTTCTTGCTGGGATAAGGTGATCCGTTTTTATTTCAAAGTCCCAGAGAATTTTATGCGTTTCTGGTTTATGCATATACCATTTTTTGCATATTATTATTATTATTATTATTATTATTATTATTATGAGTTTTTCAGACCTGCCGTAGCTGGTGGTTCACTGGAGGCTGAGTGACAGCAAGTATCCTCAGGTCTCCAGTACTCTTCTGAGTATTCTAGCCAATCCCAACAGTGATGTATTTGGGATGGTTTCGATTCTTCTGATTTCCAATTCTCCCAAATTCTTTTCCAGAGCTTTGGGGACCGTTCCTAAGGCATCAATTACAATTGGTACGATCTTCCCCTTCATGTTCCACAGTTTTCTCAGTTCTCTTGCAAGGTCCTAGTATTTGTCTTTCTTTTCGCTGAAAACTATCTAATTGTGTAGAAATTATTTGTAGTGCATGATGATAT
>CM042145.1:112674532-112687032 GCA_023376005.1 Doryteuthis pealeii
TGAGATAGATAATAGGCCCTTCCAATTACTTACTTCCTACATTGACACTTATTTTTACCTGTTTATCTTTCTGATAGCACAATTTGTGGAAGCAGAAATATCTTCCTCCCTGTCGGCTGAGGCGTTAGAATGCACGACTGCACCTCTGCAAATGGGGCCACCTATTGGCTGTGTGGTGACCCGTGATGCTTAAGGACGGAGTCGGTGGATGAGCAGTCCATGACCTGCAACATTCCACTTAGACCCTTACTTAGGCTAGACGGCGGTCGGAGAGGCCCCTCCAATCAATCAGCTGGTCACGCCAATCCCTAGCACCTATATGGTTGCCCCAACCCTATTGCCCTTATGGCAAGCCCCAACATTTTTACCATATGAGTGCTAGAAGGCGGTGGCTGAGGGTCTACATGTCCTGGGAATGACGTTAAACTCTATCTGATGGTGAGGTTCCAGTTTTGGAGGTTTGGGGAATGTGGAGCACACCTTCATCACCATTGCTCCCTGGTCCACTCTAACCCGGAGTGGTTAGAACTTGTTAGGGTCCCATCCATGGTTTAAATAGAAAAACATGAGTTTATAAACAAAATTGAGTATCCATTTAATGATTACTTTATTCAAAAACTTTAACGGCATTAATTACCACTAAGGTTGATATGCTGTAAAACAAAACAAACCAAACCAAACAAACCAAACCAGAAATATCTTGACTTTTGATCGAAACAAAATTTTGTGACTTTTTATCGAACGACTTTTGATCGAATAAACTTTGATCGAATGGCTTAGAACGACTTTTTTATTGACAGATTTTTTTTGTCATTGATCGACTTTTTATTAAATGCTTTTTCATCAAATGAATTTTCGTTGAACGATTTTTTCATGGGCGACTTTTTTTTATCAAATGACTTTTTCATTGGCCACCCTTTTTCATCGATCGACTTTTTCATTGGCAGGCTTTTTATCGATCGAATTTTTCATTGACTGCTTTATTCATTGGCCAGCTTTTTATCGATCGAATTTTTCATTGGCTGCTTTTTCATAGGTCGTCATTTTCATCGATCAACATTTTCATTGGCCAGATTTTTTTACCGATCGAATTTTTCATTGGCTACTTTTTCATAGGTCATCATTTTCATCGATCAACATTTTCATTGACCGGCTTTTTATCGAATGAGATTTTATCGAAGCGTTTACCAACATATAAACTTAACAATTACTGAGGATTTTTACTCACTTCCAAATATTTATCATTCTCATGAGGTCGCGGTGATGACACGAACTTTCATGACTTCTTTCCGCCACCCATCAGTATCGGTCATCGCCCCTGGCAAGTCTTCTGCTCGCATCCAGTATCCACACAGAGCTAAGTGATATAGATTTTTGCTGGCTTGATCTACACTGGTGTGTCCATGTGCAGGTGTCCACATGAGAATGCCACTTATGATTTCGTTCTTACTTCTCCAACAGTGTCCAGCATGTCTTGTTGTCTTACCCAAATGGTTGTGTGATAGGAGGTAAGTGCGCAACAAACACCACAGTGTTGCCAATAGTCGCACAAACAGTTTCCCAACGTCCTAGCAGACCCTACTTTTGGAATTACCCTCGTTTCTTCTTAATCATTTAAATGGGTAAGCATATCATTTTCTTAAACATATCTTTTTGTCTTTTTTATGGGATCCTAACAGGTCTAACCTATGAGGATCAAAGTGAACCGGGAGTAATATTTATGAAGAGTGTTTTCAAAAAGAAGCTTATTCATCATGACGGAAATGAACAAGAATAACAACAATTTTCTTTCAAATAATCTCCTTGACATTCAGCACGCTTATCCCAGTCAATTAGAGAATAAAATTGACATGAAAAAGATTTTTACATGACCGACATGCCAACAATTGGTGGTGAAAATGCAACATACATTAGCGAGGATCATGTAAAAAGTAGTCTTTATTAACGTATTAAAAATCAACTTGTATTATTTGTATTTATAATATATATAATATAATATAATATTCATAGTAAAATAAATATGAAATATAAAAAATATGAATAAATAAAAAAAAATATAAATAAATATAAATTAAAGATATAAATTGAATATAAATAAATGCAGATAAAAGATATAAAATATAAATATAGAATAAGATAATTGTAATATTAATTGTATATAAAGTATCAATATAATACAATTATATTTGTATTTATAATGTATTTTTTAAATTTCATGTATAATTATGATAACGGACGTGCTTTGTTATTTATTTTCACTAGTTAGCTAGTATTTTTCATTTGATTAAAATATTAGAGCATTATTCAAAAAGTAAAAATTAGTAAATAAATAATAAATAAATTGTGACTAAACTGAAGCAGAAAGTGTATTCAATTATTCGTCTGACACGTGCTGTGACCCTAACTAATCGAAGAATTGCAAGTGAATAAAAGAAAGCAAGAAAATGATTAGTAATTTTGTGAGTAAATTTATTCTTGTTCATTTTCCGATGCAAACGGAAATAATTTTTCAGGTATAAAAGGAATAAATATCTGACCAATGCCGCTTACGGCTATATCACCGAGTTTAAGCAGCAACGAGCCTGATCAGAACTAGGATGGGGTGACGGCTTCAGAATGCCAGGTACTATGTTCGTGTTTTTCTTATATGCTGTTGTGTATGGATGGGTCAAACACTTGATTCTAGTTTAATTTGTGGAACATAGAGGAGGCTGGTTTTCTTTGTTTGGTGCGACATGGAAAGAGTCAATCCTCTCGATCATAGTGTAAGGCTAGTTTTAGTTTGTGGGGCACGTTTATTTTGTTTTGCTTTTTTTTTTTGTATTTCATATTTGTTTGCCTCTTTCAAATTCTATCATGTTTGATTATTTTCAACAATGAAAATAAATAATCTGCATTGCACTTAGCGTTGCTGGAAGACAATAGAAATATCTCCCTTTTTATATTGGAAGTGGGGCTTTCCCAGCTCATGTTTGTTGTTTTGGTAACGTAACAAAGGGAATCTTAAATCTCTCGTCTTTTTCTTCGACATGACTTAGGCCAGACAAACAAGCACATGACTTGTGGAGGAAGTGAGTATACACACTTTCTCCAAATGTACATGTGTGCTTGTTTTGTTCCCAGACCTCCCGAGACAAGGTATTAATAGTAAGTGGCTTCCATCCTTTTTGTATAATATTTCGACCATATGACCTTTAGGCACCCCTTCCACGATCTCGATTCGTGGCGGACTCTTTCTTATTTACACGTCAAAATCCGCGGTTGTTTGTTTGTTAGGGTTAGAGAGTTAGGGTTAGGGGTTAGGGTTAAGGGTTAGGGTTAGGGCGTATGGTTTTTTTTTAGTTTTATAATTAAAAAAAAACTCTAAAAATCGTCTTAACAAATAACCGAATTTTGACGGCGTAAATGGAAAAAATGTCCCAACGAATCGAGATCGCAAAAGGGGTTGCCTAAAGGTCATATGGTCCAATATTTCTTCATGTTCCCTTGAAACATTCTCGCATGGTTTGGGGCTGGGGACTGTTTCATCTTTGCATGGTTTTAATTAGATGTTATCTTGTATAAACTGACTTGTCTTTTTTCTTGCCGTATATTCTGTGATGGGTTACTCTCGTTTGGATAACCTTATGCCATTCAGAAAAATGCGTGTGTTAGCTTCGAACTAACACACCGCGTTTGAGGCTGGCTTATAGAATTTAAAGTTGAATAGCACGAGGATAATCCAAAAAAGTAAGGTCTCCAAAGCGCTGGGAATGAAGGGAAACTGTTCGTTGGCTATTGTAACCACTGTGTGTTACTAATGCATGCACCTCAGCGTACCCAGCACACAATCGCTATTAGTTCAGTCTTGGCTCGGCAGTCATTTTCTCATGGAGTTCACAATATGACGTTGTTCTAGAACACAGAATTCATTAAAGTCATTGAAATTCATTGCCAATTACAGAATGTATGACGTAAAACACACCGCAAGTTGTGTAGAGAGTTTTGCAACGGCGAGGAGATTCAACGCTTCCTCAACGACTAGCAGCAAGTTGATATCACAGGGCATACACAAACTGTCTCAGCGTTTACAAAAAAATCATCGACCAAAATGGCGATTATGTTTGAAAATAGATACATGTTAAATCTTTAAAATATCATAAACATCATTGGACAATAAAACATTTTCTGCGATTTCAAAATATTTTGAGCACTTACATTCGGGATACCACGGTAAATACAAATTAAAGATACGCTCTAATGGATCATTCCATCTTAAATAAAATTTTTGCGGCATTTTAACGTCCACGTGAATTTTTTCTTCAATAATGTAGCAGATAAAAATAAATACACTCCTTACAATTTCTTTATTAAAAATTCTAGTTTTCTTATTACATTCCCAGCTATGGATTAAATAGTACACTACTGTTCTTCTACAAGAATGATTTTGGCATTAAATAACCCCGAACTGTTGATATTGTCATTAAAACAAGAAACTAAGCTGTCCATAAGTTTCACAATTTTTAAATATCTTGAATATACATATTACTGTTACATAATTATTTAGATTCCTAATACTTATGTACAGTAGTTGTAGAAACCAAAATGGCTGTTATAAGTTCACCGGCGGCCTTGAAGGATGAATGACAAGGCTTGACCTCAGTCTTGATCCTCTTCGGTTGGATACCGTTGAGAATCTTCCGGTTTAGATTAGAAAGAGATTTTAGTTCAGATCGCGCCAAAACCACGACGGTGGTAAGTCGTGTTATGCACGCTGCAGACCAATCTGCGCAGGTTAGTCTGGTTGGATTTCAGATAAAAATATCATCTAGTTAATCGAGTCTTGTGCTATTATCTAAAAACTACAATGAACAGCTTCTGATAAAGAGAAATCCCCAATGGAGATCAGACACGAAATCCCCAAGACGAAGTCCAGACGCCTAGAAGAAGGAACGTAAGATAGAAAGATGAACAGAAGAAGAAAAGAAGTAAGAAAGTAAAAAGAAGAGTATCACATTACTGTTTAAAATAGTCTGTAATAAAATAGACTATAATAGAAATATCATGTAAATAAATAGCCTATTAAACATTTTTCTATATTGTTTTTGTTATATAATGATTCGTATAATTTGGTCTCTTTTGCTTTTTTAGAATTTCCCTGCATTTTTATGAAAAACCAAAAAACAAACCATTTGTTAACAAGACAAACCTGCTTTTCATTGCTGTCCATTTGGGCCAATATCAATTAGAACTCAGTTTTAGGTTGCAGGACAAAAATCCTGTTTTTTTTTTTTTTCTATTTTCACCTTGGGCGACCATCTTGCTTGGTGCCCTCTTTCAATATTCAATTATCCCTGGACAACAGAACACCGTTAATCTCAAGGTCCTGTTACAAAGCACTGGTTGAAATTCGCTTCCGGGATTCAAAGCAGGATCCTTCCTGTCTGGTTTCTCGGCAGTAGTGTGCGCTGCCCCTGCTTACAAATAGTAATGATTATGACCAAGTTACCTTTAAGCACCCAGGGTCGAACTGGATTCAGAGGACATGTTTCGCTTGCCCGTCAACATCCGGTTGTTTTTTAGGGTTAGGTGTTAGGGTAGTTTTTATAGTTTTTGCACCGTCAACCAAATGTTTGACGCGTTTACAAAGCAAACATGGTCCCTCTGAATCCAGGTCGACCCTAGGGTGCTTAAAGGAATTGGCTCCATGTATTATTAAAAAGAATTTTAAATTTAACTTCACTAATTCAATCCAAAAACTACAAAAATTATATTTTCCCAGTTATAACGCTTAAATACAAATGGTAATAGAAATAAAGAAGTTTTACGTTTTTATCATCATCATCATCATTTCAAGAGGATGCTGACAGCACGTATTCCATAACCACCGTCTATTGGTCATCACTCTAGTATGTACTCAGCACGATCATTCAGTGTCCGCACAAAGCGATCAATTGGAAATTCTTTATTGGTCGGCCACTACTAGTATGTCCATGTATAGTGCCACAGGAGAACGACACGTATGCTGTTGTCTTCCACCAAGGCAGTGTCTAACATGTCTTGTTCGTCTTACTTGGATGGTTGTGTGATAGGATGTAAGTGCTGTACAGCTTACTTTTTGTGGAGTACTTACTTCGCATAATTTGTTCAAGACAGTACACAGTTCCCATCTATTTTATTTGGCAAGCTCCAAACACTTATGATTGACCAGTTAATGAGAACAGCTTTTATTTGATATTTGGCTTCATATTTATATTAAAGGGTGGAGCTTACAAAAATCCAACCCTTTAGCCTTTAGTTTGACACCTGACAATTCATGTTTCAACCGGTGTAACACCTGAGACTCCCGACACCTGAGACTCCGACAGTCTTTGATAAACAAATCAATTTAGAGCTTGCAGTGACCTTTGATTGAATCTGTAAACACAGGATATAGCACTTATGATGTGTAATTTTATCGAGTAGTCTAGCGATTATTGCAGTGAATTCGATTCTCATGAGTTGCTCCATACTCCTGGATTTTTCTAGACAAGCTAAGCTAATTAGTGACTATTTGTTACACAAGTCAAACAACAAAACGCCCTTCGGGTGGTGTTAATAATATTTTGACAGAGTTATTACCTTGGGGTGGTGGGAGTTTAAAAATCAATGTTAAAGAGTAAGTAAAATCAAGGAGTTAAAAAAAAAAACATTTGAAATGGAAACTTTAGTTCTTTCGCCCTTTTTAGTTATGCAAGAAGTTAACTAAAATGTACAAATGAATTTGTGTAAATTCAAAATAATTATTTAATTTAGGTATTAGATACACGCAACATTTTTATTTTGAGAGAAGAACTAAGTTTTCCATTTCAAATAGTTTTATTTTTTTACTCCTTTGCATTATTAACTTACTCCTAACATTAATTTTTAAACTCCCCACCCCACCCCAGGTAATAACTTTTTTCAAAATTAATATTACACCACCCGAAGGGCGTTTGTTGTTTTGCTGTGTAAACTAATAGTTCACTTATTAAGCTTAGCTTTTCTAGAAAAATCCAGGAAGTTATTGAGCACTTCAGTGAGAATCGATTCACTTGCAATAATCTGCTAGACTTAGCTCGATAAAACATTACACATCATAAGTGCCTTATCCTGTTGTTTTACAGATTCATCAAAGGTCACTGCAAGCTACTAAATTGATTTGTTACAAAAACTGTCGGGAGTCTCAGGGTCGGGGTCAGGTGTTGACACCGGTTGACATGATTGCAGGTGTCAAACTAAAGGGCCTAAAGTTGGATTTTTAGCTCCACCCTTAAATATAATATGAAGCCAAATATCAATAAAGGCTGGGTTTCGAATTAACTGGTCAATCAGAAGTGTTTGGAGCTTCCAAAATAAAAATTAGATGGGAACTGTTACTTGTCTGAACAAATTATGGAAGTAGTACTCCACAAATAAGTAGCTGTACAGCCACTTACATCCTATCACACAAACCATCCAAGTAGACGACAAGAACATGTTAGGACACTGCTTGGTTGGAGACGAACACATACGTGTCGTTTCTCCTGTGGACAATCTATACATGACATTACTAGTTAGTGGCCGACCAATTAAAGAATTTCCATTGATCGGCTTTAGTGGGACACTGAATGCCGTGCTGAGTACATACCTAAGAGTGATGACCAAAGGGACGGTGTTATGGGAATTACGTTGCTGTCAGATCCCTTGATGATGATGATGATGATTAAAAACGTAAAACTTCTTTTATTTCTATTTACCATTTGTATTTTAAGCGTTATAACTGGGAAAATATACATTTGTAGTTTTGATGAATTAGTGAAGTAAATTTTAAAATTCCTTTTAATAATCATGGACCAAGTTACCTTTAAGCACCCCAGGGTCGACCTGGATTCAGAGGGACATGTTTCGCTTGTGACCGTCAACATTTGGTTGACGGTGCAAAAACTATAAAACTAACCCTAACACCTAACCCTAACAAACAACGGCATGTTGACGGTGCAAAGCGAAACATGTCCTTGAATCCAGTTCGACCCTGGGGTGCTAAGGTAACTTGGTCCATAATCATTACTATTTGTAAGCAGGGCAGGCGCACACTACTGCGAGACCCAACCGAAGGATCCTGCTTTGAACCCGGAAGGCGAATTCAACAGTGCTTTACAGGATTGAGATTAACGGTTGTTCTGTTTTGTCCAGGATTAATGAATACTTGAAGAGGGCACCAGGCAAAGATGTCGCCCCAAGAGTTGAAAATACAGGAGTTTTGTCGTGAACTAAAACTAGTTCTAATTGATATTGCCCAAAGGACAGCAATGAAAAGCAGAGAGGATTTGTCTATGTGAACAAATGTTTGTTTTTGTTTTTTCATAAAATGCCGGGGAAAATTCTAAAAGCAAAAGAGACCAATATACGATATCATTATATAACATAAAAAACAATATAGAAAATGTTAGGCTATTTATACATGATATTTCTATTTAGTCTATTTTATTAGCAGACTATTTTAAAACAGTTAATGTTGTATACTCTTCTTTTTACTTTCTACTTCTTGTTTTCTTTGTTCATCTTTTCTATCTTACGTTTCTTCTTCTAGCGTCTGGACTTCGTCTTGGGGATTTCGTGTCTGATCTTCCATGGGGATTTCTCTTATCAGAGCCCTGTGTCATTGTAGTTTTTAATAATAGCACAAGACTTCGATCTTAACTTAAGATGATATTTTATCTGAAATCCCAACCAGACTACCTGCGCAGATTGGTCGCAGCGTCATAACACGATTACCACCGTCGTGGTTTGGCCGATCTGAACTAAAATCTCTTTTAATCTAAACCGGAAGATTCTTCACGTATCCACCGAAGAGGTCAGACTGAGGTCAAGCCTTGTCATTCAATCCCTTCAAGGCCGGCGGCTGACTTATAACAGCATTTTGGTTTCTACACTACTGTACATAAGTATTAAGGAATCTATAATTATGTAAACAGAAATGTATATTCAAGATATTTTAAAAAATTCGTGAACTTATGGACAGCTTTAGTTTCTTTGTTTAATGACATATCAACATTCGTGGTTATTTAATGCCAAAATCATTCTTGTAGAAGAACAGTAGTGGTACTATTTAATCCATAGCTGGGATATGTAATAAGAAAACTAGAATTTTTATAAAGAAATTGTAAGGAGTGTATTTATTTTTACTCTGCTACATTATTGAAGAAAAAAATTCACGTGGACGTTAAAAATGCCGCAAAAAATTTATTTTAAGATGAAATGGTCCATTAGGGTGTATGTTTAATTTGTATTTACGAGGGTAATCCCGAATGTAAAGTACTCAAAATATTTTGAAGTCGCAGAAATGTTTATTGTCAATGATGTTTAGATCATTTTAAAGATTTAACATGTATCTATTTTTCAACATAATCGCCATTTTGGTCGATGATTTTTTGTAAACGCTGAGACAGTTTGTGTATGCCCATGTCATATCAGCTTGCTGCTATGCCGTTGAGGAAGCGTTGAATCTCCTCGCTGTTGCAAACTCTCTACACAACTTGCGGGTGTGTTTTACGTCATACATTCTGTTAATTGGCAATGAATTTCAATGACTTTAATGAATTCTGTGTTCTAGAACAGCGTCAATTGTGAACTCCATGAGAAATGACTGCCGAGCCAAGACTGAACGTAATAGCGAGTTGTGTGCTGGGGTACGCTGAGGTGCATGCATTAGTAACACAACAGCGTTACCAATAGCCACACGAACAGTTTCCCTTCATCCCCAGCACTTTGGAGACCTTACTTTTTGGATTATCCTCGTGCTATTCAACTTTAAATTCTATAAGCCAGCCTCAACGCGGTGTGTTAGTTCGAAGCTAACACATGCATTTCTGAATGCATAAGGTTATTCAAACGAGAGTAACCCATCACAGAATATACGGCAAGGAAAAGACAAGTCAGTTTATACAAGATAACATCTAATTAAAACAACATGCAAAGATGAAACATAGTCCCAGTCCCAAACCATGCGAGAATGTTTCAAGGAACATGAAGAAATATTGGACCATATGACCTTTAGGCACCCCTTTTGCGATCTCGATTCGTGGGGACATTTTTTCCATTTACACCGTCAAAATTCGGTTAATTGTTAAGACGATTTTTAGAGTTTTTTTAAATTATAAAATTACCCCCTAACCCTAACCCTTAACCCTAACCCCTAACCCTAACTCCTAACCCTAACCCCTAACAAACAACCGGATTTTGACGGTATAAATAAGAAAAGTGTCCCCACGAATCGAGATCGTGGAAGGGATGCCTAAAGGTCATATGGTCCGAAATATTATACAAAAAGGAGTGGAAGCCACTTACTATTATACCTTTGTCTCGGGAGGTCTGGGAACAAAACAAGCACACATGTACATTTGGAGAAAGTGTGTATACTCACTTCCTCCACAAGTACATGTATGCTTGCTTTGTCTGGCCTAAGTCATGTCGAAGAAAAGAGAGAGATTTTAAGATTCCCTTTGTTACGTTACCAAAACAAACACATGAGCTGGGAAAGCCCCACTTCCAATATAAAAAGGGAGATAATTCTATTTTGTCTTCCAGCAACGCTAAGTGCAATGCAGATTTATTTATTTTCATTGTTGAAAATAATCAAACATGATCAGAATTTGAAAAGGAGGCAAACAAATATGAAATAAACAAAAAAAAAAAAGCAAAACAAAATAAACGTGCCCCACAAACTAAACTAGCCTTACCACTATGATCGAGAGGATTGACTCTTTCCATGTCGCACCAAACAAAGAAAACCAGCCTCCTCTATGTTCCACAAATTAAACTAGAATCAAGTGTTTGACCCTATCCACTACACAACAGCATATAAGAAAAAACACGAACATAGTACCTGGCATTCTGAAGCCGTCACCCATCCTAGTTCTGATCAGGCTCGTTGCTGCTTAACTTCGGTGATATAGCCGTAAGCGGCATTGGTCAGATATTTATTCCTTTTATACCTGAAAATTATTTCCGTTTGCATCGGGAAATGAACAAGATAAATTTACTCACAAAATTACTAATCATTTTCTTGCTTTCTTTATTCACTTGCAATTCTTCGATTAGTTAGGGTCACAGCACGTGTCAGACGAATAATTGAATACACTTTCTGCTTCAGTTTAGTCACAATTTATTTATTTATTTATTTACTAATTTTACTTTTGAAATATGCTCTAATATTTTAATCAAATGAAAATACTAGCTAAACTAAGTGAAAATAAATAACAAAGCACAGTCGTTGTCATAATTATACATGAAATTAAAATACTATTATAAATACAATATATTGTATTATATTGATACTTTATATACAATTAATATTACATTATCATTATTCTATATTTTTATATTTTATATCTTTTATCTGCATTTATTTATATTCAATTTATATCTTTAATTTATATTTATTTATATTTTTTATTTATTCATATTTTTTATATTTCATATTTATTTTATACTATGAATATTATATTATATTATATTATATTATAAATACAAATAAAAATACAAGTTTGATTTTTAAATACGTTAAATAAAAGACTACTTTTTACATGATCCTCGCCATGTATGTTGCATTTTCACCACCAATTGTGTACATGTCGGTTATGTAAAAATCTTTTTCGTGTCAATTTTATTCTCTGATTGACTGGGATAAGCGTGCTGAATGTCAAGGAGATTATTTGAAAGAAATTGTTGTTATTCTTGTTCATTTCCGTAATGATAAATAGAGCTTCAGTTATGCGTACTTTTTGAACACACTTCGTAAATATTACTCCCAGGTTCACTTTGATCCTCATGTTAGACCTGTTAGGATCCCATAAAAAAGACCAAATAGATCTGTTTAAGAAAATTATATGCTTACCCATTTAAAATGATTGAGAAGAAACGAGGGTAATTCCAAAAGTAGGGTCTGCTAGGGACGTTGGGAAACTGTTTGTGCGACTATTGACAACACTGTTGTGTTTGTTGTGCACTATCACACAAACCATGTAGTTAAGACAAACAAAACATGCTGGACACTGCTGGAGAAGTAAGAACGAAATCATAAGTGACATTCTCATGTGGACACCTGCACATGGACACACCAGTGTAGATCAACCAGCAAAAAATCTATATCACTTAGCTCTGTGTGGATACTGGATGCCGAGCAGAAGACTTGCCAGGGGCGATGACCGATACTGATGGGTGGCGGAAGAAAGTCATGAAAGTTCGTGTCATCCGCGACCTCATGAGAATGATAAATATTTGGAAGTGAGTAAAAATCCTCAGTAATTGTAAGTTTATATGTTGGTAAACGCTTCGATAAAAATCTCATTCGATAAAAAAGCCGGTCAATGAAAATGTTGATCGATGAAAATGATGACCTATGAAACAAAGTAGCCAATGAAAAATTCGATCGGTAAAAAATCTGGCCAATGAAAATGTTGATCGATGAAAATGACGACCTATGAAAAAAGCAGCCAATGAAAAATTCGATCGATAAAAAA
>CM042145.1:112692032-112698208 GCA_023376005.1 Doryteuthis pealeii
TATATATTTCATTTTCCAGGACTCCCCGGTTGCACATAAAGTCTTTTTACGTGCGGAGCCACGCACGAACTGAAGCTCATGCATGTCCAGCTGCTGTAATCTTTGTACCATGTGCTTAGAGATGAAAGTCTGTGTAGTTGAAATTCGTTACACTTAGGATCCAATAAACTTAATTTTGATGGATTTGATTGATTAATTTTAACGCATGTCAATCTGTCTCGGGCTACTGATACCGAGCGTTAAATGAACTTAATGGACTTATTAACTCTTTGGCTACCAAATTTTCTCCACGGCATGTACCAACTTTCTTGGTTATTTTTACCTGTTGATATATTTCAAAGTTCATATCTCTTCACCCCAGAACTCATGTTCTATTTCCAAATAAAGTCCAAATTATTATTGAAATCTGGTCTTCTGCTTAGCTTATAACTGAATACCATCATTTTTACTTTACTTTCGCATGTGAAGAGCCGTTGTGAACGGCGTAAAGTAGGCAAAGGGAATTAGTTAGTTTCGGTTTCATTGTTTCTTATCAACCCTGTGGAGTTATTTATGCCAAAGAGCCCCCCCCCTTCGTAGAAAGAACAGTAGGTGATGCTATTTAAGCCAAAACTAGGGGGATAAGTGGATTCATTACCTTTCCCAATGATATTGTGCGAAAGTGAACGTAATAGCGTGACTAGAATTCAAAACTCGCAGTTTTCAGCTCTTTAGCCACTACGCATTATCACTGTCGGCTGGGGGCTGTAGAATATGCCCGAATGCATCTCTGCGAGATAATCCCCCAAATGGGCGCCTCCTAATTTTGGCCATAGGTGGCAACCCGTGTTGCTTTGAGGACGGAATCCTGGTGGCTATCAATCATGAAATTGCAACATTTCCACATTGACCCTTAATTGGATTAGATGGTGATCATAGAGGCTCTCTCCGACTGAGCTAAACAGTCCTATTGTATTTTTGTAAAGGTACGTCAAAGGGAATGTGGGTTATTTTATTTAGATGTTAGGAATCGCCTGCATAGTAAGTTTATATTTACATTTTTGTGTTTGTAACTGTTTCTTGAGATGGTTTGGGGTTGTTGTTTTTTTTTTAAATTCCGATGACGTCATAAATTTAAACCTCATGTTCCTGTAAAGTATGTAAATTCATACATGGTCCTCTAAGAAAAATCTACGTCAGGATACACTGATGATTTGTTATTGCATTTTAATGGTATGTCAACATCTGCATTATTTATGCCTAAAGTGTAGCGTAATCGCCTACATAGTACATTTTATATTTGCGTTCTTGTGTAGTTGTTGTCAGTAGTTATTTTTGGGGAGGGATATTATTTAATTTTCGCGACGTCTTAAATAACCTTATGTTCAATAAGTATTCTTAAGTCTACATTGCGCTATAAAGAAAAATCTACGTGCCGAATCATTAGCATCGAATTATACTGATCCAATTTACATCTCATTATATTCACATATTTCGCGATTAGAAGAAAAAGGCTAACAAAGATTCTTTCTAACTGAGTCTTGCTTGATTAAATTAGTAAAGTGGAAATCACGATTTGGATCCTGAATCGTTCCAATTAATTTTTCGAATGGCTAATTTTACCGTCTAAATTTGGATGTTCTCAGCTCAAATGAGAATTCTACCTTTTTAGGTATTTATTATATTTATTCATTCATTCTTCTTTTTTTCTCTTTCTTTTTTTTTTTTTTTTTTTTTTTTTCGATGCAAATTGAACATTTCATTTGAAGAAATTTTTCTTTGCTGTTTTTTCGTCTTTTGAAATATTATTCTTATGAACGGTTTTTCGCCAACACACATCCTATGACCAATGCTTTTCCATTCTGCGCTAAAATGAAAAAAAAAATATATATATAAAAAAAATAATTAACTACAAAAATGAAAGGTAATTATTAATATGTTGCAATCAATGATAAATTTGTGTAACTTGAAAACAGCGTCGAAGACAATGAAGATCGTTTTACTTAAAAATAGTAACAATCATGAACCACATTCCTTTTCTAACACATACTCCTGTAAATAGCAATAATTATTTGCAATTCGTTTAATTTTGAGACAAAACGCGAAATTTATCTTTAAATGTAAATAACTAAAAAGAGAAATCTGTAATTGTGTAATATCGAAGCTGTGTTGGAGTGTCATCATTTACTTTTTTTTTTCAAATATAAAGGCCGACTTGATTTATAAATTAAAGATGTTTGATGACAACTAGTATTGGTTCTTTTGAACATGCCATGTTCAAAACTGACTTGCAGTTTCTCTTGTGACTCTAAAAGAATTTAATATGAGTTATTCAATTGTTAAAACCTATTTGGAAAAGATTTTTCTTGTCCTCTGATACTTAAAATACAATGCGGCATTATATATATATATCATGTATGTAAGTAAACATATTATATATAGAAGAGAAAGGAGACAGGACAGACAGACAGACAGACAGACAGAAACAGAGACAGAGACAACGACTACATAACACGGACAAACAGGGATATATATATATATATATATATATTATATATATATATATATAATATATATTATATATATATATATATATATATATATATATATACATATATATATATATATATAAGTAAAAAATATAACAGAAGACTTAGATATACTTTATAAATTTGCTCTGTTTGACTCTAACAATTGAGCACACACGGTGGCTCTGCAAACTGCGACACGATTTTTTAAAAAAACTCCTATGTTTGTAAGGAAGATTCTCTCCGGATTTATATATAATATAATACATATATATATATATATATTAATATTATATATATATAGTGTGTGAAAGGTAAAAAGAGATCTTATAACTCTTGTTCCTTAATCTCAACCGTTATAATCTTGCACCCCACTCTGGTTAAAAATAGAACCGTCAAATCATTAAGATGAAATGCAAAAAGGTATCTTGATATTTAGTGTTATCCACCGAAATTCTTATTTGAATGAGTGTCGTTACCTCAGCTTAATTAATTGACCATAACGTTAGTTATAAGAACAAAAGGAAGAAAATTGGACATGCACACAGGAAATATAAGAAAGAAAAAGGAGAGTGGGGAAATATAGAGAGAGTGTGAGCACGGGAGCATAACGCTAATCTGCTTCAATCAAAAATATTGAAAAAGATGAAAAAGAAGGAAAAAAGAAAAAAAGTGAGAGAGAGTTAAATCAAATTATCTCCTTACTATTGAAACTATTCGAAAAGCTCTTAAAAGTAACATATCAAGCTGTTTGTAATAATTAAAAGAAATGCTGTGGTATATCACATGTCTTGTTAATATAATAATAATAATATAATAATAATAATAATATAATAATAATGATTAGATAGATAGATAGATAGATTGGTTATTCTGTTTACATATGACATTATTTCACTTGTATTTAAGCTAGACAAGCGGTCGGGAGAGGTTCCCCGATCGATCAGCTGGTCTCGTCAAGCCCTTAGCAACATATATTGATTTTTTTTTTAATTGAATACTTATGAACAGAATTTGTTCTTCGGCATAAAATATTTGACTGCTGTAAAATCCAACGAATAACCAATCTGCTTAAAAAATAAAAACGTTTGGGCAGAAAAATCTCTTCCATGCCTCTTTCTCTCTCTCCTCTCTCTCTCTCTAATATATATATATATATATATATATATAATATATTATATATAATATATATTATATATATTATATCTTTAATAGCAGTATCATCTTGAGTTAATTTAATGCTAAAGGCATCCATTTTAGAAAAAACAGTTAGTGGTACTATTTAATTAATTTGAATACTAATTAAAAATTCTTTGAACTTTAAGGCGCTCTCTTCTTAGTTAACTAATAGTAAGATCCAATTCAGCCATCCATTTATTACAAATTATAATTGTTGAACTGCTGTTACCACGGAATTAACAAAATTGTTACAGAAATTCAATTTATTTCCTGAATTATGCGACATGTATCTCTTGAACAATGTCTGGAAGCAGCACCCACAAAAAGCAACTATATGGTCACCTGCCCCCTATCCTCACTGAGACGCGAACAGACATTCTCGCACATATGACAGGCTAACTAAGCCGACGTTTCTCCGTGGAGAGACCACCTACACATGGAATTCAATGACGCCCACTATTGGGATCTACATTTGACAACTATGTCGAGTGATTTCGTGAGTCTTGCACGGTAACTCACAGGGGCAATGTAGTAATATAGGGTAAAGGTGGGGAAAGATAGTCCGGATAACCCGTGCTGCTTGCGCGACATGTGATTGATGATTGAGTATATTACGATTAATAAATATTGCTTGTATGTTATTGTCATTTTAACTTATAATTCACCCACTAGTCGTTTGATTGTGTTTATTTAGCAATAGAATAAGCCAATCACAGATGCTATCTGCTCCCAGAGCTCTTAGAATGGAACTTAACTATACCAAGGACACTAAGTCCTCATCCACTGCCTTCTAGTACATATATGATTAATAGGACGGTGGTGTTTCTCATTTTAGTAGAAACGCTCTGCGGTCTGGAAATAGGTAGGTGCTCATGCTTACTAGTTCCTCGATTTATTCAGAGTATGGTTTATAGTAAGGTACCTAAATGGAGTGGTTGCATGTCTGGATGCTCAGCACCATTTTCCATATGTTGGTCACGACTCACTCGCGCCAACATTGTGTGGTGTATTTTATCTTTTTCATAGGTGTTGTCATGTCTGTGCGCTTTTCTTTCTATGGTGCGGACTCAACACTTAGGTTCCCGATAGGCTGCATTCTTCCTGTGGTATAGTAAATAATAATGTAATAATTCGGTGGTATGTGCTTTTATGGTCAATATTTAGCTAAATGTGAAGTGAGTCTATCCTCTTTCTTACTAGAGCCTAGACCAAGTGAAATTGTTTCGTTGCGTCTGAGTGCGAGGCCCTTACATATTATCAGTCTTCTCCCCATTCTTTACCTCTCAGATTTCAAGTTTGGTTAATGAGTTGGCGGGTTTCGTGTCTCGTTACCGAACCGGATTTTGTTATTCTAAGCGTATGCTCTTCACCAACCTTGTGTCTATAACTATGTATAACACACCGGCACATGACTAATACAATATATACTGCAGGACGCTCATGGTCGGCTTGTGATTTATTTTGTTTCTGATTTTATGGATGATGTCATAGTCCTGTGGGGTTTGTCTTTGTGTTGTTTGGTAGGTTTTACCTCCAATACCGTTTCATACCATCGCGGTAGGATGTGATACTCCAAGTGTAATTCTCACTCCTCTCGTGTGAGATTTGTTTAATTAATCCTAGCATAATAATTGTTGTCGTGGTTGCCCATTATGTTGATATAAATGAAGCTCTAATTGTTATTAGAACACGTTTTAGCATATTTTTGTGTTAAAGCATTGCAGTTGCATTGGTTAGAAAAGTTTCTATGATTTGTTTATTTTCGCACGGAGACTTTCTAAATAGATATCGGCTTAGTCAAAGTTGAAAGTCAAGGGAGCGTTTACTTAAGCCTTATTTGTCTAGGAAATTTTGACTATCTGGAGGTGAAAATTACCGCATTGTCAACTAGATATTACCACAATCGTTCGTCACGGATAGGATGTGACAACAAAAGTGCATATATGGCATCCAGCTAGGTATTAATAGATCGCTTTTCAGCGTTATAGATCTGCTCAAGGACTAGTTTTGCTAAACCATACACCACCGTAATCATGCATGGACAAGGATGTTGCTGCTGTTATATTGATCAATGTATTATTTATACCTAGTAAACTCATCCCTAGTGTTGCTCTAATATACGCGAACCGTCTCCAATCGCCATTTAAAAACTTAAAATTTCTTGTCTCATTTTCTCTCAGGACAAGCTTCTGGTTCCTAACCTAAAAAGTAGACGACTTACAAGAGCAATGTGTAAATAATTCGTGATTATGTATGAGTGTGTTGTGTGTGTGTGTGTTTGTGTTGCGTGTGTGTGTTCTTGTGTGTGTGCTGTATGGTTGTTGGATTGGGTTTGATTTTACGGCATGTCAACACTTGTTGGGTTATTTCTATGATGAAGACGTTTATTTTATTCATTTTCTTGGCATGGGTATTCATTTTTTTTCTTCAAAACTTTATTTTTTAAATACATATTATAACTCATATTCCAACCTTATAACCATGGGACCT
>CM042145.1:112698308-112703308 GCA_023376005.1 Doryteuthis pealeii
CGGCAGAGGATTTAAAAAAAACCCACCCTCCCGAGGAACAAACCCTTGGGTCCTTTACGATAAAGTCACTGAAATAAAGCAACGATTTGCGTGTTTCAATACAATAGATAGGTGGCCATTTAAGCGAGAGCAAGTACTGTAAATAAACGGGATATTCAAAATGACTTGATTCAGCATTAAATATTCCTAAAGGGGTTTTGATAGCCGTAAAACAAAACAAACAACATCCAATCAAGACACCCATTTTTTTAGGGGTGTCTCAGTGAAATATAATCAGCCTCGTCCAGGATTTGAACCTGGGTCATCGATTCTAATATATATATATATATATATATATATATATATATGGGAGAAATGTGAGGAGGTTAATCCGACAATATGTGGAGAAAAGTAGACAAACACGGGATGTTATGGAAACTGGATGTTTTATTGTCGACGATGCAACGTTATGGAAACTGGATGTTTATTGTCGACGATGCAACGGTTTTCTGGGCTTTTGGTCCTGATGATGGTCTAAATATCCGAAACGTTGCATCGTCGACAAAACATCCATTTCCATAACATCCCGTGTTTGTCTACTTTTCTCCATATATATATATATATATATATATATATATATATTCAAATAACTAATAATAATCGTAAGTAAACAATTATAGTGCAAAGTAACTACTCTCAATACAAATAATTTGCACACAGGTATATGGTATAAAGTATTCCTATCTAATACTAACAATATTGAGATATATCTATCGAGTGCTACCACTTTGGGTCAGGGTGAACCTGGCAGTAATGGCAATGAAGGGATACGGCATATTTTGTAATTTAGTGTCATACCCAGGACACCCATTTTTCGGGCTCTCTCTGTGAAATACAAACAACCTCGTCCAGGATTTTATCTATGTCATCGATTCCAATATGCTACGACGATAACCGTTACGCTATGCTTAGAAAACGCCAGCGGTAGAAGGTTTTATGGCAAGGTTTACAAACTGATAAAAACGAGCTGATTCGTTGCGATGCTGAATTCTATTACGAACGTTTTTTTTTCGGAATTTCAGGATCTCTGGCCAAAATAATCGATTCTAATACCAGCTAATGACGAACGAAGAGCGATTTTATTGTCTTAGCACTTGGTTTATTCACTTAATTTATTTTTGGAAGGGAAAGCAGTCGAAAAGAAGAACCGACGCATTGCATCTTCTGCGAGTTCACCCTTGTATAATATCCTTTCCTTGTCTTGGGCAAAAATGGCTTTTAATTTTAATTGACGCCGGTCTGAAATCGTGACAAATCTTTAAGCGTCGATAATCAGCAGATTATTAGTATGCGCCAGCAGACAAAAATATTTGGATTTCGCTCCTGAAAAGGGGCGAAAATTGACAGAGATTAAGGGCTCTGTTTCAAATCCACTGTGGAAGGTTTAAGCCATTGAATTTGGATACATTCTTTGCTCGTGACAGAATGATGTCAACGATCCCAGGAATACAACATTTAGTCGTAAGGACAAGAAAAATATTTAAATAAGTACACGACGACCCGTGAACCTGTTGGGCTCCTGTTGTAATTTGCAACAGCAACGCCCCATGATGATACTGATGTTTCTCGTGGTGTAATGGTTCGTAAGGTAGTCTCGCAGATCCGTTACTATTGAAAAGCGAACTCGATCCTCTCTGGATGCCCCATACTCGTGATGTTGTGTCAAATTCTACCCGTAGTGTAAAAAGGTATTATTTGGATGGATCTTCAGATCGCATAGGCGAGAAACTGTCAGTAACCTGGCGGCGTTGACTCCATGTCCACGCTACCTTAACTACGATATATATATATATATATATATATATAATATATATAATATATATATATGGGAGAAATAAGATGGAAATTAATCCGACAGAATGTGGAGAATGGTAGACAAACACGGGATGTTGTAGAAAATAAGCATCCATTTTCTACAACATGCCGTGTTTGTCTACCTTTCTACATACAATACATACATATATATATTATATATATATATATATATGTGTGTGTGTGTGTGTGTATGTGTGTGTTGTGTGTGTGTGTGTGTGATGACGAAATATCAATCCAGAAATCATTTAACTAGCAATGCAACAAAAAATATTTATTTATTAACAATTTTCGGACTTTCTAATAATTCAAACATTTGAAGTTCCATCAAATAAACCAATGATATCTGGGATTGATATTTCGTCATCATAATTTGAATGGTAACGCTATCGTTATGTAACGTTTAGATTTGCGTTTTTTCTCAAATTTCGGGTATCGACAAAGGCCTTTAAATATCATGAAAAAAAGGCTTACAAGCTTTTGCTTGTACCACAATTTTCTTTCATATGATTAATGACTATTAGACCTGTTGATTGTTTAAATAAAACCGAAACGCGATAGCGTCGGCTTCAATAATGTCAATGTTCGACGTATTTTCTTGTTTTTCACAAACTTTATACACATTTATGTTGTCGGATTTTATATCCATTTCTTTCTTCATAAAAAGTATCGAGATTTTTTGTACTTTGTGACACACTTTGTATTCTGAAAAAAATTAACGTTCCATTCATTGTTCATTTCTATCTTGGTAAATACAGCTTCAACTCGATACTTTATGTATATATATATATATATGTGTGTGTGTGTGTGTGTGTGTGTGTGTGACTGAAGGATCAAAAAATACCTTTATTCAGACACAAAATATATATATATATATATATATATATACCGTAGCCAATAGTCAATTGACGAAAAAAGATTACTTTATTCAAGTATCTTATTTCTTCAACCTAATTTTGTTATTGTTTAATGCGCTTCATTCAATGGCGAATATTAAATCGCAAACATTCGAAACATTAGACTGTGAATCTTTCAGATCAAAATTCAGCTTAGAAAAAAAAATAGAAACGGTGAACGCTGGGGGAGCGAATCGGGTGACGGACTTATTGATCACCCTTACCTCCCGTGTGTATGCGCGTATCGATTTCAACCCGTTCAGTTCCTGATGCACGTGGTGCTTCCAAATCCGTCTCGAAAAAAAAAAAAAACGCACAACAGCAAACGAGGCGTCGGTAATGTTGCTTGACATTAACACCAACGAAGCGTGGAATATGAAATTGAAATCCTTTGAAGTTTGTTTTTAAAAGCCGCAGAAAAAAAGTTTTTGTTTGTTTGTTTGTTTGTTTTGTTGATGTGTTTTGTTGGGATTTTTGTGTTTTATTTTATTTGTATATCAAGGCACATGTTACCATTTATTGTAATATCTTAGTCTGTTTTTCGTTTAGAACGATGGACATCTGTGACACTCAGATGCGGTGGCCATTGTTTTGTTTTGTTTTTGCGAGGTCGTGGAGGCTCGGAAAAAAAGCAGCCTATGGAGTTTAGAAATATATATATATATATATATATGTGTGTGTGTGTGTGTGTGTGTGTGTGTGTGTGTGTGTATATATAACTTTTAAAGAAAGAAAAACTTAACAAACTTAAAAACTTCTGGTTGAAATAAATTATAACGGGATGACGGTTTGTTAAGTTCTTCTTTCTTTGAAGGTTAAATATTGCTTTGTATATAATCTGATTTATTGATTATTATACATTGAGCTCTCTTTAGGGCTTCATAAAAATCCTTGTATGAGTATATGTTTGCATCTACAAGAGCATAAAGTATAGTATATACAGTGAGATTTTGAAGATTCCAAATAGAATTATCCCTTACAACGAGTCATTTGGGTTAACTTACACACACACACACAGAATATATATATATATATATATATATATATATATATATATATATATATATATATGTGTGTGTGTGTGTGTGTGTGTGTGTGTGTGTGTGTGTGTATGTAAAATGAATCTGGAAGTGAATCCGACGGTATGTTGAAAAAATAAATAAAGGAATGAAAGTATAGAATGGATAAAATAGGATAGTTTAATCAATTTTACTTACACGTGTTTCGGTCAGGAGTTTATCCATGTGTACATTATTCAAACTATTATTATTTTTAAATAACCAAATATATATAAATAACCATATATATATATATATATATATATATATATATATCCGTAAGGATTCGACGAACCCCTCTAAAGGGTATATCGATTTTGAGAAGTACACTATTTCAGCATGTGTATGTGCATATTATATATATATATATATATATATATATATGGGGGGGGTAATGTGGGTGCTATATTTTAAGCAGATAGATTTTGGTCTGAAGATCACATATGTGAGAATCTGTCAGTAACCAGGAGTTGACACCATGTCCACGCTACCTAAATTCATATATATATATATATATATATATATATATATATATAGGTTGCTCGTACATGGAGTCAACGGCGCTTGGTTATTAACATTTTCTCGCCTATGCGATTATTCAAACCAAGTGAAAAGGGATAAAGCAGTGAAGCTATTTATGCTTTGGTTTGGTCCTTTAGGAAAGGGAGGAGGAGGGAGAACATTTTTAATTAATCAGCTGCTTTGTGTATAAAGGTGATCAGTTATTTAATTAGGATGAAATATCCCTTACTTCAGTGTTGGCTGACCAGCAAAACCTTGATCTATTGGATGGTGTGCTGAGAAGTTGCCATGAGTGATAACGTGTATCATGGGGAATCCGTGTTGTCAGCACGACTTTCCTGATTTTATATATATATATATATATATATATATATATATAATATATATATATATATATATATATATATAGTTAGTGTTGCAAAGACATAAAGATAACGGCTCTTGATAACTGACAGTTCTCACCAATGCGATTTTTAAACCAATGGTTTATGACTTCGCTACCTTAACTTTATATATATATATATATATATATATATATATATATATATATATATATATATATATATATATGGTTATAGTATACTAGTGAGTTTAGAATTGGTAAAATTTATAAGGTTCGTTGGATTCTTTCTCACTCTGTCTCTCTCTGTTTTTGTTAGAATATAAAGGAAAG
>CM042145.1:112713308-112730808 GCA_023376005.1 Doryteuthis pealeii
ATCAAATAGA
The DNA here is from genome assembly GCA_023376005.1 of Doryteuthis pealeii. NCBI lineage: Eukaryota > Metazoa > Mollusca > Cephalopoda > Myopsida > Loliginidae > Doryteuthis > Doryteuthis pealeii. The sequence continues at coordinate 112,713,319 of CM042145.1, forward strand.
TCTGTTTGAAAATACTTGAAACCATATAACTGTGTGTAATTTTTTAAATCAAATTATTTGTATAGACCAAGTATACTTGATACCATATAACTGTGTAGGTATCTCTCCAACTGGTTCGCCATGAGTAGGATGTGACCGTTACTTCCAGGTCCACTCTAACCCGTTAGTACCTGTTAGAGTTCCATCTATGGGTTAAATAGATCTGATTGCACCTGAATAAATAACAACGGTACTCAACAGAAACATATTTGGCATAAAATAGCCTAAGGGTTGATATGTCGTAAAAACCAACCAACCAACCAACCAACCAACGAAGTGCACATGCCATTTGGGTGTCCGAAACATAATTGATTTGTAATGTCCTTTTCTCAAGAAAAACCCACAAATACGATCATTAAAATGAAGAAAAATATATTTACATATTTACAAAAATGATAGACTTATTCAATAAAATAAACTCGCAAAAATATATCATTAAAAATGAATATAAAATTTGTCAACCTACACAGACTGATTACAGGGGGCACTGTGTAGGCGATAAAGAGGGAGTGGAGTAACATTTTTTTTCATCGAAATTATGTATATCTTGCCTTATTAGGCTTATAAGTACCTAATGAATAGTGATTTTTGTTTTAATTATTATTTTACTGCTATGATGCCCCATCTGCTACTTAATTCCCTACACGTAGGGCGTGATGCGCTTGTCTGTTGGTGTGACCCTTGTATACATAGATGCAGTTAACGCTACGGAGATATGAATCCGATTTTCGTAAAATGAGTAAGAGTGAATTGTGTAATAATAATAATAATAATAATAATAATAATAATAATAATAATAAGAAGAAGAAGAAGAAGAAGAAGAAGAAGAAGACCAGACCTAGTGTTGATAAACAAAAAAGAAAGAACTTGTCAACTGGTGGATTTTGCAGTGCCAGCAGATCACAGGGTGAAGCTAAAGGAAAAGGAAAAAATGGACAAATATCGGGACCTCGCCAGAGAAGTGAAAAAGTTATGGAACATGAAAGTGAAAGTGATATCAATTGTGGTTGGTGCACTTGGAACAGTCCCAAAAGGATTAGAAAAGGGTTTGGAAAGTTTGGATATCAAAGGAAGTATTGAAACCATTCAGAACACTGCACTGCTGCATTCTGCCAGAATACTCAGAAGAGTCCTGGAGACCTGAGGAGACTTGCTGTCACTCAGACTCCAGTGAAATACCATCAGCTAACACTGGTGTGAAAACTCAAAAGGAGATAATAATAATAATAATAATAATAATAATAATAATAATAATAATGCAAACCCAGTAGATCACCGGATGAATGTGAAAGAAAACGAAAAAATTGACAAATACCTGGACCTTGCCAGAGAATTGAATCTGTGGAATATGATGGTGTAAGTGATACCAATTATAATTGATGCCCAAGAGTTTAGAAAACAGACTAGAGAAATCAGTGCGAGAATTGAGACCATTCAGACAACAGCATTGTTAAAGTCGGCTAGAATACTCAGAATAGTCCTGGAGATCTGAGGTGACTTATTGTCACTCAGACTTCAGTGAAAGACCACCAGCTAACGCTGGTGCGAAAAACTCGCAAGTAATGAAATAATAAATTCGAATGTCAGTGTGTTATATTTTTTTTTTCAATTATACCCCTAGAGACCGTAACCCAATATATCATACCATTTTGAAATCAGACTGACTTTGACATCGCTATCGGCTAAATCAACAATAGTGTTTCATCAATATTTATTTATTTAACAAGATTATTTCTACATTGCTATTACCTATTATTAGTAACGTTTAAGGCTATTAAATGATATATCACAACATTTTACCTTTTTCTATCAACCACTTCACTTTCATGCATGAACCCGGGTAGAAGGACCTAGGGGCGTGAGGGCTCATGGGCGTAAGGGAGTACGGGCGTGAGGGTCCAGGGTTCTAAAGGTAAACTTCTATCTAAATATTGTACGATTAGTTACGGGTGCCATTTCCGCATTAAATGACAAGCCCCTAAAATTAGTTGACCATACCTCGGTAGCAATATCCCATCTTCTGAAAGCGGTCAACATATGCATAAGTAAAGCGTAAACTGCTATTGACAGGTTATAGACCATATGAAAATATGATCTCTCTGATAAAATAGAAGGGTTTTTTTCCAAGCTCTAGTCGTGTCAGTACTACATTATGATTGCACCCTTTCGACTCTATCAAAACGCTTGGGAATTACACAAGGATATTTCGTGGTATTTTGAACAAATCCTGGAAACAGCATCCTACAAAAAGCAGCTGTCTGGCCACTTACCTACCATCTCAGAAACGGACGACATGCTGGGAACTGCAGGAGAAGTAACGACGAACTCATAAATGACGAAACCTATACATGGACACGTATGCTGACATCGCTTTCAGGAGATGAGATATTGCTACCGAGGTATGGTCAACTAACTTCAGGGGCTTGTCCTTTAATAAGGTGATTATCCAAAAGGCAAGAAGCAGATGATATCCCGCAGGGACTATTACTGACGCAGACTACGCAGATGATCTAGCGCATTTTTTTTGTATTGTGGTTTCTTAAGATGGTTTTTCCTTTAGCACACGGTTCGATTGTATATGAATAATTTTTAAACAGATCTATTTGGCCCATACATGAAACCCTAACAGGTACTACTACTCTGGATCAAAGTGGATCTAGGAGTAATGGCAATGACGGGGTACACTACACTTCCCATATCCAAATACTGGAGCCTCATCATCATGCAGTTTAATGTCATACCCCATTTCTGATGGATCACCGACAGTGATACAGTCTTCTAAGGGTTAAGTTTGAAAATTTACATATTGTACAATTAGTTACGTCTTTCCGTTTATCTATTTATTAATACTCGTATTCCTTAAAAGAACAACCGCTATCATCTTGCAACACCCACTGATTAAAAGTGAGACCGTCCAAATCGTTCAAGATGAAATGCAAAAACGTAAGTCCTAACTATCTGCTGTTGCTTATCAGCCGAATTCTTATTTCTTATGAGTGTCGTCACATCTGCTAAAAATGGACCATTCCGTTTTTATTATAAAGAAAGGGGAGAAAAAGGATATGCTACACAGGAAAACTATAATAAGAAAGAAAGAAAGAGAGTGGGGAAAGATAGAGAGAGGGTGTGAGTGCGCGGAAGCGATAACGCAAAACTGTTTTAATCAAACATTATCAAAAGATGAAAAGAAGGAAATAAAGAAAAAATCATTATATCTACAGGTCCCGCTAGTTATTATTAGAAACCCTCACTCGATAAAAGACCACCTTTCTTTGTGGGAACTCTTTTCCAATAAATATACATGCCAAATTTGATTGCTCTACATAATTTTGTTGCGTATGGAGGACAGACAGAGAAACTCTTCCCAATAATTGCTATAGATTCAAATTCGTTTTTACAAAGCCAAATGAAAGGAAAGTAAGCAAATAATTCTTATTGTTATTTTATTTATCTCAATTGAATATATCAATGGGCATTCTTTTCTTTTTTCATTTGAAAATTGAATATTATATTTTTAAAAAGCGCTATTTCTCTATCATGTAAATCCAATTGCTGTTTAGAATTTGTTTCTCTTAAATTCTTTCAATAGTTTTACTGAACACGTATTATCCTACTTTGCCTATATCATTTGCAATTAAAATAATAAAAAAAGAAGATAATGACTAAAAATGGCTGCCGGGTACATTTCTTTCCTTTTTTCCGATTTACTTTATTTGTGTAGCTGGGTTTTGGGCAAAATTGCATTTTCTCGAACAGTGTAATCATGAAATCATTCAAAGCGATTGATGCAGAGTCCGTGTCTGTAACAGTCTGGCGGGAAGAAAAAAACAACACACACACATACACACACACACTCAAATATATATATATATATATATATATATATATATATATATATATATATATAATGACAGAAAGCTAAATAAGAAAACAACAGACTTCAAAATTGGGTTTGAAACATGAAGCTAAAATTTAAGCTAATTTTTGTCAGGAAAAAAATCCTGATTTAATGTGTCGGAAAAATTCGGAGTAAATGGCATTGTAATAGAAAAATGAAAGGGAATGAAAAAAAAACTAGCAAGGAATATATGTGGACATATTAAAAAGTAAGCGAAGTCAATTTGAAAGAAAATCGTCGTAGAATATAAAAGATATTAGGATTGCCACAAATAAATTGCGAAATAAGGGAAGTCGACAGTGTATTTGCGGAATTAGCTCAATGGTAAAAAAAAAGCATATCTAGAAAAAGTTGACGTTCTATGCCCTAAAATGTAACAAATACATTATCTTATTATTATCTTATTATGATAGAGATTCGGTGTCTGTCTGCAACTGAAACTACGCCACTGCTTGGGTCACAATACCCCCAGGAATTGTGTAAATTTATCAATGAGTATTTAATTTATAGTCAAAATTATTAATATCAATACATAGAATGAATTATATTTATTAACGATGACTCTATGAAAATCTGAGTTAAAATTTGACGCAAAACAGCCCATGTAATCAGTGCGTTTAAAATCCTGCAATGTGTCTTATATAGTTATTTACTAAGATGTGGCACAACGCTAGAAGTATGGGGCACCCAGTGAAAATCGAACTCACTAAGAATGGTCTGCGAATCTAGCTTTCTAACTATTACACCACGTGATGTGTTTATGTATTACTAAGAAATAAAGGTTTACATAATATATGGTACGGTTTATTTGCATACTGTTTTTAACAAAACCGGGTTCAATAAATAATTACTTGGTGTTATTGATCTCTAATATTATTGTTTTATTCTCCAATGTATTAAAATCAATCCTATGAATGATTTTATATAAAAAAACAATTAAAATATAATTAGAATAAGTGTAATCTTTTTATATGCGTTCTTATTTAATTTAATTACATTAAAACTAATGCACGGTGGGTGCATATTTTTGCTAGTTATGATGAATTATTTTATTGGTGTGCAACAACTTACTGCTTAAGAAATATATATTAACCTAAGTTAATTAATCTATTAATCACCCTTTGCATGACAGAACTTTAGAAGCAAATAGTGCTTTGTTGATTGGTTGGTTGAATTTTACAATGCGAAACAGGCAGGCACAGTCGCAACGGTTGCAGCGGAAAGTCTGGTCAGGAATACTTGAAACTATATATCTGCGTGCAAATAAATAATAGTTATTATTAAATAAGAATACTTTTTTAGCATCATATCCTGGACATTCTCCTTTGAAGTGTGTTACCCCTCTACAAGGGACGCAGTAGGTGTATTCTAATGGCACAAGGTCTTCTTTGACGGGGAGGTGGGTGTCCAAAATACCAAGGTCCCAATACCATCTTCCAAGTTGAGATACCGAAAAAGTACCCATCACTAAGCTCCTGGTAATCGAATCGAAACTAGTTTCACTTTTATTTCCGGGCAAACGTATGGGTATTTTATCATAGAAAGTTTATACTAAAATGCCCTATTTTCTCAGTGTCCGGGATATGACATTAAACTGTATCTAATGGTGAAGTTCCAATTCTGGAGTTCTGGGGAGGCTGGAGTACCTCTTCATTACCATTATTCCCAGGTCCACCCTGATACGGAGTAGAAGTACCTTTTAGGGTTGCATCTATGGGTCTTGCCGTAGATATCAGGGTAAATTCCTGATCGCAATCTTCTGAATACAATGGGGAGGTACAGTCAGTGGATGAATCCCCGGTCAACAAGCTACTTTTATTTATTTATTTATTTTCTGGAATGCAGTAGGCGATATTTATTACCCGCAACTTCCGAAAAGAACAAAAAGCACGTTTTTAGATCCTATAAATGGAATTCTCTACGTCATGCTATAAAAACGGCGGTAAAACGTTTCTTTTGAAGTATATATTCAGTCATCGGGTGCATTTATGCACTTGTTTACACTTGTTCCAGTCTAACAACCCCTCCCCTGTTGCTGTGTTCTTTTATTTTAAACCGAGTCGGGCCAACTTGGATCCATTGCAAACAGAATTGATTTTTTCCTAAAGGGAAACTTTTTTTTACAACACACCATCGGAAATCGACTCTGTGAGCCCTGTTCAACTCCTGGACGAGGTTGTTTGCATTTCACTACCTGCTAAGGCCTTTGGGAAAGAAATGAATCCATCTGTTACGAAGTGCTGCGTTGTGTTTCTTGGCTTGTCGTTCTATCAAGTCTTGCGTATTTGTTTATCAATACACACAAAAATAATTTTTAAAAATCTAACATAAAAATTATTTTTGCCAATACATTTAGGGGTGGGGTCTTCGTTGCAAGTGGCTAACGCACAAGACTGCGACATCGTAATAAACGAGTTCGAACTCCAGTGACGCTGTTGCATTCACTTTCGGACAAATACCCTTGGGAAATGTTTGAATCCTTCGATCTCCCGCGCCAGATATGGGTTAAATAGTTCCACTACTGTTCTTCAACAAGGATAGTTTTGGCATAAAATAACCCACGAATTTTGATATGTCATTAAACAAAGAAACCAGACCAATACATTGGTACAAATAGAGTTAAAGAAAAAACTGATATGCACCTGCGCTCATTTCGCAGCCTCACTCTGTTTTGGATTGCCAGTCGTTTCTAATCGAGCTCCTGATTGACTTTACCAAGTTTGCGCAGTTATTCAGTTTTAGAACGCAAAAAGCTTTAAACCGATTGAAATTTAGCGCCAATTAACGATGGTGTATGGCGAGTCGTGCATGGATGTCAAAAACGTCCGCACGTTGTGTAGGGAGTTTGCAACGACAACGAGGCCCAGCGCTTCCTCAGCAACATGCTATGACATGCTATGACATATGTATGTGGAATTATATAGAACTAGCAACGGCTACCCGGTGTCCCCTGTGTAGAGGGGGATTCTTTTTAAGTTAGTCCTGCAGATCCATTATTACTGAATCGTGAGTTGAATCCTCGTGGGATTCCCCATTTAAATCCATTTAGTAAAAAATAGACCTTGCATTGATCCAGCTACTCTGAAAAGAAATGTTAATGTCTACAATATTAAATGAAAAAAAAATCCATGATGTTATCATTTAAACTTTTTTTAAATTAACTTCACGAATATAAATCAAATCTCTATTATTTTTGCTCAAAAACTATGCCCTATTTAATGTTTATATATATCTACTTTGTCGTTAATTGTTTTATTTTCGAAGTTTCCTCCGGACATACATATACACACAACTGCCCTTTATATATGTATAGATGTAAATTATATAGAAAAATAGATACATGTAGAAATCTTATTATAATGGAGATTGTGGGTTTGTTTGTCTGTAACCGAAACTATATTATTATACAAGTCACAATTCCCTTTGTTATTTACATCACATTTACCATGATTCTATTTTTATTTTTATTTATACCTCAATTATTAATAAAATTGTTTTACAATACTTATAATGTTGACCATAACTACATACTATTAACTTGCAATTGTATTATATATACAACAAAAAACAGCGGTATACAGTATTGAATGGGAAGGCTAATTTGCATATTGATCCTAAAAATTTGATTTAATAAATATATGCTTAGTATTATTGATTTCTAATTGTTTGGTTTTATCTTAATGAATATGAGCAAAAATCTCTTCAATAAATCTTAAAAGAAATCCCTTAACAAGAAGAAATAACTAATATTATTCTTTACTCCTATTTTAACTAAACAGTTAAATTAGGAAATTTACAATGAAAGAGCGGAGTAACGGAAAATGATGGAAGAGTTAGTTTCAAAAGTTGTTCTATTTTCAATCATACCCCTCTGTTCCCAAATCTTTTTACTACATTCTTATTCAGTTTCATTAGCCTTCTAATTTAATATGATATTTATTATATTAAAATAAAATACTTGCACCCGGAGGTGCATATATTTGCTAGTTTAGATAATAACAATAATCGTTTCTATAATTTCTAATATTTTGGAGACCTTACCTTTTGAATTATCCTCGTAATAAAAAAAAAAAATCATATACAAATAACCCACGGGTTGATATGCAATTAAGCATAGCCAACCAACCAGCAACCCAATCATAGTTACTGAAACCATATAACTGTGTGCCAACAAAATGACTATTATTAAGTAAAAAAGTAAAGTCGTCGGGCGGCCTAATTCAGTATCAGCCAGAGAGCGAGGGAGTCTATCCCCTTTTCACTAGTGCTAAAAAAGGAGATTATTCTAGCGTCTGAGGTAGAACGCCACACCTACCATCAGTCCTCACTTTACCGCACAGATCCCTGTGCTACTCATACGCTAGTTGGCGAGGGCCGTATCGAACCAGAACCTTTGTGATTCCTAGCCGAATACTCTACTGACTGAGCTAAACCGGCCCTGACACCATCTAATCACTCTAAACAATTACAATATAATCAATTCCATTTATTCAACTAATATAAAATAAAAGTAATTCCATAAATTACATTGATTTAACTATAAATTAAATATGGCCGGTTTAGCCGTATCGGTTAGAACATCCGCCTAGGAATTGCAATGTTCCGGATTCGATATCGACCCTCGCCAATGAGTAGCATTGCTTGGGTAATCTGACGGTAGGTGTGGCGCTCCACCTCAGCCGAAACAATCTCCCTAGTGAAAAGGGGATAGACTCTTTCGCTGTCCGGCTGATACCAACAATAGGTCACTCCACCAACTTTACTTTTTACATAATTTTAACAGAGCCGTAAGTAAATATGAATACGAGGGTGGGCTGAAAAGTTAATAGGCTGAAAAACTTTATATGATGAAGTCATATCTGCTGTTGATGACTTTTTTTTACCAGTGGGATCCAAGAACTGCAACAGCTATGGAAGAAACGGGTGGACCGCAAGAGGAACTATGTTTAAAAATTAACTTCATTTTGTCAGATTCCAATAGAGTATTTTGGTCAGCCTATGAACTTTTCAGCTGACCCTCGTAAATTGTATCATTGTTTTAATTGAATTAGATTGTTAAATTGTTTGTCTTGCATCAGGAATTATTGTCTTTTGGTATATATATATGTGTGTGTGTGTGTGTGTGTGTGTGTGTGTGTGTGTGTGTGTGTGGTGTGTGTTAATTGAAAATGGAAGTGAATCCGACGGTATGTTGAAAAGAAAAATAAAGGAAAGGAAGTATTGAATAGATAAAATAGGATTATTTAATTAATTTAACTTACACGTGTTTCGGTCAGGAGTTCATCCATGTGTACATTATTCTATCTATTGTTATTTTTAGATAACAAAATGAAATAAAATAATAATATAAAAAATATAGAAATGTTCAGCACATTTCAAAAAATAAGGATTTACTCTGAGGAAGGTCGATGTTTTATTTCATTTTGTTATTTAAAAATAATAATAGATAGAATAATGTACACATGGATATAACTCCTGACCGAAACACGTGTAAATTAAAATTAATTAAAATATCCTATTTTATCCATTCAATACTTTCTTCCCTTTATTTTTCATTTCAACATATATATATATATATAATATATATATATATATATATATATATATGACGTTCTTCTGTGGATACCCACACATGGACACACCAGTGTTGGTCGATTAGCAAAAACTTACATTCATCAGACCTGTGCGGATACTGGACTCCGTGCGAAGCACATGCCATAAGTGATGACCAATAGGGACGGTTGGCGAGAGAAAGTCATAGGAATCCGTGCTGTCATCACGATTTGATTATAATGATAAAAAATATTTAAGTTTTTAATGAATTTAGGGACCATAAGAATCTCTTGAGATTCCTTGTATAATATTTTATATGCGGATACATTTCCGTAATTCTGGCTCCTCTGAAAGTTTTCGGGTATTTGAGGTTGGGTTCTCCTCTACTTTGTGTTTTAAATCATCACAATCGACAATTGATGGTCGTCCATTTTATTTTAGGGGGAAACTCATCATCCAATATTGGACAATAAGGTTTCATTTCCTTTTACTTCCATAATTCAGAGAGTAATTTAGGAGCGTTAAGGCCCAGTTTAAAATACTTCTTAACAACTCAAAATTACCTGAATCTACCATTATTAAGCTGAATTTGGATTCATAAGGATTTAGTATATATATATAAATATATATATATATATTATATATATATATATATTGGCTTATTCTGTCGGACTGCCCTGTTGGTTGGGGTTGTAGAATACACCGACTGCACCTCTGTAGAAGGATAAAATCCCCCGCCGCCAATTGAAATTCTAATTCAGGAATTCTGGGAAACGTGGAGTACCCCTTTATCGCCATTACTCTCGGGTCCACCCTGACCCGGTGTGGTAGTACCTGTTACGGCCCCCTCTATGGGTTAGACAGACTAAAAATCACTATTAAAAATGTGTTTTAAAACATATAGTTTGAGAAAAAATTGAATACCCAACAACAATGAATAAAGCAAAATGTCATCGGCATAAAATAACCCAACAAAGGTTGACATGCCATAAAATTTGACCAACCAACCAACCAACCTAATTCCGTTGGTAGGGGGATTTTGGAATTTTTTCTCTTAACAGCCCAGTCATCTACAGTGAATGGATAAATAAAAAAGTAAAAATATAAAGAGTGATGTGTAAAAGGAATTAGATAGTTGGTAAAAGGTTAAAGATACCAGATAAAAAGTAAATGTTAACTAACGCAATGCTGCACAACGCTCAGCGAAATCATAATTAATAATATTAACTAGTACAACAGCGACTTAATTAGAAACAACCACCTAGGCTCAAAGATTAGTATGATATTTTAATGCTATTTTATTAGTTACACACATGCTGTATATATTATATATATATATATATATATAATATATATATATATAAATATATATATATATAAATATACCAAGCGTGTTGGTAGATCCTTGCAGAGAGAAAAAACCAGCAGAAAGTTTGATTGTAAAAAATATACTACCAAACATCAACCAGGAAGAAAAAAAATTTTGAAAAAAAGAAAGGACCAAGATATTCGTACCAACAAAAATAATCTATTGGTACAGTATTTGGCCAAAAGAAAAAACAATTTATATGTATATATATATGTATATAAGATATATATATAATTCATATAACCGCTAGGAGAAAGCTAATATGTAAAAAAGTGCTCGATACCTAAGTAGAGCCAATAATAAGATAATCTAATGAGTCAGACGAACCTTACTATTAGTTTCGCATAAAGCTCTTCAGGGCTAAAATCTGAGTCAGATTTAGCCCTGAAGAGCTTTATGCGAAAACTAATAGTAGGTTCGTCTGACTCATGAGATTATCTTTATATATATATATATATATATATATATATATAAATGCGCGCACACGCGCGTGCGCGTGTGTGTGTGGTGTTGTGTGTGTGTGTGTGTGGTGTGTGTGTGTGGTGTGTGTGAGTTAGGTTTGAAAATCAAGAAACTGTCAATTACATTCAGACGTTCGTGTTGCTGACAGTAAAGGTCTGCAGTCACAGTTTTTCCTAGCTCTAATAGCTCAAAGTGAACCACACCTTTTTGATTCCACCATTACCTTCTTTTGGTGATATATGAACTTTTATCACATCCTACCCGTGGCGAACGGGTTGAGTAAATAAGGGAGTCCCATCTTGGGGTAATGGTTAGCAAGCTAGTCTCACAGGACAAGTATTGCTGAAAAGAGAGTTCGATCCTCGCTAAATGCCCCATACTTGTAACCTTGGGTCACATCCTACCCGTGGCGAACGGTTTGCGTAAATAACTACGATATTGTTAAAACTCTATTGGGCACTTCACGTGTTACAATGGTGTTGCAAGCCAGGATCGCAGACCATTGTTAGTGAATTTAATTCTCGCGTGGTGCCCTATACGCCTGGCCTTGTGCCAAACTGAGTTACACCTAATAAGTGATGACAAATTGTTGAAAATCAGTGTCCTGATTTCTGCTCATGCGTGGGAGATATTTTATGCCATTCTTAAATTCCGGTTATAAAAAAATGTTTTAATCGATGAAAACGTCTACAAATAAGATTTATAGTCAAAATGATTTTATGTGATTTTTTTTTTTTACTCGTTTTGGGAGAGGAGATTTTTAGTTTCCTTCCGTTTTCCTATTTTGTTATTGTTGTTGTTGTTTTTTGGCGGGGGTGTATTTGTTTTGTTTGGTTTTTTTTGGTTTTTTTGGGGGGGCGGTTACCTTTAGGCACCCCTTCCGTGATCTCGACTCACAAGGACACTTTTCTCATTTACACCGTCAAAATCCGGTTGTTTGTTAGGGGTTAGGGTTAGGGATCAGGGTTAGGGGTTAGGGTTAGGGCTTAGGGTTAGGGGTTAGGGTTAGTTTTATGATTTAAAAAAAAACTCTAAAAATTGTCTGTTAACAATTAACCAGATTTTGACGGTGTAAATGAAAAAGATTTCCCCATGAATCGAGAAAGGGTGCCTAAAGGTCATATGGTCCTTTTTTTTCTTCCCTAAACTTTTTGTTCTTTTTAATTGCCTTATCTTTTTATAATGATAAAAAAATATGTATCGAGCCTAACACTACTACTACTACTACTATAGTACCTACTCTTTTCTTTTTGTCGGTGAGGCTTAGTATAAGTAGAGTGCATTCTCTGCTAAAGGTGTCCCATCGTGGTGTAATGGTTAGCAATCTAATCTCACAGATCCATTTCTACTGAATAGCGAGTCCGATCCTCATTATCATGTCCACACTTTCCTTTCGAGAGAGGGGCAAACTGAAGTGGCAGACAATCTATCCTTTTAAGATATAGACTCATGGATATCAGAAAGAAAGGGCGTAGGGAAAAGATAGAATGAGGGGGTGAGCACGCGGAAGCGATAACGCCTATCTGTTTAATCGAATATGAAAAAATGAAAAGAAGGGAAGAAATAAAAAAAAGAGTGAGAGAGAGTTAAATCAAAATTTCTATTCTTTTCATATTTTGACCTATTTGCAATAGCTCTTAAGTAAACATATTAAACGTTGTAATAATTAGAGTATCATACTGTGGTATATCCTCAGGTCCTGCTAGTAAATAATTGTTACTATAAATTTGGGCTAATATATTCTTTCATCTTTTAATTTAAGTTGCTTTTTAGGAACTATGCCGTAAATTGACTTCAACATGGCCTTTGGCGGCAATGATGCTTAGGTCTGGTTTCTTGTCTAATAACATAACAACCTTCGTAGATTGTTTAATGCCAAATACATCCTTGTAGAAGAACATTAGTGGTACCATTTACCCATAGCTGGATGAATGAGGGGTTTCGTACCTTACTCAAAGGTATTATGTTCGAAAGTGAATGTAATAGCGTGACTGGAGTTCGAACTCGCTTACTAGGGTGGTGCAGTCCAGAACGTTAGCAATTACGGCACAGTGACTCACACCTGTGGTGCTAATGAGAGAATCATAGATATTAACACCGGTTCACGTTAGATCACCGATGTTAAGCAGCGATGCGCCTATCCAATACTCAATTGTACTGCAAGCAACAAAAAATGCATTGTTTATCAAAATGACTTGAATCGGCATTAAAATGACACGAAAAGGGTCGATATGCCGTGTGAAACAAACCAATAACCCCTCTCTCTCTCTCTCTCTCTCCTATATATATATATATATATATATATATATATATAAATATATATATGGAATATATATATATATATATATATATATATATATATTATATATATATATATATATATATATATATATATATGTGTGTGTGTGTGTATAAACGTTTGACCTGCACGGCTTTGCGTTGTGTAATAGCTAGCAGACTAACCATTGTTAGTAAATTCGATTTTCACCGGTGCTCCATATTTCTGGCCTTTGACCAAACTTAACTAAGCTTAGTAAATAACCACTTCAACCTTTGACATTCACTGTATCCCTTGGTCTTTTTCTATCTTTTAACGTTTTCTCTCTTCGTTTCTTCTTCACACGTTTTCTTTCTTTCTTTTCTATTTTTTCTTTTTTCTTTATATATATATATATATATATATATATATATATATATATATATTATATATATATGAAATGGTCAAACGATGTGTTTGAAAATGGCGAAGGGCGACAATTTTTGGGAGATTATGTGCTTAATTAAAGTCATACCTAATTTGTTAATTAATTAATTATAATTAAATGAATTAGGCGTGCATATCGGTTTAAATGTAAAGCGTAAACAAATCGAGCCTGTCAGCCTGACAGGTAGGGTTCGAATCGCGCACAAAGCACTGTCCTGTCTATAGTTCTGCTGATGAGGCCTAATGGGCTGAAATGTACATACAGAGATCTACTTTTTCTCGATTGTTTACGCTTTACATTTTAAACCGATATGCACGCCTAATTCATTTAATTATAATTAATTAATCAACAAATTAGGTATGACTTTAATTAAGCACATAATCTCCCCAAAATATATGTATATATGTTATGTAACATATATATATACAAATACATACATATATATGTATACATATATATATCAACACACACATATATATATATATATATATATATATATATATATATGTGTGTGTGTGTGTGTGTGTGTGTTAATTTAATGAACTATTGAGCTCTCTTGGATACATTACTGAAAAGAATACTATTCCAACGAAAATGTCCAAGCGGTAGTCGGCACTATATATATATATATATATATATATATATATATATATATATATATAAAGTCATCTACACCGCGTTTCGAAGTTTCACGTCTCTTCTGTGTGGCAACTACCTCCGACTAGGAGGAAACCCGACTGACTTTTCATCAGCCCGATTCGTTAACCTCTCATCCATTTGACAGCTGGCATTAAGGAGCTGAGTTTAAACAATTAAATACATACATTTTTTATATATTTTACGATCACAGTTATCTTTGTCCACTGTATATATATATATATATATTATATATATATCACAGTTATCACTGTATATATATATATATATTATATATATATATATATAATATATATTGACAGTGACAAAGATAACTGCTGATCGTAAAATAATAAACAATATTATATGTATGTATATAAGTGCAGCTATAACGCCAGTAATGCTAGCAGTCCGACTAATGGTTTACCAATGATGCTTGAAAAATATAGAAAAAGAAGGAAAAATACTGTATATGTAAACAGGAGGAACGGTCAAGCTTAATTTCTGATTGGTTAAAAATCAGGTTGACTAGTCGTTACTTGTTCGTTTCAAACGTCATCTAAGGAGATTATGAGATTGGCACATATACTCAATCACACCGGTTTACCTGAGAAGCGGCTCACAATTATCTTTGTCACTGTCATTAGTGTTCAGTGCTATTCAGTTATTTAGACGGCTTCAAGTTGCGCCTCGCCGCTTTGTACCCCTACACCTCAGCCACTGCACTCGACTCGACTAAGCCAAAACTAAGTACATGCTTTAGATTTTCTTTTCTTTCTTTTTTTTTTTTAATTGACAACGCCTTACTGTTGAATATAAATTATTGTCATTCAGTTATCAAAACAAACAAGCATACAAAAAAATCAATCGGTACAATGGTGTAGTTGTGGTCCCATTTTTTTACGTCACCAATTTTTGTGTTTCCATCCTAAATTCTTTCAATGCTGCCTCACCAAAAATCACCTCACCACCCACCCCACAAAAAAATTTAGCACACAATGCACACAGATGTATGTATTTAAAAAAGGTAAAACACCGCTCCTTAAACAGCAGCTGGCAATAGCCTAGAGGTTAACGGATCGGACAGGCGTAAAGTCAGTCGGGGTTTGTTTCTGGTCGGAATTAGTTGTTGTGTCTAGCCACACTGAAGAGGTGTGAAACGCCGAAACGTGTGTCTGTGGATGACTTATATATATATGTGTGTGTGTGTGTATATATATATATATATATATATATATATATATGTATATATATATATATATATATATATATATATATATATATATATTAGGGGTACCGGAAAGTTCTGTTCGCTTTTCTTTAATCAAACTAAAACAACAGATTAAGTCTAGACAGCTGTTTTCAAGGTCAGATCAGATGCCAGATACTCAGTTAAACTTCACATTTAATTAAATCTACTGCTGTTGATAGTTTAAAAACATCTATAGCCCATGGAAGACAAAGGTTTCAAAGTGAATCATACGCGTCATTGCATGTTGTATGAATTCTACAAAGGTAGCAATCCAACAACTGCAGTGAAAAACATAACCGCTGTCTATCCAGAAGGTGTGAGTGTTAGAAACTGCCGTAGATGGTTTTTTGAAATTTAAAGAAGGCAATTTCGACTTTACTGATGAGCCTTGATCGGGGAGACCCAGTCTTTTGGATGATGAAATTTTGAAATCTGCTAGTGGAAGAAGATCATCGACAAACAATCAGAACATTGTCCCAAAGACTTGATGAACCTTGGTCTACTGTTAATGAGCATCTGAAAATTTGGGAAAGGTGTATAGCGAAGGTAGGTGGGTTCCTTATGAACTCTCTCCAGCCAACAAAGCAATGCAGGCAACAATCTGTAATAGTTTCCTTTTAATGAATGAAAAAACGCCTTTCCTGGATCGTATTGTCACTGGGGATGAAAACTAATAAACGAAAAAGACAATGGCTTTCAAAAAATGTAATTCCTGTACCAACACCTAAACCTCATCTGCACCAAAAGAAGGTAATGCTGTGTCTTTGGTGGAATCAAAAAGGTGTGATTCATTTGAGCTATTGGAGCTAGGAAAAACTGTGACTGCAGACCTTTACTGTCAGCAACACGAACGTCTGAATGTATCGCTGCGTAGAAAATGTCCTGCTCTAGTGAACAGAAAAGGAGTCATTTTGCAACACGATAACGCTAGACCCCATCCTGCAAAAAAAAAAACAAGAAAAAATAAAGTCCTTGGATTGGGAAGTTCTTCCTCGCCCTCCATACTCGCCAGACTTTGCTCCATCAGATTTTCACTTATTCCGTTCTTTAGAGCATTTCATCAGTGGAAAAAGATTCATAAATGTTCACGAGGTTGAAGCGGAGTTGAATTCCTTTATTTCTTCCAAAGATGTTTAATTTTTTTGAAAGAGGGATTAAAAACCTTCCAAGTATATGAACAACGTTTATATCTAATGATGGTAACTATTTTGTTGAGCAATAAAGATTTGTCGGTAATATTTCTTTCAATTATCATTCCTAACAAAAATCGGGACAGGAATTTCTGGTACACCTAATACATATATATATATATATATATATATATATATATATATATATATATATATAATATATATATATAAATAAATGATATTGTTATGGTGTCCACATATGATTATTTGTAGGTATGTGTGATGGATATCATATATATATATATATATATATATATATATATATATATATATATGTGTGTGTGTGTGTGTGTGTGTGTGTGTGTGTGTGTTATCACCAATTAATAAGTACTCGCTAACAGATTTCTATTTTTTTTAAAAACCGATAACCATCCTACATACAGAGG
>CM042145.1:112735808-112753308 GCA_023376005.1 Doryteuthis pealeii
ATATACATACATATATACATATTCTTATATATATATATATATATATATATATATGTATATATATATATATATAATACATATAAACATATATATAATATCTACATGCATATACCCATATCATCATCATCAACAGACTTATATAAACATATATAAATATAAGTTAAAAGAAAGGAAATGTCATACTCATATATGTATATATATAAATATGTATACTTACATATATACATATGTATAGACACATATCGTACCTGCAATATATATATACATGTATATATATATATATACATGCACACGCACACACACATATATATCTATATATATATATATATATATATATATATATATATACATATATATATGTGTGTGTGTGTGTGTGTGTGTGTGTGTGTGTGTTGTCGGATTAATTTCCTCTTATTTATCCCATATATTTATACATATATATGCATGAATGCATTCATATATTTATACATATATGTATAAATATACATTCATATATATAATATATATATATATATATATATATATATATATATATATACAAATTTGCATATATACATATATATTCAATATATATACATGTGTATATACATACACATATATATATATATTCATATATATATACATGTGTATATACATACATATATAACACGCACATACACACACATATATATATATATATATATATATATATATATATATATATATTCATAGTTTTATTTACAAGTCTGTATACTAATATATTTGCATATGTGCGTTTCTCAGTGAATTCATGTGTAAGATCATTCCTTGTACGTGTTGGTACCATTACGAAAGGGAATAAAACGCCTCGGTCCGACAGAAAATATATCACTAGCTGGTTAGCCGGTGTCCTCTTCTTTCTCCCCCCCCTCTCTCTCTCTCTCTCTCTTCTCTCTCTCTCTCTCTCTCTCTCTCTCTCTCTCTCTCTCTTCTCATTTGGACGTTCTCTTTTCTTTCTTCTCTTTTTTAAATGGCGGGTAATGGCCGCATAATTAACTCCAGCTGCTGAAGAGTATCCCGCAAAAAAATAAGAAGATAAGGCCTCTCTTCCTACTGTTATGTTTGTTTGTGTATATAAAGTGTCGGCCTATCGCTGGTCTGATAACATACACAGAGGAACCTCGACCTCGTACTCCATAACTCACTTTCCGATAAGCAAATGTGCGTCACAACGTCGACAATTTTTCAGAGTTCCAAAGCCAGATCGCCGAACAGATGGGCGCACTTCTTTCTTTCTTTATTTTCTTTTTCTTTATTTTCTTGTGACGGATTCTGCCGGTCTCTTTAGTCTTTGTATTTTACAGGATATGTGATGACAACGATGGATGCTGTATTAGAAACGTGTTGATGTGTAACTACGTTGAACAAAAACAAAAAAAGAAAAGAAATGGAAGTAGTTGTGGCCCGATCTCACTGACAGTATAGTCACTCGACTTTCAAATAAAATGCAACTCTTCTGCATCAACCAATTGCAGCCAAGCTATTTAAAGCTAACAATGGCAGTAGAGACGTGCTCTCTCTCCTCTCTCTCTCTCCTCTCTCTCTCTCTTCTCTCTTCTCTCTCTCCTCTCTCTCTCTCTCTCTACATATATACATACATATATATATACATATTAAATGACCCGAAAAGGTTTGATATGCCGTAAGCAAAACAACCACAACGGTCTCTCTCTCTCTCTCTCTCTCTCTCTATATATATATATATATATATATATATATATATATATATATAGAGAGAGAGAGAGAGAGAGAGAGAGAGAGAGAGGGAGAGAGAGAGAGATATAATATTGCTATACTTATCAGTCAATATTTATAACCAAATAACATAACTAAAGATTTAACTATATCAAGTAGACCAAAAGATGTGTTTAAAAAATGAGTTAAAAAATTGAATACCCAACAAGAATAAATAAAACAAAAACATCTTCAGCATAAAATAACCCAAGGGTTGACATGCCGTAAAATCCAACCAACCAAACAATATAACTATAGTAAAAAATAAAGGAAAGTCGGCGGAGTGGTCTATTGTCGGGGTATCAGCCGGACAGCGAGGGAGTCTATTCCCTTTTTGCTAGCGCTAGACCAAGGAGATTGTGTTTGCGTCTTGATGTAGAGCACTATCTGCCCCTCACTTTACCGCACGGATCCAAGCTGGGTTTCACAAGCACTGAGTTCGCGAGGGCTGGTATCGAACCCGGAACTTTGTGGTCTACTAGGCAGATGTTCTACCGACTGAGCTAATCAGACCACATTTTTAACTGTTATTTGGGATTATCATATACGTTAGTTCTTACATCATTTAAACACTCCCGTGTTATCTTCTTGATAGTAAATTTTGATTTATTTAGATTTTGATTCATATGATATGATTTATTTCAATTTGATTTAATTTAATTTTGAAATTATTTGAATTATTAGTGGTTTATATGTTTAATCATCATCAACAGTCATATATATATTTGATTTATTTAATGTTAAATCTTATGTGAATTAAAAGAATAGACAAATACTCTTCCTAAAATATATCACCAAATACCAATTTAACATTTTATAAATCTAAATTTTCTTTAATATTATAATTGATTGGTCTTAAGGGCATGCCAACCCGTCCAGCGTTACTTTATGCCTAGAGTTTATAGAATCACGTTTATTGTACATTTATATTTGTTGTATAGTTGTTTCTTAAGAGTTTTTATTGTTATTGTTGTTATTGTTTTTTTTTTTTGTGGGGGTAAAGTGGTTGTTGTTTTGCACTCTATCAAATATTGGTTTCTATGGATTGATGTCAACCGGTCTAGGGTTATTTTATGCCGAGAGGTTAGAGCATCGCGTTCATTGTACGTTCATATTTACATTTTTGGTATATTGGTTTCTTAAGTTTTATTTTTTGTTCTTATTTTACTTATTTATTTATTTATTGCACACGGTCCGATCGAATACGAATAATTTTTAAACATACCAGTTTTTCTCATAGATGGGACCCCAACAGGTACTATCACTCATTGGGGAGATACCCCTCTGCAGAGGATACCGTCAACGTGTTCCGCTGACCGGTCAAGATTTATTATGATTTTGTTTATATGATATGATTTAATTTAATTTAATTTTGAAATTATATAAATTAAAAGAATCTCATTGCTGTGACAAGCACCCTTCCAAAATTATTTCACAGAACACCTATTCAAAATTTTCTAAATCTTTAAATCATCATAAACTAGCTGTATGTAGCCGGCCTTAACCGGGGTTATATAGTATTTGATTAAATTGAAATATACACTTTTTAAAACTCATATTGCTTACCATTGAATATTTTTCGTATTTTCTCCAACTACAGTAGGTAATTTGGTCCCTAGCAACCCGAAAGGAATTCAAGGTTAAATATACATACCACCTCTGAAGTCCCCGTAAAATTCTACCATAGGAAAGTTTTGTTTATTTTTGGTACAGGGCTTTGTTTTTAATTGTATCCTCGTACAGATGTGTTTATTGTAAAAATGTTACAACGGAAATTTTGGCAATAATACTACTTTTTGAAAGGGACTGAGACGTAGTATCAACAGTGTTATCTTTAATTCAAGTGGTCCTAGTGAAATTCGTTAAGTTTGAAAATTTATCGAAGTTATTCCCGATAGCCTATAGAATTGGGCAGAGTACACAGCATGCTCTTCTCAGACTGCACCCTGATCACTGCTGATGCCCTCTCCAACATTTCCTTGTGCGCTTTATCGGGATGTATCTATAAACCAAATTCCAACTCTATATCTGCTCAGCTAAGAAAGTTATGGGTGTATAAACAAACAAACAACACACAAATATACATACACACGTCGTAGGGCGCCCAATTATGGTGTAATGGTTAGCAAGTAAGTCATGGAGATCTATTACTACTGAATAGCGAGTTCGATCCTCGTTGGATGCCCCATACTTGCCACTTTATGTCGCATCCTACCCGTGGCGAACGGGTTGAGTACTAAAGGTCGTCTCATTGTGGTGTAATGGATAGTAGGCTAGACTCACTGATCTGTTACTACTGAATAACGAGTTCGAATCTCGCTGGATGCTCCATGCTTTCTACCTTGTATCACATCCAACCTGTTACGAAATTGTTACATACAGACGTCGAATTTAAAATAAATAAAAGATTCCTGGAAAGTGTCGGCTACAAGCGGTTAACACTTCCTCTCTTTTCGTTAATTTACTAGACGACCCGTAAACCTTTTGAGTCCCAGTTTTAGCGGGAGTCCATTATGATGTTGATGCTTCTATTTAAGGTAAAAAAAAGTTTTAAAAAGTCGTCGGGGTGGCCTAATGTCGGTATTGGCCATTCAGCGAGGCAGTCTATCCTCTTTTCACTAGTGCTAGACCAAGAAGATTATTTTAGCATCTGAGGTGGAATGCCACACCTACCATCAGCTCCTCACTTTACCGCACAGATCCCTGTGCTACTCATACGCCTAGTTGGCTAGGGCCGGTATCGAACCAGGAGCCTTATGGTTCCTAGTCATACGCTCTACCGACTGAGCTAAACAGGCCCTGAGAAGTGAATGTTTATCAACATTTTATAGTTAGCTCTGTTGCGTCGAGAATTTGGAATTTTTTAAGTGATGATGATACCTCAAAATTCTAATTCAGTTGCAAATTGAACTGGGATTGATTTATTCCCTAACCTAGAGACCCCTTTAAGTGTATTCTCTCACTGGTTTTGTCGTGGAAGCGCTATTGTGTAACATGGACATGAATAGCCTAGCAGAGCCAATCGCTTTATATTACGTTTATACACAATGTCGCTATCATGTGCCGTTTTTGCTGAGTTCCGGTCATATACATATACGAACATAATGAGATATATAGATGAAACTATACATTGAATTATAATTATTCAATATTAGCATAGTGCTCCGTTGTTCTAAAAAGAAAATGTCTCGCTATTTTACACCAATGATATTTATAGAACTAGCAGACCTACCCGGCGTTGCCTGGGATTTAAAAAATGAAAAATAAATCTCTTATCTATATCTATATATAGTTTAATAAAAATTATTTTTCTATATATTTGTTTTGTTATCTTTTATTCTTTATATATTCTCGTTTTCAAGTTTTTTTTATCTTTATTATTATTATTCTTGTTTGTATTTTTTTATTTACTTTTTTTATATTTTATCCATTATTCATTTGTTTTATTCTTTAATTATTTTTTAATTAATTTTTCAATGTATGATTGATTTCTACCCTTATTATATTTTCATTTAACTTTTCATATGGGGAAGTTTTTTAAAGTTTTTAACTCCCTCTCGAACAAAAATAGAGTGTGGATTTTATTGAACTTTGGATTTTACTGGTTTCCACCAAGTTTCCTTTATAAAATGACGTGCGCTCGGTTGTTGTACAAACAAACATACAGACAGAAAGACAGAATCTTTAATTTATATCTATACATCTAGTAACATTTAAAAGTGTTACTTTTTCAAAACATTTTTAAGACTTATCTTGAGGAAGAAAATATTTTTTTTAAAACACAATAAAGATAATATTTATATAATTAACTGATTCTCGTATATTTAGTTAATATTTATGTTAACATTAACTAATATACGAGAATCAGTTAATATATATACATTGTGTTTTTTCTATCTATCTATCTATACATATATAAAGGCCAGTTATGTGTATATTATGTCCGGAGGAGACTTCGAAAATAAAGCAATTAACGACAAAGTAAATATATATACACATTAGATATCACCAGGGCTTGGTTTTTGGGCAAAAATAATAGATTTGATTTATATTCGTGAAGATAATAAAAAATAAAATTTAAATGATAACAGCATGGATTTTTTTAATTTAATATTTTAGATAGTAGACATTAACATTTCTTTTCAGAGTAGCCGGATCAATGCAAGGTCTATTTTTTTACATAGGGATTTAAATGGGGCATCCCACGAGGATTCAACTCACGATTCAGTAATAATGGATCTGTGGGACTAACTTTTAAAAAATCCCCCTCTACCCAGGTTACGCCGGGTAGCCGCTGCTAGTATTATATAATAGTAACATTTTATTGATATCATAATTGTTTACCAATATAATTTATGAATATATATGTTTTAATGATACTATAAGTCCTTCTCAGTCTCTTCTTTATATTATTTGTTATTATTATTCTGTCCCTTCCTAGATTTTTACACCAGTTTTATTTGATGGTTTTCACTGAAATCTGAGGGACAGAAAATCTCCAAAGAATTCTAGGATCTTTTTAAGTATCGCATCAAATTTCAATAGTGCTGTGGTCTTCATGGTCTCGATTCTACCTTAAATCTCCAGTTTCCACAGTTTATTTTCCAGGCCTTGGGGGGGGGGGGCGTTCCAAGAAAACCAACTACACTTTCATGTTCCACAGCTTATTATTATTATTATTATTAGTTTTTCACATCAGCGTTAGCTTATGGTATTTCACTGGAGGCTGTGTGACAACAAGTCTCCTCAGGTCTCCAGGACTCTTCTGAGTATTCTGGCAGATTGCACCAGTGCAGTAATCTGGGTGGTCTCAATTCTTCCTCTGATTTCCAGATTTTCCAGTCTTTATTATTATTATTATTATTATTATTATTATTATTATTATTATTATTTTAAATCATTCATTTTTTAATGATTTTTGGATTTAAAACAAACAAAAAAGTAGTATATATGTTAAACTAAATTAATAACTACATTTGAATTTTGATTACATGTATGTCGCATTTATAGCGAGGAAAGTATTTATCGTGAATAGAGAGTCTTATATATATATATATATATATATATATATATATATATATATATATTATATGTGTGTGTGTGTGTGTGTGTGTGTGTGTGTGTGTGTGTGTGTGTGTGTTTATCATCGTATGTAAAAGGTCTTGTATACATCTATATCATATCGTTCGTTCAATTTTTTTTACAGTTTAAAATTGTTTGCATACAAAAAAACTGTTTTCAGATGAAAAATGAAATAAAATAAACATTAGTATTATCTGCGTTATTCGGACTATTGTCCCCATCTTCATTGTTATTTATACAACGTTTCGGCCGAATAACGCAGATAATACTAATCTTCAAGCCTCATCTCAAACATTCAGAAAAATAAACATTTTTTTTTATTTTCTCCAATTTTGCATTTTTTGACAAATATGTTTTAATTCTTAACAAACTCTCCAATTTTAACCTTTCTGTGTTTCAACTTTTTCTTAGTCTACCATTAATTTTAAAAATTTTTGCGTGATACCGTCGAACCAGAAATTTTGTGCTGGGGGGGGGTAGGAGGAGGACTTTTAAAATTTGGGGCATTCTGTGGAAAATAGCAGTCGACGTGCTTAAACTAGAAAATCTAAATCAGTGGCGTAGCCCGCCGATGGCTGATAGGGCTTTTGCCATGGGCGGCACTAATTGGGGGCGGCACTAATTGGGAGCGGCAACTTAGGTAAAATAAAATATTTATATATGTACTAATTCAGGACTTAATCTAGTAATATTGTAATGTGTATATGTCTATGTTTTATCTTGTGAAGTTCGCGGGGGCTGGTAGATTGGCCATGAAACAGGGGCGACAAAAGTGCACGCTATGCCACGGGTCTTAAAACAATTAATACAGTAATTTTAGATTTATAAAACAAACTGTTGCCGTACTGCATGTTGTGTTATTTTCAAGTTTTAAATATTGTCAATATTGTTGAGAAAGTTTGGGGTCGACTAGAAATATTCGCGTTTTTTCCCATGGGGTTGGGATCTGTGCCCCACTGACCCTTGCAAATGTAAAAGGTCAATTGTACTTTCTGATTTTTTTTCAGGTCACTTAACTTTGACCCCCCCCTCCCACGTTTTGGGGGCGCAAAATATCGGAGTGGTATATATGTGATTGATGCTATTTTCTGCTTAAATAAAAAGAAAAGACCGAAAGTGTGAATAGAAGAAAAAAGAATTGAATTTTTAAAGAATCTGCTCGGGTAGTAAATAAGTACCGAAAATCGAAAAATAGAATTAAAATAAAAACTAAAAAATAGTTTTTGGAGATTTTTTTTACTCATTTCGATAACTATTTAATTGGCTATTATTTTATAAAAGAAAAAATATACATCAATATTTGTTCCGTTTAAAAGGGGGGGGTAAGTTTTCAATACAGTTTTCGATCAAAAAAAATATGGGTGATTGATACTAAAGTAAAGTAGTTATTAAAAAAATATTTTTTAGAATCTAATAATATGACATTTTAAACTTAAAATTTGCTGCTCATATTTTAAATGAATTTTATATATTAATTTATCATAGCAGAAATACTTAATTAAAGTTTTGAAATAAAATAACTGATGCATTATAAAATTCATTTATTGATAAATCAATACTGAAAATTTCATTAAAATCGGATAATTCCCTGATTTGTTGTATTTATTTATTTTTTTTTTTTTTTTTTTTTTTTTTTGCTATCGCAAATGTTACATTAATTTTGTAAATATGCCATTTATAAACAGCGTTTCAGACTATACGTGATCGAAATTGACCGAAAAAGTCGTTTTAAATGTATTAAAAATAAATTACATGTGTAATATTATTTTGCTTTTTTTTTATTGATGCTCATTGTGTTACTACTTTTCGACTTACACAAAAATT
This sequence comes from Doryteuthis pealeii, assembly GCA_023376005.1. Classification (NCBI taxonomy): domain Eukaryota; kingdom Metazoa; phylum Mollusca; class Cephalopoda; order Myopsida; family Loliginidae; genus Doryteuthis; species Doryteuthis pealeii. The sequence goes on from CM042145.1 coordinate 112,744,467, forward strand.
TGACCTTAAATAATCGATTTAATTAATTTTCATTCGTTTTTAAAATTTTTAGCAGACGAAAAATTGGGTATCCCTACCCTAGATCTTCTACCAAAAAATTGTGCGCCAAATACAAAACGAAAACAAAAAAAAAAGATTTCAGAATTCCACTGAAGTCTAAAACAACTGAAATATAAAAATATGGAAACAAATGGAAACTTAAAATAAGATCTTTAAATAAATGAAATTCTTCTTTATCGTAAGAAGACACTGAATTGAATTTCTTTTAAATTTCCAAAAGATATAAAAATTTCATGTGTAATAATTTGAATACCTGAATGAAAAAAATTAACTTTACATTCTACAGTAATACCATTGACTAGTATTACTTAACCCTATTACATACGGATTGTAAGATGGTCATTATTAAAAGTAAAGGATGTAGAGTTGCTTTTATTAAAGTTTAGGATAATTACGTTTATCTAAAGGATATTTGTTCTCATAATTTATTCTAATTTTTTTAATAATTCCTTTGAGTACTACCCGTCTATTAATAATAAAGTAAACAACAGCATTATTATTTTAATTTTTTTACGATAAACTGTATGATTAATTTAATTTATAACGTAGAAGTATTTTTAGAAACAATTAATCAACGCAATAGTAGTAGTAGTAGTAGTAGTAGTAGTAGTAGTAGTAGTAGTAGTGAATGAAACATTCAAGAATTACGGTAAACAGTAAGAGAGGGGGAAGAGGGGTTACTACTACGCCCCTTTACGGAAACGCCTTCTTTTTCCTCCACCATTGTAAAGATTTTCCCAGGGGTTTTATTTTTTATATTTATTGAAATCCAACTAGCCACTCCTGTTCCTGAATATTAGCTTAACATATCTGTACATTTTCATTATGATTATACACAGACATACAGAAATTGTCATTTATGTAGTATTTTTCACCAAACCTCTTTCTATCGAAATACGCATTAATTCAACACGAATTCAGAATTATGGAAGACTCAAATGCTACCTATTAATAGTAAGAGTTACATGAAACCTAATTTAAAAAATTAAATTCCTCCAAATATTACCAATTAAAATATTCGATTAATACATTAATTTAAAGTCGTCGGGGGCGGCCTAATGTCAGTATGAGCCATACATCGAGGGATACTATCCCCTTTTCACTAGCGCTAGACCAAGGAGATTGTTTTTTGCGTCTGAGGTGGAGTACCACACCTATCATCAGCTCCTTACTTTATCGCACAGATCCATGTGCTACTCATATGCTGAGTTGGCGAGGGTCGGTGTCGAACAATGAACCTTGTGGTTTCTAGCCGAACGCTCTACCGACTGAGCTAACCCGGCCCTTAGAAATCACAAAAACGTTTATTGTTTATTGTCAATAATGTTTACATCATTCTAAAATTTGAAGATTTATCTATTTTTCTACATAATCGCCATATTGGTCGATGTACTTTTGTAGGTGCTGTAGCAGTTTTTGTATGCCCATGACATGCCAGGTTGTTGACGTTTTTGACATCTATGCACGACTCACCATACACTTCTGTTAATTGGCGATGAATTTCAGTTGCGTTCTAAAACCGAATAACTGCGTGAACTTCACACTTTATGGTAGCGTCAATCGAGAGCTCTATAAAAACGACTGCCAAGCCAAGACTGAGCATGGCAGTGAGACACGCTCAGGTGCTGAGGCAGGCGCATGCATGACAAGCACAGCAGTGTTGCAATAGCCGCACAAACATTTTATTTATCCCTAACACTTTAGAGACCCCTCTCTCTCTCTCTCTCTCTCTCTCTCTCTCTCTCTCTCTCTCTCTCTCTCTCTCTTTTCCTACTTGCTATATTTCTTTCTTCATTCTAATTATATTTTTTCTGTGTAGCATGTTCTTTTTCTTCCCTTTCTTTCTTTATGACAAAAACGGAATGGTCCATTATTTAGCTGAGGTGATGATATCCATAAGAAATAAGATTTCGGCAGATAAGCAAAACCAATTAAGGACACTAGTATATATATATATATATATATATATATATATATATATATATATATATAGGGTGTAACACAAGGTCAAGAGTTTTGCGTCTCCTAGACCGGTTGCTATACCAAGATTTAAAGAACCCAGTCTACCCTACTATTTACCCATAGCTGATGGGGGAATAGTTGGATGTATACCTTTCCCAATGGTATTAGCTCTATATGAAATGCAACCCGCCTCGTCAAGGATTTAACTTGTGTTACCGTTTCCATTGCCAACGACGTTAACCAATACATGACGGGTGCCTCAGATATCCAGGACTCTTCTGGTATTCTAGCCGATGTTAACAATGCTGTGGTCTGGATTGTCTCGATTCTACCTCTGATTTCCAATTCCTCCAGTCTTTTTTCCAAACCCTCGGGAATCGTTCCGAAGGCACCAACTACACCTTCACCATCATGTTCCACAGTTTTTGGGATTTTTATTTTTATTTTTATTTTTTTAGTTCTCTGGCAAGGTCTAAGTATTTATCTATCGTTTCGTTTCTTTCATTTTCACTCTGTCGTCCACCGGAACAGCAAAATCCACTTGAGGACAAGTTTTTTTTTTTTCTTTTTTTTTTTACCTAAGACTAGGTCTGGTCATCTGGTCAGGATTGGGTGATCCGTTTGTATCTAAAAAATAGAAAAAATTAAATTAAAAGATAAGAAAAAAAATGAAAATCCACAAATCAGAAAAAGATTAATCTATTATATTTTATATCATCTTATGAACTTAGTATTATTTAGTGAAAAATATTTCGGTGTATTATAGAGAAATATTGTTTAATTTACGTCATTGATATGTAAGAGATTTATGAACTTAATCATTTTTGTTTTTTGTCAAGGTTGTTATTACAAGTTAAGCAATAGTAGCTCCAGTTTGAAGAACTGCGAATAAACATAATTATTAATCAAGTCGGCATAATTATTTTAGTATGAGAATTAATTTTTTTTCTGAATTTTAAAAATGTTAATTCTCTGTGATTATTGTATGACAGCAACATGGCCTCTCACTAATTACAGTTATTGCTAGAAACTTCCACTCATTAAAACCCCTTTCATTTTCCGTTTGAAAAAAAACAAACTTTTTTTAAGTTTAGCGTAGCGGTTATCGTCGTAGGAAATGAAATCAACGATCTGAGAGCAAATCCTGGACAAGGTTGTTTGTGTTTCACTTAACGCTAATGTCATTGGGAAAGGGGTGAATCTATCTGTTCTTGTCCTAGTTATGAGTAAACAGTTGGACAGACTAGGCTGTTTTTTGTCTCGGTAAGACAACCACTCTAGGAGAAGGAAAATAATGAATTCATACTAGATTTACTCCATTGAAAAATTGTTTTTGTGTCATATCCTGTTCGTAGCGGAAGGGTTGGATAATTACAAACGCTGTACTCGGATACGACAATATTTTGCAGTTGAAATGAATGCACCTAGCGCTAGCCTCATTCGAGCATCTATTCGTTTGTGTTGTATCAGTAATATCCTTTCTCAATTTAATTATTTTATATCTCCAGCTGAAAGAGTTATCTTACAAATATAATTAGTAATGGGAAGATTATTTTAACTGGACAAATGTTTCTTTAGTTGTTTGCTTTTTTTGGGGGTTTTTTTGGGGGGGTATTTCTTAGTTTACAATTTTGAAAATGTATAACTTGTACTATTAATTACGTTTCAACAACATGGTTTCCCACTGATTACTACTTGTTATTAGAGGCCCCCTCTCGATGAGAGCAGATCTTTCTTCACATGGAGCCTTCCTCTGGGCCCAGTAATTATAGCATTGGAGAATGGAACTTAAAATACAACAAAAATAGAAGAGACCATGTTGGGCTGGCCCGCTTTCACATAGGCCACACCTACATCACCCATCATCTTTTACTAGAGGGCACAGAATCCCCATTATGCACTGCATGCCAAGAGAGATTTACAGTGAAACATATACTGCTGAAGTGTGTACACTTTGATCTAGTGCGAACAAAATACTACCAAGCAAGCAATTTGAAAAAAACAACATTTCACGAAAATAAGACCATCTAGGATTTTACATTCCCTAAAAGAAGTGGGATTGTACTAAAAATAATATGTGCAATTAAACAATAGTTAAAATATATACATATATACATTTGTTTTCTACTAAACTATCGCTATGAATCCAAAACTTAGTCGGCATTAAATGACCCACTAAAGTTGATATGCCGTAAAACAAACCAAACCTAAATTCCTAGCTCTAAATGATATCATTTTGGTGTCTACAGTTACTCATGTTACTTACAGAACCTACAGTTGCTCAATTGGTCATCTAATTAAGCATTGAACAGGCTCATCGCTTTTTAAGTTCGGTTATCTAGCAGTATAATCTAGTTATTCAGCATGTATTAAGTGTAATGAGTGTCTAGAGATTTGATTGACTGATTGATTTCAACGACATATCAAACCATCTAGAGTTATTGTATGCCTATAGTTTAAGGATTGATTAAATACATCTTCAGAGAAACCTAATTAGTAAAATTCAATCAAATATGAATGATCATTCCTTAGTTATTTTGTTGTTTTTTGTTGTTTTTTTTATTTTTAATTTTGAACATTTCTGTACAATTAATTACGTTTCATTGAAATAACTTCACGTAATTATTGCTAATCATAAGAGGCTCCCCTCGATGAGAGCATGCCTTTCCTAATGAGACATGCATAACATTTCCTGATTCTAACTCTGATTTTTTCTCTTTTCAGGACCAATGTCTATTAGCACCAAGTCCTCTTGCTATGCTTGCAGCCCAGTGCAATCAGATCACCTGCAGGCCGTCTGCATCGCTCGCAGATCCGACACTCGACAAGAATTTCCATTCGTGGACGAAAGCAAGATTCGGGTTTGGCTTAGGCGGCAGCCATCTTGGTTTCGGCACTAACGGACTGGCAGACGGAAATAGCAGCATGGGGATCCGAAGTTCCTCGGGAAACGAAAGGTCCGCCACTAAGACCGAGACTCTCTATCATCCAGGATTCGCTTCCCCGTTTCACATTACGCCGGTTTTAAATACTCAGCATCATCCCAGCCAGCACTCGAACTCATACTCCTCTAATCCTTTTCCTTATTTCAATCCCCATCCAAGTTACGGAAATACTTTAACGGCTACAGACTGTGGATCCCTGCCCGCTTGTATTCCGTCAACCGGTACGGATACAACAGGGACATACATCGTATCTAATTCATGTGCAAGAAACTTTGATAACACTGATATTAACATCTTCTGTCAGAGCAAGGCATCAACAACAAGCCTATTGCATCCCACGGACACTACAAGAAACAGGGTGAATAGAGAAGCTTGCTATATGGACACTGTTAGTCATAATACAAACAATAACAACAGTAATAGCAGCATTGGTGATAACATGCCTAGGGTTCATGAAACAGATGCTAGAAATGCAGCCAGAGTTGATACTAGCAATGATACCAATCACTGTATATCATTACGAAAGCTAGACAACGAAGGAACACTTATGGAATCAGGAGCAGTGAACGACATCAAAGAGTTACCTCCCCTTTGTAGTGAAAATAATTTAGCGACCGGCATGTTTTCGCCACACAATCGTCACTACTTTCAACATTCGTCACTGCGTCCGGCTTCGGCCGCACCGAACGTCGATTCGTACCACCTCGCCTCGTCCTCTTCGTCTCCTTCTCCTCCCTCTTCTTCAAGCTCAATTTCGCTCCCAACGACGGGCAAGTCATGGCACTTAAACACGAGATCAGCTATCAGTCTGGGCAGCAGCTCTCCTCAGCTCCAGCCTCAACCACCGCTCACGCATTTCAAAAACGAGATCTCCAGCAGCAAGGCGCCCTCTATGGTCTCATCTCCTTCGGCGATAGACATGCACGCAGCGGGTAACGGTTGGTTTTCTGAAATGCCCAGCGTCTCGTCAGCATCAGGTGTCATGCAGATCCCGACTTTACTGCCGAATGGTTATTGCAGCGTTAATAACCAACCTGGTGTCGCTAAAATGGAACAAAGTAACGGATCTATGGGAAGTGGGTTTGAATACGGCGGAGGAGTGAGCACGGGTGGCGGGGTTGGAATCGCAGAATTCTCGCTCGCTCACCATCACCCACTGACAGCGTCGAACAGCAATCAATTCTCAACGGCCACACCGATGAGACAGCCTCGTTTTCATATGCAGGAACATGCGCATAAGTCCATGTTACAGACACGAACGCCAAGTGAGCTCACGCGTTTGAATCATCTGTCTCACTCGATCAATCCTCCTATGATGATCAATTCCTTTTTCAATCGACCGCCTTCGATCAGCTCGATGGCTTCGTCAGCGGCGGTCGAGATCAAGAGAAACGTTTACGGAACTCGAACAGTTGGGGCTGCACCGTCTTCCCAGCGGCGTTACGTGGGTCGCTCGACCTGCGAATGCCCGAATTGTATGGAAGCCGAGAAGTTAGGCCCCGCTGTCACCCAGCTGCGGAAGAAGAACATCCACAGTTGCCATGTGCCCGGATGTGGCAAGGTATACAACAAAACGTCGCACCTAAAGGCTCATCTTCGATGGCACACGGGAGAGCGACCGTTCGTGTGCAATTGGCTTTTTTGCGGGAAGCGTTTCACACGGTCCGATGAACTTCAACGCCATCTCCGCACCCACACGGGAGAGAAACGCTTTGTTTGTTCCGTCTGCAACAAAAGATTCATGCGTAGTGACCACTTAAGCAAGCACCTTAAGACGCATAATTGCCCTCCTACAAACGATGCTGACAGTACGGAGGACAATTGTAGTAGTGTTGGTAGTGGAACTAATAACAGTAGTAGTAATAACAATAACAATAATAATAATAACAATAAAGGCAGGCGCACTAGTAGCCCTGTTGAAAAAAAGAAAGCAAAAAAGAGTTCGGAGAACGGCAGTTTTAGTGACTCTGAAAACAGCCTGGAGAATCGGGCCAATACAAGTCCTTCGTTATCGACTCCAATTCTGTCTTTTGGTATATCAGTGCCCCTTCACGCACAGCCAACTCAACAACCTCTGCAACGTCCAGTCCCTCAGTTCTCACAGCAACAACCATTTTCCCTGCATCAGCACCAGAGACAATTCTATCAGCACAGCCAATTTCAAGAACCTTTCGAAAAAAATGATTTATCGTTAATGATATCTTAGCTCAATGATATTCAGGCCGTATTATTTTATTTAAAAATGAATAAATAAATAAATACAATGAATGCTCTGAAAGTGATGCCTCCTATTTATTTTTCACCAAAATTACAACGAATACAGGAAAGAATAATAACACTGTTGGTTAGAGCAAGTTTTCAAATACAAAACACTATCATTCAACATAGTCACCCCCATTGACCCAGAACCTGCATGCCTCACTTGTAAAAAAAAATTCACTAGCGAAAACAACCCACTTTTTCACAACAGTAATGAGGGCGTCATCGGCTGCTATTTATAACAAAGCAAAAATTATGGGTTATTTGCGAGAAGGTTCAGCCTCTTTTGCTATGCTACCAACATCCTCTTTTGGCGTTGTAGAACAAGATAATAAAATAGGAAGCATTATTTTCAATTTTCCAATGTCAGAGGCGAATGTGGATGTTGGTGGTATGGCAGTGGATGTTGAACTTTCCTGTGAATAACACACATGTATATAAATGTGTGTGTGTGTGTGTGTGTGTGTGTGTGTGTGTGTGTGTGTGTGATTTCATATGAAGATAATAAGATAAAAAGCAGTATTTTCGGTCTCACAACATAAGGGGCGGATGTGAATGTTGGTGGTATGCTAGCAGTTGCTAAACCTTCTTGTGAATAACCCATATATATATATATATATGTGTGTGTGTGTGTGTGTGTGTGTGTGTGTGTGTGTGTATAAAAGGCCGGTTTAGCTCAGTCGGTAGAGCGTTCGGCTGGGAATCACATGGTTCCTGGTTCGATAGCATCCCTCACCAATTCAGCGTATGAGTAGCACAGGGATCTGTGCGGTAAAGTGAAGAGCTGAAAGTAGGTGCTCAGATGCTAAAATAATCTCCTTGGTCTAGCACAAGTGAAAGGGGGATAGACTCTCGCGCTGTCTGGCTGATACCGACATTAGGCTAATAAGACTATATATATATATATATATATATATATATATATACATATATATATATATATATTGTGTGTGTGTGTGTGTGTGTGTGTGTGTGTGTGTGTGTTTGTGAATAATAGCTGAGTGGCAGTGTAGCAAAATGGCCTCTAACATGAAATCAGAGAAAAATGTCAACCATTGACTCGTTCATCGATATTTGCTGAACTAACTAAACAAGGAATTTCAGTACAATGATGCGGTGGATAATGATTGCACAACCATAACAACAAAATCCTTTTCTGATTTTGTTGAACAAAAAATATATAAAATAGAATGCATTACTTTCATACTTTCCCTCTTGCATCCATTAAAATTCATCGACGACTACTAAGCGTTTACGGATACTAAACTGCGGATGTGAGTACAGTTAGGCAGTGGGTGGTGCATTTATATAGTAGAAACAGCGACGTGAATGAGAAGTCACGTTGAACACGGTATTCAAACCAGGAATTGAAGGGCGACTCGATCAGCACATCGGTGCGAATCGTGCTGATTAAAAACAGACTGCGATGATACAGTCACTAGTGCTATTAAACAGTGGATCCTCTCAGCTGATGCAGGGTTTTTTTACAAGTTCAAATGTATAGCCATGTATAGCTGATTAGGAACCGGTTTGCTCAGTCTGTAGAGCATCCGCCTAGGAACCACAAGGTTCCGGGTTCGATACCGGCTCTCGTCAACTCAACACATCTTGTATCT
>CM042145.1:112758308-112765808 GCA_023376005.1 Doryteuthis pealeii
AGTGACCAGATGGTTCGAGAAATTTCGTTTCAGGTTGCAATAAGGGAAGATCGGATAGGCCTAAAACTGTGGAATCCGAATCCGTGCTCCAAGCACATCCGGTGGGTAGAAGTCGGAGGGTATAGGGAGGTCAGCATCCCACAAACCAGTGTGGCTCGTCACCCTTACACCCTTTGCAAAATCATCCAAAGCGGCCAAATTGAGCTTCACTTCCCCAAAATATTGCAAAACTTTTGACTCACTCTATTCAATTGCATATATCCATGATATGGAAACGCTGACCTTGGTAGCAATATCTCATCTAATGAAAACAATGTCAACATACGCATTGGTAAAGCATGGATGGTTATTGACCTGTTATCGACTATATGAAAATCTGGTCTCTCTGATAAAATAAAACGAAAATTCTTGTAGCCGTATCAGTACTACTGTATGGCTAGAAAACTACTCAAGGATGCTGCGTGCTGTTTTGAACTAATCCTGAAAGCAGCACTCTGCAAAACAGCAATTATATGACCACTTACTTCCAATCACACAAATAATCCAAGACGAACAAGACATGCTGGACACAGCTGAAGAAGTAATGACGAGCTCATAAACGATGTTCTCTTATGGACTTCTACACATGGACACACCAGTTTTGGCCGACCAACAAAAATTTACATTCATCAGCTCTGTACGGATACTGGATGCCGTCTATAGGACTTACCAAGAGCCGATAGGGGTGGATTACCGAGAGAAAATCGATGGAATCTGAATTGAATGCGAAAGCAAACTGTACTCGATGATTTACGAATAAGTCACGCTGAAAGTACCGTTTCCCGATATATCACCTAAGTTAAGCAACGCTAGACCAGGCTAATACTTAGATGGGTGACCATTTAAGCAATAGTAGGTGCTGTAAAACAAATTGAGGCCGATGTAACAAATCAAAGTAAAGTTTACTAATAATTGGAATAATTAAACTAATATATTAGGGACCGGGTGAGCTCAGTCGGTAGAGCGTTCGGCTAGAAACTGCAAGGTTCCTAGTTCGATACTGGCCCTCGCTAACTCAGCGTATTAGTAACACAGGGATCTGTGCGGTAAAGAAAGGAGCTGGTGGTATGTGTGGCGCTCCACCTCAGACGCAAAAACAATCTCCTTGGTCTAGCGTTAGTGAAAGGGAATAGACTCCCTCGCTGATTGATTGATACCGACTTTAGGCCACCCCGACGACTTTACTTACTTTTTTTATATTATTATATATTATATATTAAACTAATAATTAAACTAATAATTTTTACTAAATAACAGCAATACTCTGCTAGATTAGCTCGATAATTTTTTTGTTTTGTTCTCTGGTATATCAACCTTTTTCGGATCATTTAATGCCGAATCAAGTAATTTTTTGATAAACAAAGGACTTATGTTGGTTACAGTACCTGCTCTTGCTTAGGTGGTCACTCAATTAAGTACTGAACAGGCTCATCGCTGCTTAACTTCGGTTATCTAACAGGAACCTGTGTCGCTAACTTTTGCATATCTACAAGTGTCCATATCATATCTATTGATAATGGAGATTCGGTCTCCATTTGTCTGTAACAGAAACTACATCACTGCTTACGTCACAATACTGAAAATTGACATAAAACATAGAATTAAGAACAACCCAGTAATCAGCTTTATAAACTATTCTTTACTCTCGCCCTTTTTTCAGTATCAAGAAGGTTAACTAAAATGTTTACAAATGAATTTTTGTGTAAATTCAAAATAATTATTTAATTAATAGGTATTAGATACACGCAACATTTTATTTGAGGGAGAAGAACTAAGTTTCCATTTCAAATAGTTTTATTTTTTTACTCCTTTGATTTTACTTACTCTCTAACATTGAATTTTTAACTCCCACCCACCCCAGGTAATAACTTTCAAAAATTAATTATTACAACCCGAAGGGCGTTTTGTTGTTTTGCTTGTGTACATAATAGTCACTTATTAAGCTTAGCTTTGTCTAGAAAAATCCAGGAGTATGGAGCACTCAGTGAGAATCGAATTCACTTGCAATAATCTGCTAGACTAGCTCGATAAACATTACACATCATAAGTGCCTATATCCTTGTGTTTACAGATTCAATCAAAGGTCACTGCAAGCTACTAAATTGATTTGTTTATCAAAACTGTCGGGAGTCTCAGGTGTCGGGAGTCTCAGGTTTGACACCGGTTGACATGATTGTCAGGTGTCAAACTAAAGGGCTAAAGGTTGGATTTTTGTAGCTCCACCCTTTAAATATAATATGAAGCCAAATTATCAATAAAAGCTGGGTTCTCATTAACTGGTCAATCAGAAGTGTTTGGAGCTTCCAAAATAAAAATTAGATGGGAACTGTGTACTGTCTTGAACAAATTATGGAAGTAGTACTCCACAAAAAGTAGCTGTACAGCCACTTACATCCTATCACACAAAACCATCCAAGTAAGACGAACAAGACATGTTAGACACTGCTGGTGGAAGACGAACACATACGTGTCGTTCTCCTGTGGACATCTATACATGGACATACTAGTAGTGGCCGACCAATAAAGAATTTCCATTGATCGGCTTTGTGCGGACACTGAATGTCGTGCTGAGTACATACTAAGAGTGATGACCAATAGGGACGGGTGTTATGGGAATACGTGCTGTCAGCATCCCTTGATGATGATGATGATGATAAAAACGTAAAACTTCTTTATTTCTATTTACCATTTGTATTTTAAGCGTTATAACTGGGAAATATTACATTTTGTAGTTTTGATGAATTAGTGAAGTAAATTTAAAATTCTTTTTAATAATCATGGACCAAGTTACCTTTAAGCACCCCAGGGTCGACCTGGATTCAGAGGGACATGTTTCGCTTTGTACCGTCAACATTTGGTTGACGGTGCAAAAACTATAAAACTAACCCTAACACCTAACCCTAACAAACAACCGGATGTTGACGGTGCAAAGCGAAACATGTCCCTCTGAATCCAGTTCGACCCTGGGGTGCTTAAAGGTAACTTGGTCCATAATCATTTACTATTTGTAAGCAGGGGCAGCGCACACTACTGCCGAGAACCCAGACCGGAAGGATCCTGCTTTGAACCCCGGAAGGGCGAATTTCAACAGTGCTTTGTACAGGACTTGAGATTAACGGTGTTCTGTTGTCCCAGGGATAATTGAATATTGAAAGAGGGCACCAGGCAAAGATGTCGCCCAAGAGTGAAAATACAGGAGTTTGTCCGTGCAACTAAAACTGAGTTCTAATTGATATTGGCCCAAAGGACAGCAATGAAAAGCATTTGTCTTATGTGAACAAATGGTTTGTTTTGTTTTCATAAAAATGCAGGGGAAAATTCTAAAAGCAAAAGAGACCAATATACGATATCATTATATAACATAAAAACAATATAGAAAAATGTTTATAGGCTATTTTATTACATGATATTTCTATTATAGTCTATTTTTATTACAGACTATTTTAAACAGTAATGTTGTATACTCTTCTTTTTACTTTCTTACTTCTTTTCTTCTTCTGTTCATCTTTTCTATCTTACGTTCTTCTTCTAGCGTCTGGACTTCGTCTTGGGGATTTCGTGTCTGATCTTCCATTGGGGATTTCTCTTTATCAGAAGCCCTGTGTCATTGGTAGTTTTTAGATAATAGCACAAGACTTCGATTTAACTTAGATGATATTTTATTCTGAAATCCCCACCAGACTACCTGCGCAGATTGAGTCTGCAGCGTGCATAACACGACTTACCACCGTCGTGGTTTTGGCCGATCTGAACTAAAATCTCTTTCTAATCTAAACCGGAAGATTCTCACGGTATCCACCGGAAGGAGGATCAGGACTGAGGTCAAGCCTTGTCATTCAATCCTTCAAGGCCGCCGGCTGAACTTATAACAGCCATTTTGGTTTCTACACTACTGTACATAAGTATTAGGAATCTAATAATTATGTAACAGTAATATGTATATTCAAGATATTTAAAAATTCGTGAACTTATGGACAGCTTTAGTTTCTTTGTTTAATGACATATCAACATTCGTGGGTTATTTAATGCCAAAATCATTCTTGTAGAAGAACAGTAGTGGTACTATTTAATCCATAGCTGGGATATGTAATAAGAAAACTAGAATTTTTATAAAGAAATTGTAAGGAGTGTATTTATTTTTACTCTGCTACATTATTGAAGAAAAAAATTCACGTGGACGTTAAAAATGCCGCAAAAAATTTATTTTAAGATGGAATGATCCATTAGAGCGTATCTTTAATTTGTATTTACGTGGGTAATCCCGAATGTAAAGTGCTCAAAATATTTTGAAATCGCAGAAATGTTTATTGTCAATGATGTTTAGATCATTTTAAAGATTTAACATGTATCTATTTTTCAACATAATCGCCATTTTGGTCGATGATTTTTTGTAAACGCTGAGACAGTTTGTGTATGCCCATGTGATATCAACTTGCTGCTATGTCGTTGAGGAAGCGTTGAATCTCCTCGCCGTTGCAAACTCTCTACACAACTTGCGGGTGTGTTTTACGTCATACATTCTGTTAATTGGCAATGAATTTCAATGACTTTAATGAATTCTGTGTTCTAGAACAACGTCAATTGTGAACTCCATGAGAAATGACTGCCGAGCCAAGACTGAACGTAATAGCGAGTTGTGTGCTGGGGTACGCTGAGGTGCATGCATTAGTAACACAACAGTGTTACCAATAGCCACACGAACAGTTTCCCTTCATTCCCAGCGCTTTGGAGACCTTACTTTTTGGATTATCCTCGTGCTATTCAACTTTAAATTCTATAAGCCAGCCTCAACGCGGTGTGTTAGTTCGAAGCTAACACACGCATTTCTGAATGCATAAGGTTATCAAACGAGAGTAACCCATCACAGAATATACGGCAAGAAAAAGACAAGTCAGTTTATACAAGATAACATCTAATTAAAACAACATGCAAAGATGAAACAGTCCCAGCCCCAAACCATGCGAGAATGTTTCAAGGAACATGAAGAAATATTGGACCATATGACCTTTAGGCACCCCTTTTGCGATCTCGATTCGTTGGGACATTTTTTCCATTTACGCCGTCAAAATTCGGTTAATTGTTAAGACGATTTTTAGAGTTTTTTTTTAAATTATAAAACTACCCCCTAACCCTAACCCTTAACCCTAACCCCTAACCCTAACTCCTAACCCTAACCCCTAACAAACAACCGGATTTTGACGGTGTAAATAAGAAAAGTGTCCCCACGAATCGAGATCGTGGAAGGGGTGCCTAAAGGTCATATGGTCCGAAATATTATACAAAAAGGAGTGGAAGCCACTTACTATTATACCTTTGTCTCGGGAGGTCTGGGAACAAAACAAGCACACATGTACATTTGGAGAAAGTGTGTATACTCACTTCCTCCACAAGTACATGTATGCTTGTTTTGTCTGGCCTAAGTCATGTCGAAGAAAAGAGAGAGATTTTAAGATTCCCTTTGTTACGTTACCAAAACAAACACATGAGCTGGGAAAGCCCCACTTCCAATATAAAAAGGGAGATAATTCTATTTTGTCTTTCCAGCAACGCTAAGTGCAATGCAGATTTATTTATTTTCATTGTTGAAAATAATCAAACATGATCAGAATTTGAAAAGGAGGCAAACAAATATGAAATAAAACAAAAAAAAAAGCAAAACAAAAAAACGTGCCCCACAAACTAAAACTAGCCTTACCACTATGATCGAGAGGATTGACTCTTTCCATGTCGCACCAAACAAAGAAAACCAGCCTCCTCTATGTTCCACAAATTAAACTAGAATCAAGTGTTTGACCCTATCCACTACACAACAGCATATAAGAAAAAACACGAACATAGTACCTGGCATTCTGAAGCCGTCACCCATCCTAGTTCTGATCAGGCTCGTTGCTGCTTAACTTCGGTGATATAGCCGTAAGCGGCATTGGTCAGATATTTATTCCTTTTATACCTGAAAATTATTTCCGTTTGCATCGGGAAATGAACAAGATAAATTTACTCACAAAATTACTAATCATTTTCTTGCTTTCTTTATTCACTTGCAATTCTTCGATTAGTTAGGGTCACAGCACGTGTCAGACGAATAATTGAATACACTTTCTGCTTCAGTTTAGTCACAATTTATTTATTTATTTATTTACTAATTTTACTTTTGAAATATGCTCTAATATTTTAATCAAATGAAAATACTAGCTAAACTAAGTGAAAATAAATAACAAAGCACAGTCGTTATCATAATTATACATGAAATTTAAAATACTATTATAAATACAAAATATTTGTATTATATTGATACTTTATATACAATTAATATTACATTATCATTTCTATATTTTTATATTTTATCTTTATCTGCATTTATTTATATTCAATTTATATCTTTAATTTATATTTATTTATATTTTTATTTATTCATATTTTTATATTTCATATTTATTTATACTATGAATATTATATTATTATTTATATATATTATAAATACAAATAAAAATACAAGTTGATTTTTAAATACGTTAAATAAAAGACTACTTTTTACATGATCCTCGCTATGTATGTTGCATTTTCACCACCAATTGTGTGCATGTCGGTCATGTAAAAATCTTTTTCATGTCAATTTTATTCTCTAATTGACTGGGATAAGCGTGCTGAATGTCAAGGAGATTATTTGAAAGAAAATTGTTGTTATTCTTGTTCATTTCCGTCATGATGAATATAGCTTCTTTTTGAACACTCTTCATAAATATTACTCCCAGGTTCACTTTGATCCTCATAGGTTAGACCTGTTAGGATCCCATAAAAAGACCAAAAAGATATGTTTAAGAAAATGATATGCTTACCCATTTAAAATGATTAAGAAGAAACGAGGGTAATTCCAAAAGTAGGGTCTGCTAGGGACGTTGGGAAACTGTTTGTGCGACTATTGGCAACACTGTGGTGTTTGTTGGGCACTTACCTCCTATCACACAAACCATTTGTAAGACAAACAAGACATGCTGGACACTGTTGGAGAAGTAAGAACGAAATCATAAGTGGCATTCTCATGTGGACACCTGCACATGGACACACCAGTGTAGATCAACCAGCAAAAATCTATATCACTTAGCTCTGTGTGGATACTGGATGCCGAGCAGAAGACTTGCCAGGGGCGATGACCGATACTGATGGGTGGCGGAAGAAAGTCATGAAAGTTCGTGTCATCACCGCGACCTCATGAGAATGATAAATATTTGGAAGTGAGTAAAAATCCTCAGTAATTGTAAGTTTATATGTTGGTAAACGCTTCGATAAAATCTCATTCGATAAAAAAGCCGGTCAATGAAAATGTTGATCGATGAAAATGATGACCTATGAAACAAAGTAGCCAATGAAAAATTCGATCGGTAAAAAATCTGGCCAATGAAAATGTTGATCGATGAAAATGACGACCTATGAAAAAAGCAGCCAATGAAAAATTCGATCGAT
>CM042145.1:112770808-112775808 GCA_023376005.1 Doryteuthis pealeii
AATATATATATATATTCATTTTCCAGGACTCCCGGGTTGCATAAAGTCTTTTTTTACGTGGGGAGCCACGCACGAACTGAACTCATGCATGTCCAGCTGCTGTATCTTTGTACCATGTGCTTAGAGATGAAATTCTGTGAGTTGAAATTCGTTACACTTAGGTTCCAGATAAACTTAATGTTTGAATGTTTGATTGATTTTTAACGGCATGTCAATCTGTCTCGGCTATATGATACCGAGCGGTAAACTGACTTAATGACTTATTAACTCTTTGGCTACCAAATTTTCTCCACGGCTGTACCAAACTTTCTTGGTTATTTTTACCTGTATGATGGAATATTTCAAAGTTCAATATCTCTTCACCCCAGAACCATTCTATTCAAATAAAGTCCATTATTATTGAAATCTGAGTCCTTCTGCTTAGTTATAATGAACTACCCATCATTTTTTTTTACTTTACTTCGCAATGGTGGAAGAGCCGTTGTGAACGGCGTAAAGTAGCCAAGAATTAAGTTAGTTTCGGTTTCATTGTTTCATTATCAACCCTCGTGGGTTATTTAATGCCAAAGCCCCCCCCCCTTGTAGAAGAACAGTAGGGATGCTATTTAAGCCAAAACTAGGGGGATAATTGGATTCATACCTTTCCCAATGATATTGTGCGAAAGTGAACGTAATAGCGTGACTAGAATTCAAACTCGCAGTTCAGCTCTTTAGCCACTACGCCATTATCACTGTCGGCTGGGGCTGTAGAATATGCCGACTGCATCTCTGCAGAGGGATAATCCCCCCAAATGGGGCCTCCTAATTTTGGCCATGGGTGGCAACCCGTGATGCTTGAGGACGGAATCCTGGTGGCTATCAATCCATGAAATGCAACATTCCACATTGACCCTTAATTGGATTAGATGGGTGATCATAGAGGCTCTCTCCGACTGAGCTAAACCAGTCCTATTGATTTTAAAGGTACGTCAAGGGATGTGGGGTTATTTTATTCCTAGATGTTAGGGAATCGCCTGCATAGTACGTTTATATTTACATTTTTGTGTAACTGTTTCTTGAGAGGTTTGGGGTTGTTGTTTTTTTTTAATTCTCGATGACGTCATAAATTTAACCTCATGTTCCTGTAAGTATTGTAAATTCTACAATGGTCCTGTAAAGAAAATCTACGTCAGATACACTGATTGATTTGTTTATTGATTTTAATGGTATGTCAACCAATCTGGGATTATTTTATGCCTAAAGTGTAGGTAATCGCCTACATAGTACATTTATATTTACGTTCTTGTGTAGTTGTTTGTCAGTAGTATTTTGGGGAGGGGGATATTATTTAATTTTCGCCGACGTCTTAAATTTAACCTTATGTTCATATAAGTATTCTTAAGTCTACAATGCGCCTATAAAGAAAATCTACGTCCGAATCATTAGCATCGATTATTACTGAATCCAATTACATCTCATTATATTCACATATTTCGCATTAGAGGAAAAAGGCAAAAAGATTCTTTCCTAATGAGTCTTGCTTGATAAATTTAGTAAAGTGGAAATCACGATTTCGGATCCTGAATCGTTCCAAATTAATTTTTCGAATTGGCTACATTTACCCGTCTAAATTTGGATGTTCTCAGCTCAAATGAGAATTCTACCTTTTTATTTATTTATTTATTTATTCATTCATTCTTTCTTTTTTTTCTCTTTTTTTTTTTTTTTTTTTTTTTTTTTTTTCGATGCAAATTGAACATTTACATTTGAAAAGGAATTTTTCTTTGCTGTTTTTTTCGTCTTTTGAAATATTTCTTATGAAGGTTTTCGCAACACACATCCTATGACAATGCTTTTCCATTCTGCCGCTAAAATGAAAAAAAAATATTATATAAAAAAAATAATTAACTACAAAAATGAAAGGTAATTATTATAATGTTGCAATCAATGATAAATTTGTGTAATTGAACAGCGTCGAAGACAATGAAGATCGTTTTTACTTAAAATAGTAACAATCATGAACACATTCCTTTTCTAACACCAACTCCTGTAAATAGCAATAATTATTTGCAATTCGTTTAATTTTTTGAGACAAAACGGAGAATTTATTCTTTAAATGTAAATAACTAAAAAAGAGAATCTATAATTGTGTAATTCGAAGCTGTGTTGGAGTGTCCATCATTTGACTTTTTTTTTTTAAATATAAAGGGCCGTTACTTTGATTTATAGAATTAAAGATGTTTGATGACAACTAGTATTGGTTCTTTTGAAACATGGCACTGTTTCAAAACTGACTTGCAGTTTCTCTTTTGACTCTAAAGAATTTAATATGAAGTATTCAATGTTAAAACCTATTGAAAAGATTTTTCTTATCCTCTGATACATAAAATACAATGCAGCTTATATATATATTCATGTATGTAAGTAAACATATATATATATATAAGAGAGAGAGAGAGAGAGACAGACAGACAGACAGACAGACAGACAGAAACAGAGACAGAGACAAAGACAGACATACATACGACAAACAGGATATATATATATATATATATATATATATATATATATATATATATATATATATATATATATATATATATATATATATATATATATATATATAAGTAAAAAATATAACAGAAGACTTAGATTTACTTATAAATTTGCTCTGTGACTCTAACAATAAGAGCACACACTTAGCTCTGCAAACTGCGACACATTTTTTAAAAAAACTCCTATGTTGTAAGGAAGATTTCTTCTCCGGATTTTTTTAATATATATATATAATATATATTATATATATATATATATATAGTGTGAAAGGTAAAAAGGAGAATCTATACTCTTGTTCCTTAATCTTCCAACCGTTAAATCTTGCACCCCACTCTGGTTAAAAATGAGACCGTCCAAATCATTTAAGATGAAAATGCAAAAATGTAAATCCTGATTATTTAATGTTTATCCCCGAATTCTTATTTCGTATGAGTGTCGTCACCTCAGCTAAATAATTGACCTACGTTTATTTTATAAAGAAAAAGGGAAGAAAATTGACATGCTACACAGAAATATAAGAAAGAAAAAGGAGAGTGGGGGAAATATAGAGAGGTGTGAGCACGCGGAAGCGATAACGCTAATCTGTTTCAATCAAAAATATTGAAAAGAGGAAAAGAAGGAAAAAAAAGAGAGAGAGAGTTAAATCAAGATTATTATCTTTACATATTGAACTATTTCGCAAAAGCTCTTAAGTACCATATCAAGCGTTGTAATAATTAAAAGACCATGCTGTGGTATATCCACAGGTCCTGGTAATAATAATATATAATAATAATAATAGATAGATAGATATAGTAGATAGGAGAGACAATGAAGTTGTCTTTGTACATTGAAGGCAAACATTTCACTTGAATTTAGCTAGACAAAGCGTCGGAGAGGTTTTTCCCGATCGATCAGTTTGGGTCTCGTTCAAGCCCTGCACATATATGATTTTTGTTAATTGAATTAACCCAATCAGCATGACAGAACAGTCTTCGGCCATAAAAATAACCCAACAAGGGTTGACAATTGCTGTAAAAATCCAACAACCTTAACAAAATCTGCTGCAGTTCTTTTGCAATGAAAAAATAAAAACGTTCTGGGCAAGATAAATCTCTTCCATGGCTTTCATCTCTTCTCTCTCTCTCTCTTCTCTATATTATATTATTATATATATATATAATATATATAATATATATATATATATATATCTTTATAGATGATCAATCTTTGAGTTATTTAATGCTAAAGCCATTCATTTAGGAAAAACAGTAGTTTTGGTACTATTTTAAATTAATTTGATTTACTATTAAAATGTTTCTTGAACTTTAGGGCGCTCTTTCTTTCGTGGTAAACTAGATCTGTAAGATTCCAATTCAAGCCATTCCATTAGTAACCAATTTGATTAATTTGTGAAACTTGCTGTTACCCACGGGAATTACAAAAATAACTTGCACATTTGATACAGGAAATTCAATTATTTCCTGAATTTAACTAGATGGGGAATTTGCACAAGAATGTTGCGGAGCAGTCCTGAACAGGGTCGTGGGGGGCAGCACCCCACAAAGAAAGGCAAATATATGGTCACCTGCCCCATCTCACCCACCATACGGGTTGAGACGGACATAGACATGCAGGGACACTTGCTGGAGAAAAGCGGGGACGAGCTAATAAGCGACGTTCCTCCTGTGGAGGAACCAATCACATTGGACATGCTAACTTAGGGACGCCCACAAGGAACCTACATTGACAACTATTGCAGGATTCGTGATGCTGCACGTAAGGACAGCCTCACAGGGCAATGATAATAGGGAAGGGTTGGCGAAAGATAGTCCACGGGATACCCGTTGCTGCTTGCCGCGACATGATGATGATGATGATGATGTATATTACCGAATTATTTAAAATTATGCCTGTATTGTTATTGTCTTTTAACTTATAATTCACCACTAGGCGGTTGGTTGTTTATGTAGCAATAAAGAAAAGCCAATCCCACGATGCTATCTGTTCCCCCAGACTCTAGAATTGGAACTTAGAACCATTATACCAAGGACCACTAAGATCCTCATTCCACTGCTTCTAGTTTTTCATTATATGATAAAAAAGGAACGGGGGTTTGCCATTAGAGAAACGCGTCGGGAAACATGTAGGTGCCAAGGCTTTGACAGCGATTTATTCAAGGAGTCTCTAGTAAGGACCAAATGGAAGTTGTTGCATTGTCATGGACTTGCTCACCACCCAAGGATTCCATCCGGGGTCACGACTACGGCAACATTGGGTATTACTTTCATAGGATGCAGGTCGGCGTATTCTCCCAACTTTAGAGGACTCAAAACTTAGTCGGTCCGATAGGTGCTCTTCCTGTGTAAGTAAAAAGTGAAATCGGTGGATGCCTAGGTCAATATTAGGCCGAACATGTGAAGGAGTCTATTCCTCTTTTACTAGAGCTAGACAAGGAATTGTTCTTGCGTCCTGAGGTTGGAGCG
>CM042145.1:112780808-112783308 GCA_023376005.1 Doryteuthis pealeii
ATTTTCTTCTTCTTCTTCTTCTTCTTCTTCTTCTTCTTCTTCTTCTTCTTCTTTGTAATTCGAACTCATGACTCATTTATACAAGGAAAGGGGGAGCCGGCAAGTCTGAAAATATCCTCATCATGACACTCGGCCAAGATTTTCGTCTTTGTCTACAAGGGTGTGCCAATGAAAACATTAATATAAATATTCTCACCGCCACAAATAAAAATGAAAACGTCGATTCAAAATATTTCAGTAACGAGAAGGTGAATGGTTCAAAATATTTTTTGCCTATTTCCAGAGACAATATCTATATCCATATTTGGAAAGAGTTTGTTTGTCTGTCTTGTACGGAAGTTTGTTTTTATGTAGAGTTATCAAATTCCGTATTTGAAGATCTGTTGAACGACCACCGTGTCAAAAGAAGACCCGGCAGAGATACAAAAATCTTCTTAAAATGGTTCACACCTATGAAATCGGCCACTGATAGCGGACAGTCCAGGCTGCCAACAGACAACATGGGTAGAAATTTGATTCATCGCCAAAGCTACCTCGCACTTAGAGTCGACTCAAAGTGAAGGGAAAGCACGTTTGGTTTTGATTATTTTAATTGTTCCGACTCTTTTCCTCATCTTAATTTTTGTATGTAAAAACACAAATGCATCCTCTGGCTTTCTTCAGTGCTCCCTGTCTATCCGAGCATAGCAATGACCCAGCCTGGGAAATCATTTTGAATAGTTTGACCGTCAAACTATTCAAAATGAGTTCTTAGTTTGGGTCATTGCAATGCTCGGATAAACAGGGAGCACTTGAAGAAGGCCAAAGGATACAGCGCCGAAACTTTGTGTTTTTACATACTCCAATAAAGATGAGGGCAACAGTCCGAAAAATTAAAATAATACACATCAAACATCATCACAAAAATTTAGATAGACATTTGGTTTGGTTTTTGGTTTATTTGTTTAACGACATATCAATACCCTGGGACGTCCCATTGTGGTGTAATGGTTATCAAGCTAGATGAACAGATCCATTACTACTGAATAACAAATTCGATGCCCATCCTTGCTACCTTGTGTCAAACCCTACCTGTGGTGAATGGGTTGGACAAATACCTATCAACTCCATATGGGTTATTTAATTCCGAAATTTGATTCATTTGTAAATGTTTGTTTGTAATCATAACTATTTGAGGGCGTCGCATCGTTGTGTAATGGTTTACAAGCTAGTCTCGCAGATCTATTAAAACAGAATGGCGAGTTCAATCCTCGCTGAATGCTCCATACTTGCAACCTTGTGTCTATCCGTGGCGAACTGTTTGGGTAAATATCTACAATCATAACTATTTATATTTTCAACATTTCATTGCAATTATTCTTTTAATCATACTTTTTTATTTGACTATAATAATCATTTGTTTACACAATCGAGTATTTCTTCTTTTATAATGCTAGTGACTATTGGCAGCGACGGGAGGTGCCTCCTAGTGTCAAATAGAAGAAATGTGTGTCAGGCAAGGGAGGTAATCCCTACACCATTAATATCCGCATCTGATGTTGTGGAACAACATTTCGGTGATGCAAATACTATCAAAATAAGAGGCATTACTTACAAGTGTGGTATGAAGCTCCTGTTAATCGCTGACGATAATACATCGCCTATGATTTGTGACTGATAGTTTTCTGGCTGAAAACTTGCTCTATCCAATGGCATTATTGTGTTCCTTGAATCAATTGTAGGTTCTATGGAAATAAACAGGTGTCCTTACTTTCGGAGTGTCCCCCGTATAGGTATTTATCCAATGCAGAAAAGTCGGTGTAATTGGTGGGGGGTGCTCAGGAAGCAAGTAACCCTAAGAAAGTGGTGTTACAAAAAAAAAGCTCAGCTCCGTGGGCATCGGGCAATATACACAGTACATATATATATATATATATATATATATATATATGTGTGTGTGTGTGTGTGTGTGTGTGTGTGTGTGTGTGTGTATACATATATGCATGTGCACATATGAGGAAAAATGAGTAAAGAAAAGAAATGTAGATGGATAAAAATGAATTTAATCGATATCATTTACACATGTGTTTCGGTCAGTTTATCAAAATGTATACGGATTACGCTATTATTATTATTAAAATGATCAGATGAAATTGAAATAATGATAATAATAATAATAGGAAAAATGTAAAAATATTCCGTACACAGAGAGATTTTTTACGACAGCGTAATCCGTATATATTTTGATAAACTGACCGAAACACATGTGTAAGTGATATCGATTAAAGTGATATCGATTAAAGTGATATCGATTAAATTCATTTTTATCCATCTACATTTCTTTTCTTTACTCATGTTTCCTCATATTGTCGGATTCAATTCCTATTCCATTCTTACATGTGCACATATATGTACGTATTTATGTCTGTATACATATATCAATGTATGTATGTGTGCATATATGTAGGTATGTGTACATATGTATGTATGTCGGTGTACATATATGTATGTGTATATATAT